>CM035797.1:18481517-18966517 GCA_020466265.1 Siphamia tubifer | reverse complement strand
AGAATAACTTTTTTCAATAATGTTGTTATTCTTATATTACTCTTATTTTGCATATAGCAATCCCACGAGGTTATCACCTACAATGTAATACATGTGATTATTATTTTTTATAAGCTTTAACCTATATAACTGTATGCCTTCGGATGAGTTTTGTCCAATTCCAAAAGTGTAAAACAAAAGTCTGTTTTCTCCCACATACATCATCTTTGATAATCATTGAGACATTTGCCAACCTGAAAGCTCAAGGTCTAATGGAAAGTATGCACATCCATCATGAAATTGAAAGACCACACAGTAGACTGTTGTTTATGACTGAGAGAGTTGAGTGTTTGTGTGTGTTCAAGTCCTGAGGTAAATGTCCCCTTCCACTGTGTGTTCTGTGGGCAGGAGGAAAAAAAAACCTCCAAAGCTTGAGCATGTAAATTTGGCTCAGTGTTGGCTGTTCTTGATATATTCTTAATTTGTTTAAATTACAATGGGATAGGCTTCATTCCACACAACACTACAAAGAGTAAACAAGTATAGATGAGAAGTTAATGTGGCAATCTGACAAGACTGAAGACCAGAGGGTCACTGAGTTCCATGAGTGGAACAACTGTGTTTTATAATGTAATGTAACATAATGTAATGTAATGTAATGTAACCTAATGTAATGTAATGTAATGTAATGTAATCTATCTATCTATCTATCTATCTATCTATCTATCTATCTATCTATCTATCTATCTATCTATCTATCTATCTATCTATCTATCTATCTATCTATCTATCTATCTATCTATCTATCTATCTATCTATCTATCTATCTATCTATCTATCTATCTATCTATCTATCTATCTATCTATCTATCTATCTATCTCTATTTACCTACCTACCTACCTACCTACCTACCTACCTACCTACCTACCTACCTACCTACCTACCTACCTACCTACCTACCTACCTACTCACCCATCCATATGTCATCTTCTTCCAGGTAAACCCCTCAGTCTGGTGGAGAGATGCTACTGCCGTTCAACAGTCAACACCCTCCCTAAAGGCTACATCCGAGAGCTCAGATTCATCCAAACACCCAACTGCCCCTTCCAAGTGATGTAAGTACCTCTCCTCAGTGGACAGCATCGACACAAATACACAGACGCACAAGTCAGGCAGGTTTCCTTCATGCTGGATATTTCTCACCATCAATCTCAGGGAGGTGACAGACCAGAGAAAAGCTGTGTGCATGCATGTGTGTGGACCCACCCCTCTGTCACTCACACTTACAAACATCCACAAAAAGTGTCACTTTTGTACATGTTTTCACTACAGGCCCACTGACGCATCCACAGGAAGTACTTTGTTTGAGTATGAGTGAACGTGAAAAGGAGGTGGAAATTGGATGCAGTTTTGGTTTCAACAGGAAAGCAATAATTGTGGGTTTTGTAATTGGGTTTGGTTCTCATTTGCTTGTCACGCAGTGTTTCCTCCTCATGCTGAGCTTACAACCTTTCATTCTGATCTCATTCAGTATTACGGCTTGTGTGGGGTAAATTTACAGATGGAAGTCTGCGTTCGGTTGCAATATACAGGAAAAAGTCAGAGGTAGTTTAATGTTAAAGGAAGGAAACACAGTGGACAGGTCTGTCTAATTTCTTGTTACTTAAAAATGGGATACACGTACCAAAAGAGGCACAATCACCCTCATACAGACATATGATCCAGTCTTGACCCATTCTCTAAATAACCACAGGGTTATGCTAGATTTAGAAGATGCCTGGAGCCACAAGTTGAAGGACTGAATGTTAAATCTCTATGTACATGAATTTTACTGCTCATTTTAAGCAGTGTAATGAAGGTCAACATATTAGGTAACTGTGTAACTCCTGCAGCTTTAAATGCACGAGAACAGAGTGAATGAATTTAAAGCAGATACTGCTGTGACTTCTTAATGTGTCAAACTGATAGGGTAGTGTGAATTCATTGTGTTTGATATAGTGTCATCCCACCTGATACTTCAGATTTTGCATAATTACTCTGACCCTTTCATCTTCAACTGAGGCAAATGCTGATATTGTCCTTTTTCTAATCAGTGCCAAGCTGAAGTCAAACAAAGAAGTGTGTCTGAACCCAGAGATCCGATGGCTGCAGCAGTACCTGAAGAACGCTATCAACAAGTAAGTCCCATCACACCACACTAACTGTGACTGTATATTGTGTATTCCCTGCAGACACATTGTGGTATGCCTTCCACTCTATAGACATTAAAACTAAATTATGTAAAAATGTGACTGCACTAATACACATTTGGACATCTATCAATAGACTATTGTCTTTTGACAGCCCTTACTTGCTCAATTTGTATAAAAGCCTCATGTCCAAACATGCTGGCACATATTCAGACAGGAATGAAGATTGATATCACTTTCACACAAACTGTTGATTTGATGAGTGGTTCTGTACAAAAAGTGTCATTTATCTACACATACTAAATGCCGTCAGTTGTTTTAATGCAACGTCATTCCTATTTATACAATGCCCAGACCTGTAGCATGTTCTGATCCATCATAGACATACGATATCATTCCTCAAAGAATTACAGTGTGAGAGTAAAGACCTCAGAGTTTGATTGTTTCTCTTGATGATGATGATGATGATAATGATGATGATGTGAAAATCAGCCTAAGTTTATTTCATTCCTTTTCATGGACTGTTGATTCACAATCCCACATTCATTCTTGGTGCCAACATCAACTGTCTCCTTCCTATCCCAAGGATGGAGACACTCTTAAAAAAAAAAAGGTTGCACCAAGATTTATTAAGTGGATCAAGTTGCCATCTTGAACTCTTTGCAGACATATATCTCCAGGATCTATGGAGCCATTCAGAAGTCATGTTAAATAAATTCAGTTGTACTGTGTTAGCGATGCGATGAGTCAGGATAGATGTTAATATCTGTGGAATGATTCACCTACAGACCTTCAGGCAGCCTGTTGGTTTCAAAGAAGATTCTGGAGCCAAGGTGTGAACACTCTTCTGTGTTCTACATAACAAAACAGCTTGTGCAGAGAGTAGATGTGGTCATTAGCAATGGATAAGATTTAATGTGTTTCCAATTATACACAGAGTGAAAAAGGAGGAGGGACCAAGTTATTTATAGAGTGTAAAAATACGCACGATTGAAAGTCACACATTCTCTCTGTATTTGTTTCCAATAATACCTTATAAAAAACACATTAAAAAATTCAACTCGCGCATTACTATTTAAATAAACATAGAAGAATAATGAAATAAAAGGGGCTGGAAATTAATACAAGTTGAATAAACTTTAATAGATAAAACTCTTAGTGTTCTTTTATGTTTAGAAATGATTCTGGCTCTGTAAACCTACAGCAGCTGCTTTTATTTAAAAGAACTGAAACTGAATATATTCTGACTTCTGGCTGATTCCCACTGTAACCTTGGTGCCCAATCACGACTGAACAAACAAACACTGATTTTTACTATGGTGTTTATACATTACAAGTTAACAGCCAAGTATTTTGCCACAACCATAATACTAGACATGACAATAATTTAACCTTTGTCACAATAGCTGGTATAAATCAGTTGCTTTATTTGATTAAATCAACTCAAGGATGCTGCTATGATTGGGAATAATTAGAACCTGTTACATCATGTGTTGCTACTTTTATTGTGTCTTCATGTAAATCTAATTTTTCATTTCTTTTGTTTTCCAGGATGAAGAAAAGCAAACAGGCCAACTAAAAACACCTGGAGTAAACCTCTTGAGTCTTCACTGAGGACTTGAGTGATCGACACAGATTTGTAACATGTTATATGAGGTCATCTGGTATGTTGTACAGCACTTATCCTGGTTGTGATACTGCAGCCCTTTGCATATATGAACCGACAACTCATCACCATGACAACCACCTACCGGCCCCACCACTGAATCCACCATCAGCATCCTCACCATTTATAGAAACAGTAGACATTATTAGTGCAAAGTGCAATTATATCTGTGAGTGTCTGTTTTTTGTTTTTTTTGTTGTTTTTTTTTAAACAATATGTATATACCTTTTTGTTAATGGACTTCAACAGTAAAGGGTTATTTTTGGAGATTTCTGTCATTGTTCTGGCCTCTCTGTCATTAGGGACCCTTGGGCTAAAAGGGTTTAAAGGTCAGTAAACAGGTTTTTCTCAACTGTTAATAACAATCTTGCTTTCTCACACAGAGAAGGTAACCTCCTGCAGTCCACTGAGCCAGGCAAATATGGGTTTATTTTAACAAATCCTTACACAGGATCTGCTTGACTTTATTTTCACTCCCAATGTATAGTTTCTTTTCTAAAACAGAATAATGGAGAAACATGGCCTTTGCCAAGTTGCATTTCACGTTTCAAGTTAATTGGCACCGTGGAATCTTTGCGGGTGCCGGACTGAATGTACGATGTATACAAGATCTAGTAAAAAATGGCAATTACACTGTTTTTGTGATGGAAATTAGGATGCCAAAAGAGCTTGAGCATTTCCTGAGCTGCTCTGTGGCTGTGATTATTCAGCCCTGTTACCCAACATGTTTGCCTATTTCATTCTTTTAGAACAGCTGAACATCTGGATCCCAAACAGTTTTAATTGAGCGACCAATAAGGAGAAATTTACTGGAATCATAAAATGTCAGTTTGTTAAAGAAACAAACAAAACAAAAAACAAAAATAATCCACAAATATAGTGACACTGAAGTATCACAGTGAGTGGTCCCATTAAATTGGTATCAAAAAGATTGTGAACTGATCTGAATTGACCTCTCAGTGTGAATGACCATTTCAAAGAAAGTACAGCAGTTAAAGTACCACTAACCACATTAGTACATAAAACACTATTATATAAAGGAAAAAGTTGAACTACCATTACTGAGATTAAGTAGAGATATACATAGACTTGACTACCTACAACTGTCATGCAAATAGCAATGCACTTTATATCTGATGTATTCATATTTTAACAACAAAATTTACTGTTACCCATGACATCTGATGATTAAATTCTGTCTTTTGTCTTTGTTTTACCTTTGTTATACTATTTCCATTCTTTCTTTTTTTTTTTGATCAATGAATGTGTAGCTGCATTTAACTGTTGAAACTTGGGGAGATGTCATCTACTCCTTTAAGTCTCCTTGTGATATGTAAAATTAATATTATTCAAATGTTTTATTTTTGTACTCTTATGCATTTATATATGAAATCAAAACATTAAAATGAAGGAACTGTACTCTCACACTTGAGCCATATGCTACCCTTTTGTTATAAAACTCTCCTACTGTTGGTTAGTAAACATGGAAATCTTTAAAATGTTATGGTTATTAATTTAAAGCATCATTTTTTTTTTTTTTTGGCATGTTACAGTGGTTCTATAACCACTGGTGCATACACGAAGAGGTCAGACAAGGTAAATACCATTGTGTAGAAAGACTGCAGAGTATTAAAAGGTCTTTTCCACAGCCAATATACATCTACTGTAATGTTACTGTACGATCAGGAAAGCAATCTGTAGACTTTGATGTTGGAACATGTGTTTAGCTTTACTCACAAGGATAAATAAAAGGCAAGGACAATGATCCGGCCTGTTATTTAACTATTAACTCAACAAGCAGCCATTAGGAAAACATTAGAGCTAAACGGGTTGAACTTTTAACTCCCCTCTCAGGGCTTTTTGTGAGATGGAGCACAGTAGTACAATCTATGTGATGAGAGGGGTCTACTGATAGAAACATGAGGAAGATATAAAGGGCTTTAAGGGGGACACGGTAGGCAACAACCCATTATGCTGTGTTGACTGATTAAATTCAGTGTAAACACAATGACAGCAGGACATGATGATAGGAAAGCAAGAAACATTTATTTTCTCATCCAATAATGTGAAGACACTATTTCTCTAATGTGATTTGTTCATATCAGACACAGCAACCTGTTTGTATCCAACATTTGTTCACTTTAACCAATTAAAGACATATACAGTACTGTAGCTTGCATGTAATTTGATTTATGTCATCATTACATTTTTCTATGGTGTCATTATCACATGTCTTTGTCGCCTGTGGATTGAAAACAAGATTGTGGTTTGCACAGGAATATCATAGGGCATGTCATATAATGAAAAACACTTGTTTTTAATTGTTCATAACTCATTATGTTCTTGGGATGACTGCCAGTTCCCACCATTTAATCTACGCAGGTGGCTTGACTGGTGCCAGAAAGAATGAAGCGTTGTAAAAGATAAAAAAAAACAACAAAAAAAGTCTAGCTCAGTATTTTATGTGCATGTTAGATTTAAATGGAAAATATAAAAAAAATACATGGGTTTTCTCAAAATATTGTTCACATACACTGCTATGTCATTCACTCAATACATTTTATGTCTCTAAAAACAGCTAACGTAACCATATAAAACCGTTTTTATAAGCAAGTTCCTGTGAAACAACTGGTCAGTGAGATTGTACAAAGCAAATGAAATGTGTTAAAAGTATGTGTTTAGTGAAGTGGAACAGAAAAACACGGTTACATAAATAAATGTCAGATTTACGTATATTGGGGGCTCTTCCTCATGTAGGTACCCGTAGATAACTGGGAGCTGGGCCTAAATAAATAAGCCAAATTTCTCCAGCATGTTTCACATATCCATCATCAAACTTGAATGAAAGTACATGGATCATATCAGATGTGACTCACTTCAACTTTAAAGATAAAGAAAACTGCTGAAAGGGCAAGTTTTCAAATAAAGAACCCCCTATAAAAGTACAGTCTGTGTCGCAAGTCTGTGTGTTATAATATTCCAAAATGTTCTGAAAATCTTTGTTGAAATTGATGAAACAGGCTATTCAACACCTTGAGATGCTCAGCCAGAGTTGCACTGCTTTGTTTAAAGAATGTGGAATGTTAGCGACAAAAGAAGACATATGAAATTCATATCCACTCGCCTCCAATACGCCTTCAAAATTCAGCTGGGGTTTAAAGTTCAACCACAACGTCAGACAGAAACCTGACAGCAAGACAGATGAATAAGGATTTTTCATGTGACATACAACAAATGACATAGAAAGAATATGTGCTCATTTGACTTACAGTTCATTTTCTCTCCATTTTTTGTTATAAGGGCTCCCAGATGTGCAGCCAATCAAACTCCACTTTGTGGTTATTCATCATGAAAAGCTGAGAATGAAAATATAAAATCAAAGTGTATATATGTAAGAAGAACACATGTGCTTTGTAGGGTAACAGGGGTCACAGAAACCCCTTTAGATGGTCCCAAGGAACACAGGTCTTTCCAGTTAGTCCAGTTTTAATAAAAATTACAATGTGGTAAAGTTAACCTTGGATCAGTTTTCACATCAGGGTGTGGATGTATGACCGTATCACTGTATGTGATGTCACTCCTTAACTGTATTCCACAGCTGTTAACTTTACTCGGTACCTCCAACTATGCTGGCAGCTGAACATAGCAATATTTGTCACCACCCGAAATGTCGAGGGATCAAGAAAATTGCCCTACTGAGTGCATTAGGTGGTCAAAACCCAGACACTTCTTCGTCACTGCGGTTTGACCATGGAAGAGTAAGTGCTACGACACAACTGCAATCTCTATGAGGGAAAGAAAACTATTGAGTTAGTTAGTGAGTCTTTGTGATCTTAGGCTTATGAAGCGTTTGGTCTGGCAGGAAGAGGCTGTGAGAGCACACAACACAGATCGGCTGTTCTTTAGTGCTTTGTGGTACGATGAAGGTCTGATCTGCACGACATGAAAATGCACCATGCATGCCTTTGGGACAACGTTAATCCTTTGAACAACACCAAATACAGTCAACTGCCTGGCGTATACCGTCTGTGTTTTTTCCAAACATGAAGCAACCCAACTGCCAGGAAAAAATGTTGCTGTTGTACGTTACGTCTTAAACCACAGATATGTGTCATGTCAGTGTCTGCAAAGTAAAGATATTGAGTTTATCATAGGTTACATATCCACATTTTTGTGATTCATTTACTTTTTACAGCAGATTGTTGGTGGATGAATATGCCACTAGAAAGTGGAATTAATGTTCAAACCTTTGGTGCGTTATTAGATTTATGCAGGAAAATGTCATAGAGTTAGAAAAAACTAAAATACTGTATAAGAAGGCCTGTTTAATATCTTGTTTTGTACTATACTATGGCCATAAGTGAGTAAATCTGTATGAATCTAAAAGCAGTAAATGTTGATTAATTAACTAATTAAGTAATATCTGACTGACACAATTAAAAGCACTATTATTCAATAAAATGTAGATGTACATGCGTCCACAAATATGAAACACACTGTTGAGTTCCAAAATTGTCATATCCGCAGTTTGCAGAAGCAAATTTTTTCCTGGAAAGTGATTTCCACACTAATATTGTGTGGGATGATGAGACACTTTTCTTTCTGTTTCTGTTACTAGTTCTGAATTCACGTCTAATCTCCCAAAGGGAACATAGGGTCAGCTACTGCAGGGCGGACGCTTGGCTGTCACGGAAGATTGTACATGGGTTTTCCGGTTAAAGGCTTATATCAATCCAATTTATCTTCTTACATTTTTCTTTGGCACAAAGCGTTTGACTCTTATAAACAGACGTGGAAGATAAGGATGAGAATTTTAGTTTGTGGTTAAAAATTACTAACATAGCCTCGGAGAAATCTAAAAGTGAGAATTATAAAATATCCCAGCTGCCTGCAGTACTAAACCCAATCCACCTCTAATGATCCTTCCAATTATTCCATACCTACACACAAATGATCTGTCAACAACACTTGGAAGAGCAATACAGTTTTCTTGGATTTACAAATACTCTGCTGACACACAAATTTTGCTGATGAAATGTAGATTGTGCTTTTGTTCGCTGTTTGTGATATATAATATCCACACTTTTATATGCGCACAGCACATCAAAGCTTACATATGCATCTTATTTTCCACCAGATAAAGAATAAAATAAGTAGCTATTTGCGTCCACAAACATGCACACAAAAATACCTATGATAGGGATATAGTGATTTTTTTTTTTTTTTTATGTGTCACAGTTTGGTTAGATTTAGGGAAGATTATGGTTTGAGTTAAAATAGACCATTTCACAGTCTTAACCACATGTTTGGAAGTTTTTCTGTTAGATGCTTTAGGAATATAATCCAGTAATACAAAAACCTCAAGTGCAAATACCTTTTGTTTTTTGCACCTGGCTGTAAATAGCATCTGCTGAATATAAACCTCATCAGTACTGTAACAATGTGACCAGTTTGATGTGTGCGTCTGCTCTTTGTCAACCGACGCTCCCCTCTTTCTTCCTTTCTGCTCTGACTGTTGTTATTTACCCCCCCTGTTGCAGACCAAGTCACTACCCTTAGGCATCGTGTGCACCAAAATCACTCTCCCCAAGGGAAACATTAGCACAGTCACAGAGTCATAGCCGTTCTTGTATTAGATGACCCATAGCATATTTCCACACACAAACACACACTGTTCCTCTGAAAAAAATCCCATGTAATGATTTGCAAATGACTTGTTGATTTCTAAGAGTGTTGTTAATTGCTCTAACACTGCCAGTGACCTACTAGAACATTAATCACAGTTATGACAAAATTATTCAGCTGAATGTCTCCAAAGAGTTACAGTACTTAGAGCCGCAGATGTTGAAAGTGACCAACGTGTGGTGTGTAATAACAGTGGCATTTGTGTGTCTTTTTGAGAATGAATGGGAATGAATGGGAGGCTAATAGAGGGGCCCCTATGAATAGTAAAAATAGCCCTCCTGCAAAGTCTCTACCTTTCATGTGCTAATATTGTTACGGTTACAATGATGCATGAATGAAGGAAAAACATGTGCAAATATATATTCAGCGTGGACATGGGGCCTACTTTCTGCACAATAATAATGACTATAGTCCAGATTCCTTTGGTGGATTTTGTTTGCCAATCCTTAAAAAACAGGGGGAAAGTGGATGTTAGGTATGGATTAGATATAAAGGAATCCTGGGATCAGAGGACAGTAGGAGGTCTCCATCTGCGGGGGCCCAAAAAAGCTGAAACACTGCCGTCTCAAATCTCGCCCACATATCACACACTGTGTTTGTCTTCATCTTCATTCCTTTCAGGATTATCACCCACATGATAATTGGTTGATCTATCTATGGTGCCTCCATGAATGGTGCGTTAAATGTCTTCCCATATGTAGCTCTGAGTGCCATGTGACACCCATAGAAAGAAAGAAAGAAAAAAAAAACGACCATAGAGGATGTGAGTAACCATAAGAAGAAAGACACAATTATGCCATTATCTGAGGATGAAACTGATATACTGTACTTGCTTCATTTCCAATACCACAGCGCACCACAAAGTGTTTTTTGACCATGACGCCGATCACTACAGTATAGAGACCCTTCTGTCAGGCTGCAGGGTGACTCAGAACCTCAGCACGCTGTCCAGATGCGACAGGCAGGGAGGTCTGATGCCTAATACCATTCACCAACAGTGTTCATCCTCAAACAATTTAATTTTCTATAAACTCAAAGAAAAAAGGGGCTTTCACCCGCAGTACATCTGAATAGTATTTTTATGTAACTGATACCCCACAAATATTTGGGATTGTCTTTATTTCATTAGCTTGTTAGTCGTACTTTTTTTTTTTTTTTTTTTACATCATTTAGAACTTTGACAAAAGTAATTTTACTGTTCTCCAAACAGATGACTCACAGGTGGCTGTATTTAACCTGAGTATGTATCTATTTATCTTCCTCATTTTAAGATATTTACTCCATGTTTCTTCATACGTCACCTTGTTTGCCTGTCCAAAGGATTATGGAAAACATTTTGCATTGATGTTAATGATGCACTGATATGTATATATATATATATATATATATATATATATATATATATATATATATATATATATATATATATATATATATATATATATATATATATATATATATATATATATATACTCTGGTTTCCTCTCACCGTCCAAAGACATGAACTGAGAGGTTAATTGGTTAATCTAAATTACCCATAGGTGTGAATGTGAGAGTGATTGTTTGTCTATATATGTTCAGCCCTGCGATGAACTGGCGTCTCATACAGGGTGTACCCCGCCTTCGCCCATTGTAGCTGGATTAGGCCCCCAGTGACCCCCGCGACCCTAGTGAGGATAAAGTGGGCTCAGATATATATATATATATATATATATATATATATATATATATATATATATATATATATATATATATATATATATATATATATATATATATATATATATATATATATATATATATATATATATATATATATACAGGCAAACCACTTAAATTGTGATCATTTCTGAAATGGGGAGGAGGATGAAACTGTTTTTTTTTTCACTTTCTGTAATGAAGAGCCATTGTAACCATTGTATATTTAATTATGACAACTCATACATTCACATTACTGCACTGTAGTCACTTGTCATACCCGTATGCATATAGTATATCTTTACTTTAATTTTTTTGTTTGTACATATGCCAATCTTGTATTTTTTCAGCTTTATTACTAATAAATACACTAATAAAGAATACACTAATACATTATGAGTGTATTCTTTATTAGTGTTTTTTTTTTTTTTTACATTATTTATTGCTTTTATCTCTTCACATTTGGTTTCCCTTTTTTTTCCTTTTTTTTGCTAGTGTTTTTTCAAGAGTGTTTTAGGATACAACTGAGCTATTGTGACCTAGTAATTTCCCATGTGGTTCAAAGTTTGTCTAAGTTTATGTCAAAGTGTGTTTGTTTTTCATTTTGTTTTATTTTACTCTAAATATAAGCTCTGCCATAATCATCATTACAAGAAAGGCGGTGTCTGATGATGTTTATTTGTTGTAATCAGGCAACTAATCTATCTATCACACAAAAGAGTTGAATATCTGTGTCCTATCAGTCTTGACCAAAGCTAAAAGAAAAAACAAAACTGATTCTATTTTGAACTTTCATTCATATCAAAAGTTGTTCCAGGTAAAATTATGCCAAATAATGAGATCTATGTTCAGTTTGTTGAACAGTTAATAGCATGATATTAAAACTAACTGTCTCACATATAAACACCAAAACTTCTTCTTTCCACTGGCATTATAGAAAACCCAATTAAGCAAAGATCTAAAAGTAAAGTTGTGAGACTGAAGCTGTGAATAATATTAAATATTATTTACCTTGCAGTCTGCATGGTGCATTTGTTTTCATTCATCTGGTCAACTTAATGAAGGCTTCTTGGAATCACGTCCATTGTCAAAGGCGAATGTAACCTCCCAGACAAACCAGTTGTCTGCTGCAGTTTAAATAAAACACATCAAAGGACCAAGAACAAAGAGTTTCTAATACCCAGACTGAAAGGAATTCTCTATCAATCTGGTACGAATTGTACAATACATAAAGGAGATCTTGTACGTTGACTGTTTATTGCTGGCACATCTACAGAAGAAACACAATATTTGACTACTGCCTGTTAATAGCAGGAACTATTTTAAGAAACAAACGTATTTCCCATCATGGCCATCACAAATACAATTTTGTTCAATCACAAACATAAATAATTGCCGTGTGTTTATATCTCTGGGTGTTGTTTTCTCAGATGAATGTTGGACGTCTCGTGAAAACTAAGTCTACATCGAATTAAAAGAGTCACTAATGACCATTTGTCTTATTACGGCACTCGTCTGCAGTCCACCTAAGAATATTTTAAGAAGGTTTTGGAAAAACTCATGTCTAGAGGGAGTACATTTCTTCCCTTGGCCTATTTATGCAAGCACACAAATCAAGACATCGTTTTTCACAGTAAAATAAGAAAGTACTTTACATTTTCTACGGATTTTCTCATGCATAAAGACTGTGTACATTGGCACAGAGATCATATAAATCAATAAATGAAACAATTAGATAATAATAACACAGAGAAAAAAAAACGAAGAAATATGCTTAAATATTATTCTAAACCTCTAAATATAGTGCTGGAAAGTTTCACTTTTAAAGATGAATAATCAGTTACAAAGATTTATTTGACAGACAATGGGCTACATATGGAAAAAAATGTGACATCAGAGAGAAGGCAGAAGAGGATGTATAGCCACAGTGATCAAGTGATGCATCACATATAAAATACAACATACATTTTTGTACCATACTTGATGCATTTATGCCACAGTTCACTAATGTCTTCAGCAAACTTCAACAAAGTCGACACAAAGCAATATGTCAAGCCATGCTTTTCATATGTAACTAAAGATGCCTGCCCACCTGTAACATGATGTTGAACTCTGATGCTGTTTTTTCTCAGACTGTGTCACATATATTTAAGATGAGCTGTAGTGTCCTCTCTTTAATGTGCGTTTTCTTTTAAACCACAGCCAAGGAAGCCACAGTGTTGAGTGTCCTTTTCCAAGTGATGAGAGCCTAGAGAACTGGCCTAACATGGAGACTCAGAGGCAAGAAAAAGGACAGTGAAGTGAAGGCAGATAGCTCCCCTGGGGATGAGAACAAGCCTGCAAAGCTATAGAAGAACATATGATAGCTCACAGAACACAAGATTTTATTAATGAATCTATCTGGCCATATACTTTCTTGTCATTTGTTGCAGGATATTGCTTTAAACAATGTGAAAATTAACACTTCACCATCCTGCCTTTTATTTGTCTGAGGGAAACAATGTTTTTACTAAATGGTTTGTGTCAAACTACCACCAAGTGGCCGGCTGTATCCGTCATTTACTAACTCATTGCCAACTTCTCAAGGCTGTTGCAGAAACAATCACGTCAACAGTAACAGCCTCCTTTCCTGCCATGGGCTCATACATTCACAGATAAACATACTTTCTCCCTCTTTGAGAGTGTCTGTACTTTTTACTATTATGGACAAATCTCTCCATTCTCTCTTAACAGTAGGAGTCTCATTCAGTCTCGTGGAAATCATTGCTGTGACATCCATTTCTGCTTTCGCTTTTGATGGTTAGCACAATACACAATTCCTCATTTGAGCCCCAGACCCCCTCCAAGATTTTATTGCTTTATCCAACCATGGGAAGTTAATATGAAAATTACTATTGTCAACATGTCATGAGTGAAAATTTCAAACACAATAATGATGACACAAAAGTGAAAGCTGTGGTTAATATTTGTCAAAACAAAACTTAAAACAGCAGAAATAAAACTGACCCCCCCCAAAAAAAATGCTTTTATGAGTTTGGGGAGAAAAAATTAGCTGAAAGATTTTTTGCGGCTTACCTTTGTTGTCATTTGTCATCTGTAAGTAAAATTCATGTTTTAAGACCTTTTCATGTCTCAGTGAAAGGTCTTTACTGAGAAGAGTTTGCTGACAATGCTGAACGAGAATGTTCGTCACAGTATTCACATGCTTGTCCTCCATCCTGCTATTATCTGTTAAACGGTCTAATACGTGTTAAAGAAGATTGAATTCTGGGATGAAAACGCATAATTTATATCTAATACTTTAGGATATTAAAAAGATGTCAGAGTCTGCAATAAAAAGGACAAATGAGATCCTGGTTAATACATTTAAGAAGTGGACGATTGGATGGTTGTCTGTACATGGTGAAGATAAATGTTTTTGCTTTAAAAAGAAAAAGAAAATAATAATGTAAAAAGCATCATGTTGGACACGATATAAAATATTCTGTGGAACTAAAGATTTGTTTGCGTAAGTGAGAGGAGAGCGATGAGTGGCTGCATTGTGTGTAATTTCCTCTGGGGTGCAAGAGCATTTCACACCTTCTCATGCCTACTAATTTCACTCCAGAGATCGCAGCCGTTATTGCAGTCCCATTCAGTAATTACACTGCGGTTTGGAAAATGCTTAAGGTTACTTCCACCTTATACTAGCTGTCCTGCCCCTGGGATAGACCTGAAAACTGCTCTCATTGCTATTTTTTTTTACAAACTCATTACTTTGGCTCTCAGAGTTTATAGTGCTTATGAATGTGAAACTGAATCCAATTGATATAACATAAACAGTGTAAGAGTAAACAGAGCAAAAACTGTTTACTTAAATTCTAAACTTTTCATCAGCGTATGTGTCTGACACTATTTCCAGATACTTTCTACTCATATATCTTAAGATCTGCTGAAAAAAAACAAAAAACAAATATTCAATAACAGTCATGTGAAATAATGCAAAATTCTTAGTCCTGCTCCATTTCTCTAAAAGACCAGATTTTTCCCAGCACTTTGTGTTCAGTAAAGCATAGCATTTTCAGCCCAGTTCTCATGGTGACATGTTTTAAAAGCGTTAACTTCTGATGCTGTGTTATTTGCACAGCAATTAGAGATTACACAGAATGATTGCTGTCTTATTGCACTTTCAAGTTTAAGTTATCTATTGAAATGTGCATGTATGTATGGGTAAAAGCACTAAGGTTTGCGTGCATCTTATATAGCGCTTTCATGTCCACTGCACCATAACCATGCGTGTTTGTAGATGCACAAATATCTTAATGGCCTCTGCCCACTTATCAGTCACGCTCCTCAAACTCAATTCCAGCTTGTCTGTGTCTGGTCTTCTACTCATGATGATTAGATTGTAAAATATTTTGACCTTTATCTTCACAAACATGAATTGTTTTTTTGACAATGACAGCAGGTCTATATAACTACATATAATGCAACGTATCATGTTAAAAACTGATGGAGATAAAAGTCGTTTTTTAAAAATGTATGACAATGTTTTTAGAAATTGAGAACAGTGTTTTGGGAAATTTCTTTGGCAGACATATTAAACTGCCCTTGTTTCATTTTGCACTGGAAATACCCAGCACCCATCCACCCACCCACCCATACACACACACACACACAGCAGTGGGCCAGTAGCTTCTCTTACTACAGACGACCACAGACCCTGAGATCTGGAAATGTTTCCCTCTTTCGTCTTGCAGCGATACTTCACAATTGATGTATCAGCCACTCACCAAGACCTGCCACTGTGGGTACAGTGGATGAAGCCACAATGAAGACAGGGAAGCCATTTGATTTCCATGAGAAAACACAACACACAGACAAAGTATTGACAGTGTGGCTAACATAAAAGAAAGTGCCATGGAGGGATCACCCCATTTGACCTGCTGAGGATAGATCTGTTAAGGTTTCTGATGTCCTGGGAAAGTCTGGTAACCTCCACTGAGAAGGTTACAAATATTGTTTGTTTTGCATTTTCAAATTATTACTTAGTCAGTTGGATGGATTAGCAGGATATCTCATAACCCTACATACAGATTTCTGTAATGTTGTGTTAACAGAAGTGAGCTTTAGAGCTGATAATAGGCAAACTTTTTTTGAACTCTTACAAGAGAACATATTTATTGGGCTTCATCTACTTCTAGCCTTAAATTCCAGCTCAACTAACTGCATCCTTTCTCTAATTTCACATAGATATTGATCTCAAATGCCATTTGGTCTTTTAATTTAATTTCTGATAAGTAAAGCACATGGATGCCTTCCACCACATGTTCATGCTATGTTTTCTAATGGCATCGCAGGCGCATATGTATTGAATTGTGCATTCATTACGGCCATTGGGTAACACAGGAGCAGGCCTACTGGTTCTCCAGAGGCCCAAAAGGATGGACTCTCTGGGGAAGCTTGGTATCTGTTAAAACAGATCTTAAGTTTGTTATTTTTATCTCTGGGAGGGAGAGAGGATTTGTTTTCAAATGTAGCTGCAGGGATGCTGGCATGAATGTTTATTTGTCTTTGCCGTTGACAGACTTTTATCAGTTCTCAAGGATTAAAGCTGAAGGAATCACCGGCAGCCTTCCACTATTAATCATAATGTAATAAAACGGTGCAATAAAACATATGCTGCAGGTGGCGCTTACTGACACTTCTTGCTCATACAGCTTATATGAACTGTGAATGAAATAGAAAAGTGATAATTTGCAAAGATGACATGAAATAACAGTTTCATGACAGTATAGCACACAACCACACAAAGGAAGTCATCGTCCTTGTTTAAGAAAATGACTGAAGCATTTACATCATGAAATAAAGAAAGTCGCTACTAAATTATGGGGGTTTGATGTTTTGACAGCTGACGCACTTACTCAGCGGAATCAAAACAAGGATGCATTTCTTTTCCAGCATGTCATTGTAATCATGAATTTGATCAGGTTAGTCACCAGTACAACATCTGTTTTAAAAGAAAAAACAAAAGAGGAAAAAATGCAGAATCAACATATTTGTGGGCTATGTGAACAGTACCTATCACAGAAAGGATATATCAAAGAGGGGTGTTGTGTCATGATATTTCAATGCAACTTTAGCAGCAACGCCTGAGGTGGTATGTAAAACAACCTCACACAAAAATGCACCACTTGGACCTTCAGGCTGATAGAAATTGCCAAGGAATAATACGGATGTTTAGATGTCATCTCAGAACTTTCAAACCCTTCAGGGAAACTGGCAATCCACAGCTATGAATCCTCACTGACCTTTGACCTCACTGAGGGGCTCCAAAAAACACAGACATGAACATTCAAACAAAATGTTGCCAAGTGTAAATTTCAATTTCAAGAAAGAAGAAGAAGAAGCTGGGGGTGGCAGTGGGAGGCAGCAGTATAGGAGGACAGAACAGGACAGGAAGGCAGAGCACGGCCTCTCATAAGTGTTAAGGATAATAAAGAAGGGCTTAACAGGGTTTAAAAGCTGTTGGTGGATAACAGCAGGACAAATGAGAGCTTCTTTCTAACAGCAACACTTGACTGACCCCAGCTGAGTCAACAACATTACCACGGGAAATCAGAATACCTGCAGGGGAGAAGAGAGGGAAGTGTGAAAATTCCTTCTCATCATAGATAAAACGGTGTTTTCATGTTTTATACTAAAACAACTCAGAGTTAAGAGAACGGAGAAGAGTCTGGTATGAACATGACTTCATCTGTTATGCTTATCTTAACAGAAATGTAGATATAACAGTATAACAGTAATGCACCAGTGATAAAGTATTAACTCAATCACTCATGAACTTAAATAAATCACGCATTATACTGTCATGTTAAGTGGTTTGACACAAAAGACTAGTCAAACTTCACCAAACTGTGAGAACCTCATTCAAAACAAAAATGCTGCTTAATATGGAAGATACTTTTGGTTTTAACTGTAGTGGTTTTTGAAATATTTTATTGGTGGTGCATTGGGAAATCACAATTGAAGAACAATGTTTTTTCAAAGGATACACATTAGTCAAAAAGCATTGATGTAGACCAAGTTTTCTTCAACTTGTATGTGTTTTCACAGGATAAAACTTCTTGACATTTGAACAAACAGTTGACGTTTAAAGGGTATAAAGCAGCTCCATTAACTAGTGATAATTACTGCCAAATCTGTACAACACTAAGCCAAACGCCCACGTGTATGACGTTTGATTGAGTCAGCCAAAATGTTCTTTCTTGATAAAAATGTTTCAGGGAGTGTTTTTCATAAGGAATTAAGTAGTCCAAATGGCAATGCTTCCCATGAGACAGGGAGGCGATCATCAGAGGATCTCTACGTTGGACAAAACCATGCACATTGTATGCCAGCTGTCAGAATGAGAACATAACTGTGCCAACATTCATAGAAAAAGGATTCAACTTTTTTTTTAACTGAGAAAGTGAATGAGAAGGGTGTATTAGATCACACTAATACACAAAGTGAAAGAAACATCTGTGTTTCATTTATCTGGGTGCCAAAAAGTTGACAGTTTTACAAAAAATATTTGGATTATAAACAGCAGATGCTAGTTATGTTAAATCAACTGGGTTTTTTGTGCTGGTAATTGTCAGTCAAACATGAATCCACAGTGAAGTAAGCCAAACCATTAGAACTGGCCAGCAGGTGAGACCTCACACAGTTGTGTTGATGCAACATGGTGGTAAAACAGACAACCTTGTTTTTACCATGATAATGGGTAATAATGCAGCTATTTTTAACCTTTTTTTTTTCAAACTTCCATATATTTCCAGATCATGTATGTAGTAAAACCTTTAGAACATTACATGTGTATTGTCCATTTCTATAATTTATCAGTAAGTAATAAAAAAGAATGCAACAATGGCTTGACATAAGTGAAATAGTTCAATTTTATACTTTAACAGGGTAATAATTAACCTGTATCCTATCACATGTTAGTTTTATACATGTGTAAATGTCTGAAATCTTCATTTTTTCAAGAGGGAACTGGTCAATAAAACACCACAGACATGGTTACAACTAATCAAGACATGATACACAAGTTTCTTACACAATAAATAAAGCATAAGCTATCTAGTTATTGATAATAAAAAAACAAAATGAATAAAGTACGAGTTCAAGAACTATTTCAGAGATAATCAGATTGACCATGAGTATCATCAAGACTTAAAATTCCTGCTAAAATAATCAATTCTGACCATTTCAAGTCCTTCTGTAAATTGTGCCATAAAGAGGCGGCAGTGCACTAATTGCAGTATTTATACAATTTTCTGATCAGATCATTGCTTCTAGGTTTTACATACTGTATGTATATGTATGTACATGTACTCATAACCATGTAACTGAGATACAGAGAGAAAAATAGAAGCAAATGTCAGAATGACTTCAAAAAGACGCATTGGCAGAAACATTTCATGAATTTCTGTTTTCTTCTTCTCTAAATTCACAGTTATTCAGATGGTAGTGTAATCTAACCTAATGATTTATTTTTAATTCAGGAACATTCACTAAAGTAATTGTGTAACAGAGATTATTGTACTTTACATATATTTAGTTGCAAAATTTGTTTCATATAAAGTCACAGTTGTTAATGTTTTTCTTGCTTTTCTCTTTCTCCATCTGTGGAGGTCTGCTCCCTCTCATTTGTGGACCACCTGATAGTGGTGTATATCATCAGAGGAACATTTAGATGACGTTAGAGCATTTATTTGTAATGAAATATGCTGACCTTGCTGAATGAGATGCCCAGAACATTTCCGCTCCTCACTATTGACCACAATGATTTTCATATAGTTTCATTTGTAACATAGAGTACACCACTGTAGTCCCTTCAGAGCCCTGAGAGAAATATTGAAGTATTGTAGAATTGAAAAAAGATGTGCTTTGTTATATGTTCGAAGGTTCTATACAAATCCACTGCACTGTCTTTAGTCATCAGTTACATGTCAGATGAAATCCATGTGGATGAAAATATGATAACTAATAAATAAGCAATTGTGGCCAACTTCTTCCGAGAATAAGTTTGTTTATATTGCACAAAGTTTGTCATTCTTACATTGCTTTTAACTTTCCTGTTTTTTCATACATTAGTGCTGTCCTCTGTTCGGAGTTCCCCGACATGTGCACTCCGAATAAACCCCAGGTCATGACTAACATGTGGCAAGATAACAAGACCCCCATTAACCAGGATCATGCTTCCCAGCAGGATAGCGAAACCCATTCATGACAATAAGAAAAATGCCCTGACACAGGAAACATGTGCTGGAAAGTGACAATAAAAATGGCACGACCTTATGTGCTTGCTGCTAAACATAGACTGGAGGCAAATGTTAGATGGGTATTGGAGTCATAAAGTCTCACATTTAAGGGAGTTCAGTGATCTCAAAGTTGTGACACAGTTGAACAAAACACCCCCAAAAAACTATTACAATGCTCAGTCCAAAGCAAGGATTATTTAAGAAAACAAAACCATTGGACAGTCTTAAAATGCAGGATGTGATTTGTTTAGATGACTTTAATGCACTTTAATGAACAAATAAATAAAACTGGATTGAATCACCTACAAATGTAATATCCAGTAATTACTGAACACTAAATTTATTAAGTTTACATCTATCTATCTATCTATCTATCTATCTATCTATCTATCTATCTATCTATCTATCTATCTATCTATCTATCTATCTATCTATCTATCTATCTATCTATCTATCTATCTATCTATCTATCTATCTATCTATCTATCTATCTATCTATCTATCTGTCTGTCTGTCTGTCTGTCTGTCTGTCTGTCTGTCTGTCTGTCTGTCTGTCTGTCTGTCTGTCTGTCTGTCTGTCTGTCTGTCTGTCTGTCTGTCTATCTGTCTGTCTGTCTGTCTGTCTGTCTGTCTGTCTGTCTGTCTGTCTGTCTGTCTGTCTGTCTGTCTGTCTATCTATCTATCTATCTATCTATCTATCTATCTATCTATCTATCTATCTATCTATCCATCCATCCATCCATCCATCCATCCGTCTGTCTGTCTATTTATCTATAGGGGATATTACATGATATTGATTTCCCTAAGTCTTAACAGCAGAGACAAACAGTCAACCAGAACACACTCAAAATTATTAAAACCACAAAAAAAACAATATTATGAATCCACAGACTCTCAACCACTGAAAAAGTTACAAATTTCATTGGTTGAACACAACTGTATTATGGTATGGTATTATGGTAGTTTTCATCTTCAAGCTAAAGCTCATTTTACCATATTTTATTCTATTGTATTTTTAGAAATCAGCCACAACGAATTCACAAATCACCTTAATTCGTTGCAGTAATGATCTGTTTGGAATCACCCAAACAGTCACAGAATAAAATCTAATCTAAACTACATAGTAACCTACTAAAGATAATAATTTCACAAAATAACTGTATACCTTCATGATCAAGCTGTAGCTGAAACACTGCTATTTTAACTCCATGCTTTTATTTTAGAGACAGTGCTTTAATAAATTTGATCAAATTCTTTGACTCTTAAAGTTGTTTCTTAATGGTTCTCATCCCATCTGGACAGTTTCTGAGGCTTTGGTCACTACTTTCAGCCACTTATTCCCTTTAGTGGTAACATAATTTCAAACATTGAATAGATTCAGTTCATCCTATATACAGTAGCTACAGTCCAATACAATGGTATCTTTGCCATAACTTATAATTCTTCATTCTTATCAGTCTAATGATAGCTTACTAAAAATAGAAATACCACAAACATGAGCCCTTTGAGCAATGGAATTGTCTTTTCTGTGCCACTGTCTTATTTATTTATGTTGAAATCAATGTTGATGTTGACAAGGAATGCAATGATACAAAAATAGAAACAACCTAATTTACTGTAAATGCTTTAAAAAGTAAAGTAGCAAGAGTGTTCTATCAAGCCCAAATACAGAAGAAAAAAGTACAGATATTTACGCTAAAGTGTAGGGAGTAAAAATAAGAAAAGGTGCAGAGAAACTTGATATATTTGTATTTTTTTTGTCCCCACCATTCAACATAAATCAGGTTTACATTGTTCATTGACTTATTAACAATTGTTCAGTACTGTAAATTTGTACATGTCTGTCTGTCAGCATGTGACTGTGAAATTGACCCAGTTTGACCATAAAGGTTTATTGCTGTACAGAAAGCAAAGAGTGCTGAGTGAAAACAGTGAGGAAGGAAGGACAGTTGCGAGTAAGGAGAGGAAGGGGACACAGTTGGCAATAGCATGGAATAATATTTTCCACGGTTAGATCCCGTCCCTTGTTTGCGAACTGAGGATGCAGTGAAGGAAGTTGGATTCACAAAGACACAATAGGATGGAGAAGAAAAAAGGTGTGATTTTGCAATTTCAATATTTATTCATTCGTTTTCTCTCCTCATGATACGAGTGCTCCCTGCTGACTTCTAATACTTAGAGACCATTTATTTTTCCTCGCTGACACAACTCCTTTACTCATTTTATGGCCCAGAGCTGATATCAGATTGGGTTGCATAGAGGCTAATAGACTCTTGGCTCTGATACATGGCACTTTATCTATTCCAGAGCTGGCCTTTCACTTTCCCAGCAATACTCCTCATTTATCTGGAAGTGTCTTTGGTGGATATACATAAATCTGTTATTGGAATCCTGTGCACCCCTGGCAAAAGGTGTACAGTTGCCTTAAAGTGTATGACAAAGGGTCACATGTTGGTCAGAGCCTCAGCTCCTCTTCATCTTGGCCCAGTTGTCTTTGTGCTTACACGTTTAATTCAGTGTACTTTTAGCCATTGATTGGGCATATAAAACCTTAGTAATCAGAGCCCAATGTGTACTAGATTTGAAAGGTCCCTGTTGAAAGTTTAGAAAAGCAGCAGATGTACACAGTGAAAGGAATTAATGGAAAAGTGACAGAGAATACTCATTTTCAACCTGAGCAAGTTGAGGCTGAACTGAGATTTGACATTTTGTAAAAAGAATTTGTTGTAGCACTTCATATATTGCACTAATGCACTGGGTTGTTTTACTAGATTATTCATTGCCTCCCACACATATCTTTGTGCAGCTGGAAACACTTGTGACTCCTCGATTAAAATTGGGTCTCAGAAGACGTCAGTATGTTTGATTTGGTCCTCTAAAGGGATCAGATAATCGTGTGCATGCGTTGTGATTCCATGGTCAGTGTTTCCCATCAGATAAAAGTGCACAATAAAAGCACAATTACATGTGCAAGACGTTTAATTAAAAGAAGAAAATGGGCACATTTGAAGTTTGACTTAACTTCTGTTTGCCTACATTTGTAAAAGTCCTCCTCAGTATGTCACAGAAGTGAAGACTGATGGGAATTCTCTGTTTTACAATCCAAAGTGAGCACAGGCAGGCAGGTCTTCCCGGTAAAATGAGTGCAGCTACTGCTTCTTATCCTGCAGCTCTATTTTCTCCTGGCTGCACGGCGTGGGGTGTGCTTCTAATAAGGCTAAGTGAAGACAGGGCCACGCCAGTAGGGATAAAGGGTAAGTGTGGCAGAAGGGTAGGAACAGAGAAGTCTTTTGCTAACAAAGCTTTCGGCTAATTTATGACTCCCAGAACAGATGGGGGGCCTGGTCCCAGTTCCTTTGGCCACAAGGGGATCACTCCATGGGCTCAACACCATGTGATTCTACACTGGAGTAAATCAACCACTCAAAACCAGGACAAACTGAGAGCAGCCGGGGCAGCCTATGGGCCATGCACAGCTCCTTATACAAGCCTGGTGTAAATCAGATGGGTGTCAAAAAAGAGACAGAGGGAGTGATGGACAAAGGACTCCCTTGAGGCCAAGATCCCCAGACACATAAAGCCTTCTGTTTCTTATCAATACATGGTTTTATTTCAGTTTTCTTGAGCAGACACAGTGTCACACACATGGACACTTCCCAACACAGACCATCCTACAACTGGATGCTGTAATTTATATGCCAGTTTTTATTAGGCTGAAACCATCATGACATGTTACATTCCTCATGCTAAGTAACTGTCAGTTCTGGGGTTTTTTTTTTTTACTCCACAGTAACTTTAAAATGAGTATCTTCAACTTTGTGGCTGAAAGGGTTGTTAATACACCATAAAATTGTTTGTTCCTCTTGTTGACTTCACCTTGAAGCACAAACCAAACTTTAAAATGGTGGCCACCGCATAAATGCATCGCTATACACTGCTGTAGTTATTGTAAAATGATGAATCTATAACAACAAGATAAATCCTCTGGAAGATTGTTTTAGGAAATCTATTGACTGTGTAAGAATGAATTTCATACAAAACAGCCAAAGATATTTCAGCTGCTGTAAGTTATTCATTTATGTAATTGAGAAACTTTTTTTTAACGACAACAAATTATTGTAACATGACAGAAATTCTGTCTGTTGTACATGATATGAATGGAGAGCTGGCAAGAAGTGTCGACTTGTTTCCTGTTCTCAGAAAATCTAGCGTATGTTTTAACAAACCAACAGGAAAAGAAAAATCTGAACTTGAAACTTGACCTAACCTTTGACATTGGCTTCATCCAAGTCCTTTCACTGTTCTTCTGTGGCCTTTCCCCTCTTATCACAATCAAAAAAATTAAAATAGTTTTTTATGTCTTGTTGAAATAAGCTTACACTCTCCAGATCTCAACACTACATACCAGTAAAATGACATGTTTATCTGCTTTCCCTATTGTGTGTCCCCTTATGAACTTTGATAAGATTGAGCAATGTCCTACTTGCTTCTGCACATCATCACCTCTGATTCCTGTTGTGTCCTTATATCATTTGATTTTAGTGTAAATCTGTTATTATTAACTTTAAAGTTAGAATCCCACTGGACAAGCTCCCTGGTGTGTAGACGCAGCTAAAATTATGTGTGTTCATTTCTGATGATGGTGCATATGTTTCTGATTAGACTAGGAGAACAAACACACAACAAACAATAGAACTGTTCAGATGTTCTCTATAGATCTATCCCTTGTGGGTAAAATAGCATCAACCCTATCTAGCACCACGGGGTAGTGGCACAAAGAAATGTGAAGAATCTGACTCTGACTGTTAGTGCTGAAAGGCATGGAAAATCACAGATCACAGCCAAATAAGTCAGAGAATCAGAATATTATTACATCTGACATTTGGAATCATTCAAGTTATGACAATAAGAAAGTGAATATTATAGCTTTGAACAACAGCAATGGAATTTGTCAGATTTCATTTATCTTTAGTCTTTATTCTTATGTGGTTGGTCAGACACTCATGAACTACTAAAGTTTATTATCTGTGTAACGATATCACACTAAAATATAATGACAGAAAACCAACTGGAGAGAAATAAGATGAGATGGAAAAGGGAGGTGAAGATGATGGAAACTTCATCTCTACTGATAAGCATTAAATAGGCTGAAAGTAGAACTGGGATACAAGAATCACTTGATTGGGATTACAAGTGGAGAAATGAACAAATTTGCATGCAAATGTTTGTCACGCAATATTACTCCTAGAGAGCAAATTTCCACATCCACCCTTTTAACTTACCCTATCTGATATGGGTAAATGGCTGCCCCATAAATGTTTATTGCCAATTAGTGCCGTACAAAAAATGCATAGAATGTAAATGAACTGAAGTAAGTGCTTTTCATTCCAGCTCAGTATTAATATGATAACAGTGGAGGCATAGTTTATGCCCCAGTAAGAAATAATAATAAAAAAAGGTAGTAATGCCACATTAATACTATTGTATTATACATGTAATAACTAATACATAGCTGAACAAAACTTTTTAAATTATTTATTTAATGCTCTGACTTGAAAACAATAGATATTGTAATATTAATAATCATGGATGTTAAATACATACCTGCTTTTTTTCCCAATGTTTTAGTGTTACTAGTTTAAACCAAACATTTTAAGTTTAAAAGAGTAGTTTCTGTGAATAAAGTATGCATCAAGACTCTTAATATGCAAACTTGTCTCTTAATATTTAATTTCTTAGTAATATTACACTACAACAAATCAAATATCAAGAGGCAAGAGCCAATCAAGACTTAAAGGAGATATAATTTAGGTTCTGCAGAAAAGTCCAATTGGACCAGAAGGTTGATGGTTCAATTCCTGGGTCTGGATGCTGAATTGTCCCTCAGTAGTGACTGTTTAGTTTATGAGTGAATGTGTGAATGTGTGCATGTGAGTGTGAATCATTGAATATGACACCCTGTAAACCACTGTGTGTACCCTCAAGACAAACAAGTATCATAAAAACATAAATTCACTTTCAGTTTATCAACAGAAGGGAATGTTTGGGAAATGAGCAGGGAATATAAAGGACTCTGTGAGGATAGGGAAATGTCAGGCTGCATATTCTTCAAACACAGGATTTTGTGAACATTTGCATTAAGAAAGCAATGCAACACTGAGTCAGTTTAGTCTCTATTAAGGTTGAAGAGTTAGGGAGTTTATTTCAACACAGAGCTGGCTAATGTTAGTTTGACTGTTGAGGTTAACATTTAGCATTAGATATTGGTTTGATTCTGAGTGAAATAAAAGCAAAACCACGTATAATCTATTGTTTAGTACATTGTTGTTCAACCTTGTGGTCAGGACCCCATATAGGGTTAGCTGGAACTCAAGTTAAATTACAGTTCTCATAATTGATTAAAAAATCTTACTAATAAACAAATACATGATGAGTTGAGAGAGACAATCATAATACTGTACATAAAAGACATGACAAACTGAGTCTGAAACTGAAGCACTGTGCCACTGTTTATCTGTCAAATGTTCACTGTGATCATGATACTGCAGCTCTTTCTTAATTCATAGTTTGAGTTATTTTTTGTTCAGTATCAATTGTCAATCTTGTAAATACAAACTGGGTTTAACTGTACATATCCTGACAAAGGAAAATAAAATTCTCACTTTGTGCAGTAATAATCTACACCTGGCTTTTCTGCCTCTGTCCATAATAATAGACATTATATACGTAGCTTAAATGTCATCTAAAATTAATGTTTATTACAAATTATTATATGATCACAAACAAATTAATTTTTGCAAAAACAAACAAAGAACTCTCCTTTTTGAATATATGAGTTCACCACAAATATGTGAAGTTAAAACAAAACAGGTTGGAAACCACTGCTTTAGTACAACTCTCTTATTTTATGCATAACAGTCAGAAACTAGAGATGCCTTGTATTGAATCCTCTGAAAGATCTATAACATTAAAAAAAAAAAAAAAAAAAAAAAAAATATATATATATATATATATATATATATATATAATATAAACATTTTGATCTCCTGTCCTTCATGAAACCATTAAAAAGTCCTCAATTTTTAGGTGTCTGACAAATATTATCATATTATTGTAATTACCTGTTCCATGTTACCATCTTAGTACTGCAGCAATATGATGAAATTATATAAGTTGTATGGCTTTGTTTGGTCTAACATTACCATGAAGTTAAATAAAAAGTAGTGGGTAACCTGGTTCAAAGTTATTACAGCCCAAACTACAGTAAGTGTTTCCACGTAATAAGTCTGAGAATTAGACAAAAAATGTTTAACTTCATACGAGAAGGAAATATTAGCATAAAAGAACATGTTTTTTTATTATTATTATTTGATATTATTCGTTACTGGAGTTATTACAGAGTTATTCAATAGTAAATTACATGGTATTACTATGACATTACTTGACATGAGGCTGGACAAATTTCAGACCGTGATGGAGAGGAGGATGTTCAGGAAGCTAAAGACAATCATGGACAGTGTCAGGCACCCTCTCTACCACACTCTGGACAGACAGCAGAGCACTTTCTCCAACAGACTGTTACAGCTCTGCTGTCAAATGAACAGCCATCGCACTTTACAATAAATTATAATCACATCTCATTTCTGTTCTTTTTTTCTGTAAATACTGAATAATTCTGTAATTACATTTTACTACTTTACTTTGCATTATTCAGTTATTCTGTATTGATGCGTTAATATGACATTGCATCTTACCTTTTTTGCACCTCACTCTTTCTCTGTTTTACTTATAAGTTTAATGCTGCTGTTGTCAATTATGGGATAAATAAAGTACTTATATTCTATTCTATTCTATTATCATCACTGTCACTCTCTGTTGTTTATGTCTATATTTTAAATTTAAATAACAAACAAAAACCTTTTGGCTCAATATTCCAACATTTGAGTTTGCATTAGGACTAGTCCTCTTGCCTTGACTTATCCCCCAAAGAGACAAACTACATTATTTAGATTGAATTGAATATTGTGGATTGAATTGAATTGAACTGAATTGCAATAAATTATGTTCTCTGAGTTTAACTACCAAGTTAAACCTTTTTGAGACTAAAACACACTTACATACTGGATGTTTCCATGTAGTAGGAAGTTTACATTTGACTCACTGCACATTCATCTTCTTCCCATCCCTTTTCTGTGGTACCTCCCTATATGCCCCTTATCTCTACTATTTCACACATGCACTGATGTTTTTACAAGAGGCCTCGTCCAAACTACATCCATCCAACAGTTTCTGAACACTTGCATAACACACAATGCAAAAGACATTGTTTTTACCACCCAATATTATCTTTGTATATATACATTTAGCACCGTGAGGGTGAAAAAAGTGTACTACATTCATTTTACTGTTTGACAGTTTGCATATTTTAGCCCCTTATACATCTGTTGTGCTGTATCGCCCCTGCTCATGTCACCTCGTGTTTCAGGTCATTCTCTATATCAGGGCACTGCTGCCACTGTGCATCACCCAAACAGTCCTGATCCCATTGTTGTGGTCGGCAGCTCTGACTGGCTCCACCAAACCACATCTAAGAAAAGACTACATTTATAAATGAATACTCAAGCTCTCAAACACTACCAAAAACAGAGAAACACACATCCATGCACATATAAATACACACTGTTGATAAATATGTGTGTGCATATAAAATAAACTGAGCTTGCAGTGTGGTTTTGGCGGGTTTATCTGATGTGTCACTATACCACACAGGCTTCATCCTGATCCTTTTTTTTGTGAGATTTGCTCCAGCTGTGTTTGAGGTTTACTAAATATATTTCTTCAGAAACTCTATAGGATGTGACGAAACAAAATGACCTGAAAGAAGTGAATCTGAACGTGTGAATTTGTATCAGCTTTCAGGTGTTGTTCTAAACTCTTTAGGAGTCACTTTAAAACATTTATTGGGAAATAAACATTAAGGCTTATTTCCTTGAGCTTAACACATCACCTCCTAAAGATGTGTAGCAGAGCACAGTAGTGTACAATTGCCTGGTGGTCATGCGTGTACAAACATACATAAACACACCTGCTGCTGAGTAAAATCAGAAGCAGATGCATTAAACATCTATTACAGCATGGCAGTGGTCTGATGCACCCGGATAAAAACCCCTGTAATTACTGTCAGGCACACATACAGTATGTATACTTGCTGAGGAGCAAGGGAACACATGGGAGACATTACTCCTGCCAATATGGCCACACACATGTAGAACACAATATGGCTTGAAAATACATTAATAATGG
The DNA here is from genome assembly GCA_020466265.1 of Siphamia tubifer. Classification (NCBI taxonomy): domain Eukaryota; kingdom Metazoa; phylum Chordata; class Actinopteri; order Kurtiformes; family Apogonidae; genus Siphamia; species Siphamia tubifer. The sequence continues at coordinate 18,936,709 of CM035797.1, read as the reverse complement.
CATGATGAAACTGTAGTTATGTTGATTTATTAATTACTCTATGTGTAAAGAAAACATTTTGGCCACTCATTTCAGTTACAACCAGAGTTAATGCCTGTAGAAACCTTCTCCCTGAAAAATAAAACACTGTATAATAGTCGTCTTACTTGGAAAAACAACTTAAGAGTTGTTAATGCATATTTATAATGTGACATGGAAAAAAAAAAGCTCTGTGTGGTCTCCAAAAATTGGGCTTTTTTTGAGCAAACTAATAATCATATTAAGTTTATGATAATAGGTACATGTAACATATTCAATATGTAGTATATTCTTGTAAATGTATGCTTCACCAGGTTTTCAGAATTGATTTGTACAAACACATATCTGCATGTAATAAATTTAAAAGGACAATGAAAAAATAAAAAATTAAAATAAAAGGACAATAAAATCCCCTTAAAAAAAAAAAAAAAAAAATATATATATATATATATATATATATATATATATATATATATATATATATATATATATATATATATATATATATATATATATGTAATGATAAAAAAATTACTAGCATGAGGCTAAGCCACAGATTATGCAATATATTGCATTTCTCATGACTCGTGTAGAAGGAAATTAATATAATATATGTTCTTGTTTTTCCACAAAAATGTTATAAAAATGTTTTAGCCTTCATACATCTGTAAGGTAATAGAACACTGATGAAGGCCATACAAACTAAACCATTCTTCACTGAAGGGAGGAATATAGCATAAAGGAGATAACAGATTAACCACTTCATATCCATCAGGGAAGATAGAATATGTAAAATGTCTCATCTGTGGAAGTGGAGCTACAGTGTTATCTCTCTTACTACTTTGCACATAAAACACTAGTAAAACTAAACTTGTACTAGAAAATATCTCTATAAAAAAACAAACTTACACTGTAAATCTTGTTCCACTTGTTATTCTACTGTCAAATCATGGTGCAGCAGAGAGCTGCAGTGTTAAAACCACATAACTTCACCCACTGGATTTACAGACTACCCTCCCACACTCCATAAATCCACTGACCCTTAACATACAGAGAAGCAAGATTCATCAGTGTGTTAATGCAAACACACAATGCCATAAGCAATGGACAAATTGTGACTTTAGTGTGATCAGTTTTTAGCAGAAAACACATCCAGGCAATTATGTGTTAATTTCCACCTCCATTGTAATAAAAGCTAAGAGGTCTGACTTAATATAGATGAAAGATTCAGGATGAAGACGGAGAAATGACATTCCTCTCTGCAACTGAACCTTAAAGTAACAACTGTATGTGACTATATCCATTTATTGCTCACCATGGCTGATTCATCAACATCTTGATGGTTTATTTGAGTTACACTGGCTCCTATCTCTGTGCTTTTATATCAGCTAACCACACAAAAACAATATTGTGTTTGCTGGCAGGTCTATCAGTCCATCTACACCCTGTGTGACTTCTGAAAATTAAACTAAAAATAAAAGCCTACTTTTTTTTTTTTTTTTACTTTGTGACACAGTTTCCTTTTAGTTTGCTACTTTACTAATCCACATCCCCCGTGGTCTCTGGAAAGATTCCAGCGAAGGTGGCCCACATTTACTTGTTAAGCAAATAACGTAGTTCAGTGTCTCTGTCTACACATACAAAGTCAGAGGTGGCAGCAATATCTCTCCCTATATAGAAATGTCTGTTTAGACAAATAACACTGTTTGGAAAGACTGCTGGCCTTTGCACAGGGACATCAGCACAAGCCGGAGAGGATATTTTAATTAAGTCTTCCATTTATTGTTGCAAGATATTGAAAATAAACTTCCTGTGAGACGTGAGCAGGCTAGTTAGCTCTACTCACATTTGTGATGTCCTTCACTTTCCAAAAATGGGATTAAAAAGTATTTCTTTGTAAAGGAATAACATGGATCACTGTAAGATTTGATTGGCTTATCAGCATATAACAAACTGCAAAATGTTCTGGTTAAATTGTAATGTGACTACAACACATGAACGGCCCAGCGTTCCTGTCATACAAAGGTTCCACAAGATGACTGCATGCAGCTGTGGAGGAAGTAGTCAGATCTTTTACATGAATAAAAGTAGCAGTGCCACATGTAAAAAAGACTGTATTCTCTTTTATGATTATAAAATAATGCAATGAAAACCTTATGTGAGGAAACATACAAAATAGTTCATATCAAAATATAGTGTACTTTAAGCTACTATTCCTAAACCTGGGTTTGGGGCCCAACATACATACACATAGAAACAGAAGTGGAGAATCCCAGCTCTATAAAGTAAAAATCCTGCCATGTATTACTTCTACCTCTTCACTTAACACACTAATTATCTCATCTGGCTAGATGAGGAGCTGTGCTCATTAAACTGGGCTGGTTCAGTAAATGGTTGGAACAAATACATGGTAGGATTTTTGCTTTATGAAGCAGGGATTCTCTACCACTGTAAAGTAATAGAATATGTGCACTTATTTTCTGAAAAAGAACACATGTGAGATGTCACATTTGCTATATAAAACACAAGAAACTGACATAACCAGGCAAAATTAAAATCATATTGAAGATGCAATGTTTTGAGAGTGGTAGAGTTAGCAAAAAAATGTAGATCTGTGGTAATTGATGTCGTTTTTTAAAGTTTGTGTCCCAAGGTGACACTACATTCATCTTTCTGAAAAATTAGGGAATAACCTACAATTTCAAAACAAATGCACCAAATGGCACATATTGAAGATAATATATTTCAAAAATAATTATTGCAGGTCTACTACTGTAATACAAAATTGAAAAGTCACTGCAGGGCTTTGTTGGACGTACAGTATGTTGACAATAATGACACATTGGATGTTTGATAAGCACCTGATTTTCATAATCGCTAGTGACAAATTCATTAAGAACATTACATCAGCTCCAAAACATTTTTTCTTGCTTGCTTTTTTTTCTTTTTGCAATTTACTAAAACAGATATATAATGTATAAGCTTATCTAAAGTTATACTTCTAATATGTGTAATGGCCTAAAGCTATGCTGTAGTAGAAGTGGCAGTAAATGGTAAAAATCAAATAATGTATACATACCTGAAACTTGTGCTTAAATTCAGGAACATTTTAGTTAAGATTTCACCGCTGGCTGCTTCTGAAAATGTGGCCTAGCATCCTGAGCTCCATCTCACTCACCCATTCATTCATTCATGCAGAAACAGCTGGTTTGGTGGCGCCATCTACAGGTGAAAATATTACAACAGCACTCAACCACCAGAGGGCGCTATTCAACACATAAGCCACTGAACTAACACTAAAGCCCTGAACCGGAAACCAGGAAGCTCGGCAGCAACATGTAATAACCTGCTTCAGAGATGTTGTGTAACTGCTCATTTTGTGAGTATTTTGTTTCACTGTCTCTTCTAGACGTGTTTAAACATATTCACCTTTACTCAGGCCGCTTTAATAAAGGTGTCACTGTCTGCTGAATGTATCGTTCTTTGTTGAAACATCCCGACTGGCAGCTAGCTGGGGCTTTAAACTGGACAGCTGATGCTCACTGTTTTAGCCTAGCATGCTAGCCACGTAAACAATGAATGGAATTGTAAGAGATTTTTCCAATATTTTCAATCAGCCTAGTGTAACCGTTATCGTATTTGGTTGCTACACCGGATTATCGTTAAGGAAGTGACAATGGTTGACGCTACTTCCTCATTTCTACATTCAATTTTAGTCGTTCACGATATCGTAAAACTCCGAATAGTCAGTGCATTACCGTTACCTTTCTCTACCGTTCATGCTAATGATAAAAATGAAGTTAACTCACAGTGATACGGCAGAGCTTGTTGTTTGTTGAGTATCTTCCGTGCAGGACAGTTGCATGTATACTTATATGACCTCATCAACTTTTTGACAGCTGACTGACAGCCTCTTCAGCTTCATCACCATGCCAGTAGAAGGTACAGAGGACCAGGTGCCCTCCTCTCTCTCCAGCCCGGCCAGTGCTGCTCTCACACCGGGAGGGACTGAGGAGGATGGGGCTGCAGGGGGCACAGCATCCTGCACTTTCCCTGAGAAGAGTCAAGGCTCTGAGGCTGCAGCAACTTACCCTGCTACTAGTGAACCAGGAGAGGGACCCAGTGGTTAGTTATTCATATCTGTACACGTTTAGTCTTGGAAACTTTCATAGCAATGGATCTGCACATTTAATTGCAAGTAAGAGAAACTCTTATGGCCATTTCATGCCATTATGTTTTGTCCTTTATGTGTATAGGTGTGAAGAAATCTGGTGCCTTGCTGCAGATCAACCGACAGCGTATACAAGCAGCTTCTGCCAGTTCTGGGGCAGATGAGTTGCAGGGCCTTGGTGTGGCTGTTTATGACCAGGATGTATTGGAGCAAGGTGTCCTGCAGCAGGTGGATGAGGCCATCTTTGAAGCTGGTCAGGCTGCTGCAAAAGTTGAGGCAGAAAAGGAATACCAGTCTGTGCTGGATGATGTGAGGTAAAATTAATTCTTGTTGGCTTGATTTTTGTTATTTTGTTTTTTGTTCTTGAGTATTTTGCTTTATTTTTCATGTTAAAATCTCTTCATTCTTCTGTTCACTCACAGGCAGATAGCAGTGTCATATAAATATATAGAGTATATTAGATGAAAGCTGTGATTAGATTTTAAAAGTTGTTTTAAAAAGCACACAGTATGGTCTTTCAGGTAGGATTATGAGCCATGATGTGACTGACAATTGTTTCCTCATGTAAAATATACGTAACAAAGAGTTACAATCAAAATGTAACAAGGTTTCTTCAGTAGCTGTAAAACATGCTACACAAACTCTCTTGGCTATTTCAGACTAAAAATTAACACTTTAGTATTGGTCTCAACTTATTCGGGCCTCACTTTACTATAAAACCCAAATGATAACCATGTCCTAATACTATAATTTGCACAGTCCACTTGAAAGATAAAATGTATGTTAAATTAAAGTCTGTTACAGTTGATTGAATAATCACCCAACTGTACTTAAAGTTTTGTTTCTATGTTTTATATATTAGAATGTCTACATGATATTATCATCATACTTTTGACCTCGTTGCAATTTTAAACATATAGAAGAGTACTGGAAATAGTATTCATTGTGTAGTCATTGGTTCCTCGCTTAATATAATCTCTAAATGGTCTGGTATGCCTTTTATCATTTCATTGTGTTTATAGGTCAGTCCATAGCTCTCTGAAACAAATCAACAAGATCATTGAACAGCTTACTCCCTATGCTGCATCCAGCAAAGACATCAGTCGGAAAATTGAATCTGTTAAACGACAGAAAGAAAATAAGGTAAAATGTTTTACGAGTCAAGTTATTTCAGTTGTCTAAACAAAACAACAATGGTCCTTGTATGAATAATTAAAACATCTCATGGTCTTAGGAGAAGCAGTTGAAGAAAATCCGGGCCAAACAGAAGAGACTTCAGGCCATTTTGGGTGGAGATGATTCCCAGAGAGTTGAAGCTGAGGTTTTGGCAGATGACGATGAGGAAGAAGGTGAGAAAGAAGTAGACATTTTTCCCGCACACCTCTTCTTACTGTAGATATTTGTTTCATAGGTCAGTCATAACTATTGGGATAGCCTTGGCTAAAGTTTTGCTTCCTTCTACAGCTTTCCACATACAAGAAATTTTTAGAGAATATTGACCACAATAGTTGTATATTTTTTTTGGCTGTGAGCAACACACACTATTTAGTGCACGTTTGGAATATTGTTAAATTAAATCCTCTCTTGAATCTGCCCCTGAGATGTCCCCTTTTGTCAGGTTTTTTTGTTTTGTTTTTGTTTTTTCTTATTGTGGCTTCATTTTGACAGCTGGGTTGCATTTAGTATTGAAATGTTTTGTTTTGTTTGGCTTTCAGCTGAAGAATATGTTGCCTCCCAATGCTGTTTAGTGTTTTTCAATAGATTTTGGGATCTAACTACTCCTGTTGATACAGTACAACCACAGTTTATGTAAACATCAAAACCTTTCGAGCTACCATCAGATAAAACATAGCCTTAAAGCAGAAAGGTCTGTTATTCTCTGCTGACATAAACAAAGGTTGGTGTGGCATCATGATGTCTTGGACATAAACATAATTAGGTGTTAAAGTACATCTTGTGTGTTTTTGGTCACATCATTGAATCCTAGTAGTTGTTTTTAGTGGTTATCTGTCCTCATAAAACTTTTGCATTGTCAGGATGTTTACAACTTTGTAAACATGCATGGTTTACATTTAGTCTTTTTAATTATTTGTGTTCTGTACTTGGTGATTTCTATCAAATTTCACAATAGCATGACAATGGTCACAAACTAAATTCCACTGTCAAATTTTGGGAAAAACTGATAGTGGACACATTTGTATGTAATCTTTCATCGTGTGTGTTTCATACCAGAAGCTGGACCATCCACACTTGGTAGCATGCTTATGCCAGCTCAGGAGACGGAATGGGAAGAGCTTATCCGCAAAGGTCACATGACTCCATTTGGCACACGAATTCCCCTGAAGGAGGAAAAGAAAGAGCCTCGAAAAGTGATGCTTGTTGAGAACTCAGCCTTTGACCAGTACTTGGCTGACCAGGCCAAACTGGCCACTGAAAGGAAGAAAGTCCCACTTCTCAAGAGGAAGAACTCCAATTTCAGTCATGATGGAGAAGGAAAGGGGAAAAAACACAGAACTTCATCTTCCCCCAAGGATAAAAAGCTCCAAAAGCGCATGCGAAAGCTCCAAATAACTGCTTTGAAAGCTCACCCCAAATCTCGTCCCAGGCATGAACCACAGTTCCCTAAGCCCAGAAGAAAAGGTCACACTGAGGAGGGAGAGACGGACAGTGAGGGCTCGGAGTACCTACCAAGTGATGAGGGTATAGATCCTGACCAAGAAGAAAGAGAAGCCCTGGAAGAGGGGTATGGGGAGGATGACGATGAAGAGTATGAGTTAAAGCCGTACAGAAAAAAGACTGAAGGGAGAGGGAGGAAGAAGCTAAAGAAAGAGGATAGTGAAGAAGAATACTGTCCTGAGAGTTCTGATGAAGATGATGATGATGAGAAGAAGGGCAAAGAAAAAAAAGTCAAAGATGATGGAGATGTGGAGTACTACAGACAGAGAATACGGTATGACACTGCCTCTGTAAAATATTATGTTTGTATGTAGAAAATAGTAGATTTGTACTTGGAGCTAGTAGATGCCAAGGTTTCAAAAGTTTATTCCTCTGTAGGTCTTATAATAGTCATGTCTAACAAACATCCCCATAGGCCTTTAACTTTGTACCACATTTGTAATGGCAGTGGTGCAAATATGCTATTGTTTAGTTTAGAAGAATGCAGTCGGTTTTCTGCTGGCTCCATAGTGCAGAGGGAGAGTTAATCCCAGATGAGATTGGCAGCTGTTTCTTGACTAAGCAAATTCACTCCCTGCTCTTCTTCTCTCTCTGCTCTCACACTGCCCTAATTATCCTCCTGCACATGGTTTTATACACTCACTCACTCTAATGCTCAAATTAATGGAAGAGCAGCCCTAATGAGATTTCATATTTATAGCTGCCAAATAAATTGTGTTGGCATGTGTCCTTTTTCTACACTACAGTGATTGAATGTCAATTCAACAGCACAGACATGGCATGGATGGTGAGGCTAGCTTATATGAGGAATGATATTATTAGAGCGGGCAGTATTTGTAGTCGGGTAGGGGGTGGAGAGGGGGCAGAAAAGTGTAATTAACTGAACCAATGCTTAGTCTTGACTTAATTAGAGAGTGTGGTCTCCCAGGCCCAGCTAAAGGACCAGTTTCGTGGCAGGGTGACAGGACCAGGCCCAAATGAAGATGGATTCTTATCCTCTCCACCTCACACCTTTCTGGGGAACTCGCACTACTAATTGTCTGTATCAATCTTCATTTGCTGCGCGACGACTGTGCCTCTAACTGCCCTCTTTCCTGCACTATTAAAACTGTTTTCCTTTACATTTCCCTTTTTGCTGTGGATGTTCACAACTCGAGGGAAATACTCACAGTGCAAAACATTTGCCATCCATACTCCTGTGTAGGCAAACCTTAAAATAAACTATTGAGTGCAAGAGGAGCAAATTTAACATTAGTTCTGTGGATCTGCATGTCCTGTTTTTGGGGTCACATGGAGCTAAACCTACCCCAGTATGCAATGAGTATTATGACAGAATTAGTACATATAAACTGACAGAACAAACATAAATCATAATCTGCTTAAATTTTTTCCCTTTTTTAAATGCACGTGTAATAGATATTGGATGATGAAATTTTTTCAATATACCATGTAAAATACAATATAAAAGCATTGGAAATTTAAGGTCAAATGTTATTATTGACAAAACCAGTTCTATTTATTGTGACTTTTATTTCAGCAACTTACCAGTATTCACACATTTGACATCCTCCTACAATTGAGCAGTAAAATAGAAAACATCTTAACCTTATGTGTGCATTAACTTCATGATTCTGTAATGATTCTCTCAATAGGAGATGGAAGCGACAACGTCTGCAAGAAAGAGAGGAGAAGAGGCAAAGATGTGAGGAGTTCTCAGATGAAAGTGATGCAGAGTTTGATGAGGGGTTCAAAGTGCCTGGTTTCCTCTGGAAAAAACTTTACAAGTAAGTTGAATGTGCAGCTGTGGGAGTTCTGTCAAATTTACACTGATATTAAATGAATAAAAGCTATAAAACAATTTGTGCATAATAATGTGTGTACTATGTACTTTGTCCAGTCTTTATTTTCACACTCATTGCTTACCTTTGTATAAAATGGTGCTGATTAACCAAAAGACATTGGTTATTGGTTGCTTCCTATTTAATGGTATTGGTTAATGCAGTTTGCCATGTTTTAGTTTCAGGGCTAAAATACTCAATAATGGAAGTGTCACTTTTAGAAATAGAATTCTAAAGTGGCAAAAATGTTGTGGATGTAATGTTCCTGGCCATCACCTTACCTTATCCTGCTCACATTTCTAAATCAGTTATAATTTATACAATTGTATTCATTCATACAAACCAAAGTAATTATATTGAATGGTTTTCAGTTCCTCCTTCATATACCTGGGATGGTATCAGCTGATACAGTAGTTTGCAGCTTTTGTGCAACATGTATTTTGTTTATTATTTCATGTTGCCATTGGCTAAATTCTCTGTCATGGGATCTGTTAGTTCATCTTGTTTTAATTGGCCAGGAAAACATTGGTATTTTTGAATCTGTATGCATGTCCCTTTTATACATTACATTTGAAATGATCCATCTATTTGAATATTACAGTTAGATCATTTTAACAGACAGGTGCAGCTACTTCCTGTAGCCTACATCGGAAGCGTCGCATACTGTCGAGCCAATCCTCCTGAAAACAGCCTATAGGACAGGATACAACAACATCATTTGACAGGAACTTACTGAAACTACTAAAGCAAGTACACAATCACTGCACTTGGATGATAAAATAATCTAACTGTAATAGTTATTTTTGGAAGACAGTGTAAACTTTTACAAGACATCCATTTAGTTGTTTTTCTTCTCATTAAAAACAATGAAAAGTAATGGAAACATCTGGTGGTTCCCATTTAAACAGTGTAAATGCTTCCATAATACCTGAAATATCACTTAATTTGCTTAAAAATCTCATCATTTGCACTTTTGAAAATCCACATGTTAAGTTAAGACCCAGTGTTTCACACTTTTCTGTTCATGTGATTCATGGGGTAGGTACCAACAGACAGGTGTACGATGGATGTGGGAACTCCACTGTCAGCAGGCAGGTGGCATCTTGGGAGATGAGATGGGCTTGGGTAAAACTATCCAGATCATCAGCTTTCTGGCTGGGTTGAGCTACAGCAAACTGAGGACCAGAGGATCCAACTACAGGTACAAACACACGCAATCTATGGGTCGAGACTATGTGTCTGTATGGTATGAATATTTGATTAGGGGGATTTCTGCTTGAGAGTGTTCATCTGAATTATTAAACATGTTTCAATTATCAGACTCTTCACTTTCTTACTGCAGATATCAGAGAAAACACTGACATACTGTGTGTGTGTGTGTGTGTGTGTGTGTGTGTGTGTGTGTGTGTTTATCAGTTCTTTCTTGAACACTCAAGGAGATTTTGGACTTTTGAAATGGGAGTGGAGCAAGTGCGGGACTATAAATCAGCCATGGAAAGATGATGCACTGGTGATAATAATTGGATTTTACTGCACAAACAACACTCGTGCATTTAGTAGGCGGAGCTTTCCTGACAGTCAATACTCTGTCTACTATAGACGCCCACAAATTGATTGCTTGCAAACTCAATTATGGCCCAGTATCAATAGCTTCCACTCGGTAGAGGTTCATACCAGCCCATTAGTGTGTGAGTGTGTGTGTTTGACAAAGCTTTTGTAAATTTTCACATACAACCTTGGTTGATTTACTTTTTAAGCATGTTGTCAGTGTGGTGGCAATAGACATCGTTGATTATTTGAATGTATTATTCTTTTCAGCCACTCGGCTGCCTTTTATGTTTTCACTGTTATTTGTTAGAAAAACAGGTTTTATTGTCTATAATCAAAGCTAAAAATGACTGAAACCCAACTTCACCTATTTTGACTGTGATTATGTTTGGTTGCAGGTATGTTGGCCTGGGTCCTACAGTTATTGTATGTCCAGCAACAGTCATGCATCAGTGGGTGAAGGAGTTTCACACCTGGTGGCCACCTTTCAGAGTGGCTGTTCTACATGAAACTGGCTCTTTCACGAGCAATAAGGTAAGTGTTTCAAATTAATAACTGAACTACAAAGTTTCATATGGGTTCTTTTACCTCTGGAGGGCACCAGAGGTCTGTTAATGCAGCTTGGGCTCCAAGCCTTTTCCCTTTTTCTCACTTTTTTCACAAATGATGTGGAAATAGACTTGATGCTTAGAATCTCATTAAAAACTAGGCGGTTGCAATATGAGAGATGCTTAGGAACTGTATCGCAATTTTTTTCTCTTTTTCAGGAAAAACTGATTCCAGAGATTGCGTCATGTCACGGGATCCTTATAACCTCTTATTCAGCAGTAAGAAATATGCAGGATGTCCTGCAGCGCTATGACTGGCATTATATTATACTGGACGAGGGCCATAAAATCAGGAATCCAAATGCTGGAGTTACAACTGCCTGCAAACAGGTATCACACATAGGTGCATGCTCTTATACAAGTGGCTTAGCCCAAGTATTTCATCATTAGGTATTAAAATTAAATTTAGCAAAAGCCTAAACTGACCTTTGAAAGACATATATATATATCTGCCATGTAACCATAGATTGTGGTTTAAGTCCTTTAAATGCTGTTATATCATTAACTACTATCATTCTGTTATGAAATATTTGAATTGATTAAATATCACAGTATTTTATATGCATATCTAACTTTGATTCTCTTTCTGTCTAGTTTCGCACTCCCCACAGGTTCATCCTGTCAGGGTCCCCTATGCAGAACAATTTAAAGGAGCTGTGGTCACTGTTTGACTTTGTCTTCCCTGGAAAATTGGGAACGCTACCTGTGTTTATGGAGCAATTTTCAGTTCCAATCACCATGGGAGGCTACAGCAATGCCTCACCTGTTCAGGTACTGAAGCACTATCAAGTGCATAGAAATAATTTATTTAAAACCTCAAAAAAATCAAGGGGCAAATTCTTTGATTCTATAGTAATGTGGATGTATTTGACTGAATGCGTGTCATTTTTATTTGCTTTGTGTTTTGAATCATTTTCTTTTTTAATATATTATACTACAAATTACATCTACTACTAATGGGGAATGACAAAGTCATGGGTTATTTCCATTGTAGTGAAAATTAATAATGTTAACAGTGACCCAGGAAGAGTGAGACAGGCACATGTAAATCAGTTAACCTTGCAACCCTATAAGTAATCTTTGTAGCACAACGTGGGAGAAAAGGTCACTGACAAACCAAGATACACACGTCCAATTTTGCAAAGATAGAAGCAAGTAGAAAGAGAAATAGTGGAGCAACAGAGCAATTAAGTTGAGTCCAGGATAATGTAGTTTCATACAGAGCAACTTCACTGCATCCCTTGTGTGTGAGAGAAAGGAAGAAGCTAAAGTGGAGGGCCAGTGAGCTAAATTGTAGCCCTTTGTCATTAGTGTCCAATCGTTAATAACCCACTGACTGTATGGATTTAATTATTTAAGCTAGCTATTGATGCTTCTTCCGCTGTCGATAATAAAAACCTTTACTAATTATTAATGTTATTAAATGGTCAGAGAGGGCTAAGCTCTGCTGCTTTATCTTCTGGAAATTCTCAGACTAGCAAAGCAGGCTTTCAGCTATAACTCCTGAAGGTATGAAACAATGCACATACAAACCTGTGTGTGTGTGTGGGGGGGTATGAAACAATGCACATACAAACCTGTGTGTGTGTGTGGGGGGTGGGGATAGACAGATAAACATTAATACAATAGCTTGCATAGTGATCAGTAGATCTGCTGCCTCTGTGTACTTTATTTCCACTCTGACTTCCATTTAGCCCTCAATCTTACTGTGATATTGTCCCCTCCAGCGTTGCAGAGGGTTTCTTTGATCCCTCTGTGGACCCCTGGTGAGTTAATGTTTAAAAGGCTAACTGGCCTTTAACACAGACTGTGGATGAGGTGTAGCAGGCCATTTGTAGCGGGGCTCCTAGTCTTAGCTGGAACTGAGTGTTTCTCCCGCTGGTTGGCAGTACTGATGAAAGAGTAGGGCTTTGTCCCCTGAGACCAACAGCACTCTGATCAATGTTTAATGGCTCGTACTGCTGAGAGGGACACCGACACAAGAATGGGATGAGAGAGGGTGGAACAGGGGTTAAACGGCACTCATGTCCTGAGAAACATCCACACTGATGGGTAAATGTTGATGTGTTGACTGACACTAAACTAAATTATCTGAGTTTTTAACCTTTTTTTTTTTTATTATTCTGATGCTTAGAGGGTTAACTGTGCTTGTTCATTTTCAGGTACAGACAGCTTTTAAGTGCGCATGTGTGCTGAGGGACACCATAAATCCTTACCTACTCAGACGAATGAAGGCAGACGTCAAAGCCAACCTCTCCTTACCTGACAAAAATGAACAGGTATTCATCGTGCTCTTAGACATTTGACCCTGTTCTGTAGGATGTGTTTATCTGATTGGATGTGACTGTATGTGCCATGTCTAAGGAGTATTTGATGAATGTGCATGGTCCTTGTCAGGTGAAGCCAGCTAATAAAGTCTCTGTAAAGTAAAAGGGGCAGGTATTCATTAAGGTGGCTGGTCTCTGGTCTGTCCTCTTGGCTGACGCTTTTTGACTTCTCAGTCCACTTCAGCTCATTAAGTCAGTCCCTTAGGACAGCTGTGGTGCTAAAAAACACATTGCTGCCTTCTAATTTCTCTTTTCCCACACTTCACTTCATCAAGGGGCTTTAAAGGGGATGTTCACTGCTCATTACACACTCTTACACTGCCCTGTGTGTGTGTGTGTGTGTAGGTTCTTTTTTGCAGATTAACAGAGGACCAGCGGCAGGTATATCAGAACTTCCTAGATTCCAAAGAAGTCTACCAGATACTAAATGGTGATATGCAGGTAAGCTTTGCTTTTACGGGTTTATACCCTGTGTTTTAAACCCCTGTCTTTTGTGCATCATTGCTTTGACCCATGTTGTACCACTAGAACTGTGTGTGTGTGTGTGGGTGGGGGGTAATCTTGGTCAAGTAGAACACTTATAGTAACATGACGTCTGTTATTTATTATTTAAACCATTATCTAGTAAATTTCGGTTAAGATTTCTTACTAATATGCATCTGTAAGTTGCTAATACACTTAACTTTTTTGTAAATTGGCATCAGAGTGTTAATTTTTGCCATATATATTTAGTTAAACTCCTAATTGCTTGGGTTTTGTATTCTTAAAGAGGTCCTCCTTAAGCAGGTTGTACAGTTGCTTTTTTCACATTAGCCAGCCCCATGAGAGGGAGACTCAACCATTTATCACCACTGACCAAATGGACATGGTTCTAGAGCTAGGGGTGACCACAACAGATTGCACATACACACTCACTCATTCACACACATGCACACACTCACTCACAAACATATTCAGTGGTCACTCTCAGTCCATTAACCACCATTACTAATGCAGTGACCATTGGGCCTTCATCAAGAAACACAGACTATACTGTCCGTAAATAAATTATGTAACTCATTTCTGTAGCCTAAAGTAAATGTGTTTGTTTAAAAGCTCAACGCTGTTAAAAAAAAAAAAAAAAAGCGACTCTTTAAAATCTATTAGGTCACCCCTTACCATCTTTCCAATTTCATCTGTTGGATAATTTTTGTTTTTGTTGTGGGGCTTTGGTAGGTTTTCTCAGGTTTGATAGCGCTGCGGAAAATCTGTAACCACCCGGACCTTTTCTCGGGAGGCCCCAAGATGCTGAGGGGAATCCCAGAGGACCAGCTGACTGAAGAGGAACACTTTGGTTTTTGGAAACGTTCAGGCAAGCTGATCGTGGTGGAGTCACTCCTGCGTCTGTGGTCCAAACAGGGCCAGCGAGTACTGCTCTTCACTCAGTCTAGACAGGTTAGGAACATGTTCCACCATCTGATTTACAAATGCATCCCCTCTGATTTAAATATAACTGCACATTTTATAGAATTTACGTTTGTCTGAATGCATTTAGATTAAAATTTCCAGAGACCATACATGTCTTTTACTTCCTGTCTGTTTTAGCATTTTCAGTGTTGATCATTCGTATTGTATTTGCCGTTTTCTCCATTCGACCCATGTGGCTGTATGTGAGAGAGTAGCGTATGTGAGTGAGGCCCCAGCTGTTGTAGTCAATACCAATGAGATTATACCTCAGAGGGAACCTGAGACCTTCCCTGTCGGTATCTCTGTCCATGTAATATTAATCTACTCTAATCCTTTTAGAGATAATCCAAACCTCAGCCCCTCTTTGCTCTCTGCCCGTTTCCCTCCCCATCTTACTTTTCTCACTGTTTCTCATTCTCACTCCCATGTTTCCAGATGTTGCACATCTTAGAGGTGTTTGTGCAGGAAAATAACTACTCATACTTGAAAATGGATGGTACTACCACAATAGCTTCTCGACAGCCTCTCATCACGCGCTTCAACGAGGTAAGGATTAGCCATCCCTAATGGCACTGAGTGTTTCCCAAGAAAATCCCCTCCTGAGGCAGCAAATGCCTCAGTGATACTCTCCTCACCCCAGGGTGAAAACACTAATTGATGGCAATCTGTTGTTCGAACTCAGGAAATTCTCTTATATTGTTCTTTACATTAAATTATGGCAATAAGCCTTAACAGTGACAACAACTTTATATGTTCAAAAGAACAGTCTGTCCTATAGAGTTGGATACATTTCAATCTTTTGATTGTTGCAAATCCATAATTCATTATCTGTATCTCAAAAGATACTCTATATTATCTCTATATTGTGTTGTAATGCAAAGTTAGAACACAGTGTACAGTGACTATCAATTGTAAATGTCCCTTTACTGCCCTGTAGGGAGAATATATTAGTGGATATCTACAGTAAGATGTATTTATGGTTGAATTTGGGTGAATGGGATTTTGCTGAATATCTTCAATATACGCGTATTGTATGCAGTGTAAAACTGTAGATGAAATATTAATCACTGCCATTTTTACAGCAAAATAAGACCACTGTGGATTTTGTCCTGCTTTCCTCTTACAGGACAAATCCATTTTTATCTTCTTGTTGACCACTAAAGTCGGAGGTCTAGGAGTCAATCTGACTGGAGCCAACAGAGTCATCATCTATGACCCAGACTGGAACCCCAGTACTGACACACAGGTTAGACACACATTTATACTCAGTTGGTAATTTATGTTTTTGTAAATTAGAATTTACTCTTATGTTTATCCTTTTTGTTGATATCAGGGTAAAGTAAAAATAACTTGATTAATGCCACACAGGATGCCCTGTAATTATTTGTCATTTATTGTCTTTCTCATAGGCACGAGAGCGTGCATGGAGGATTGGTCAAAAGCAGCAAGTGACTATTTACAGACTGCTGACTGCAGGGACCATAGAGGAGAAAATCTACCACAGGTCAGACATCAATTGTTAATCTAGTCAAGTTCATGTTGAGCAGTTCTAAATGTGATGGTTCACCTTATATTAAATCACAGAACTCAATAAAAATGCAGTAAAAATAACTCCTTTATTGTCTTTCGTGCCTATTCTGTCTCACACTTTTTGGTTGTCGTTTTCCATTGATTGTACACATTCATGAATATTGGTTTTGACATGACTAATTGCTCACATCATTGCAGCATTACTACTTGCACTACCCCAGTTCTCAGTAATTGAAAAGCTTTCCTGCATTATTAAATGGCCAATCTAGGACTCCTAAACTGTTGCTCTGTTTGGTGTGTGTCTGTAAACTGCTTTCAAAAAGCAAGTAGAAAGAACTGTAGGGATTCTATTTTGATACAGATAGTTGTGAGGTTGACTTAATTTTCTCATCCATCAGCTAAACTACTCTGTGGTGACAGAGAATCTGAATTGTTTGCTGAGGTTAATGTTACAATCCACTAACACTGCATTTCATTTGTTGTTATTCAGGCAAATTTTCAAACAATTTCTAACCAACCGTGTTCTGAAGGATCCGAAACAAAGACGTTTCTTCAAGTCTAATGACATTTATGAACTCTTCACTCTGGCTGATCCTGACCGAACTCAAGGAACAGAGACTAGTGCTATTTTTGCCGGTCAGTAGATGTTTCATCCATTTCTGTTTTTTGCAAAATGATTTTAGCAATTATTTTCATATTTAAATATTATTGGGGTTTTTTTTATGAATAGAAATGATGCTGTTTGTTCTTGTTTTATCATCACACAGGTACAGGCTCTGAAGTCAAGGTGCCAAAGAAACCAGAGCGATCGAGGTCATTCCTCATGGGAACCCCAAGCTTACATACACAGAAACAGACCTCTGCCAACCAGAATGCAATCAACAGAACCTCTTCAAAAAATGTTTCTTTGTCAGGAAATGAAGCTTCCTCTCTCTATAGTTCAAATTCTCAGAGCAAACCAAATGTCCTGGCCAGTCAAAGTATGGACCAAAAGGATGTGGACTTGCCAAATATTTCAGTAAATATAGAACATGCCAGCCTAAATAATAGAGACTTGAGTGACGAGAAGCCATTAGTTAAACACTCTAACTCACCCAGTTCACACCAACGCAGAAACAAAGACAATACCCTGACTAGTCCTCAAAAACGTACAGAAAAACGCAAACACTGTCACTCAACTAACTCTGACAAACAGAAACATAAGAAACGCAAACACTCCCACGACGCTCGATTCGAAGGCCATCGCATTTCTCATTTGGTAAAAAAAAAGACATACAATAAAGCAGATGAAGACAATGAGCAGAAAGAACAGAAGGAATCAGATGATTATGTTCTGGCAAAGCTCTTCAAGAAGTCAGGTGCCCAAATCTAGATGCAGTTTATCTGTTAAATTTTACTAAATGTCAAATTTTCCTGTTAGGTCTTTGTTTGACTCTCTTTGTCTCTGCCCCTCCTTGTTTTTCCTCAGGTATCCACAGTGTGATGCAGCATGACACCATCATGGATTCCTCTAACCCTGATTACGTATTGGTAGAGGCAGAAGCCAATAGAGTGGCCAAAGATGCTTTGAAAGCCCTTAAAATTTCTCGGCAAAGGTGCAGGCTGCCGTATAATAATACCCCTCCACCACCTGCAAGGTACACAGTCTAACAATGAAGTGTCTCTAATCTAATCTGAATGAAAAACATCCAAGTTTATAACTCATCTGTGTTCTCAGGAAACGGTTTGGACAAAAGAAAAATTCTCTACTGGCTGCACCATCTGTTCAATCTGCCCCTACTTCAAGTAAATGCAAGGTAACAGCTGTCATATTTTGAAGATATTATGATTATTGTCAAAGTTGTAATGCATTTGTGACTCATGTATTTAACTCTTTTTGATTAGGATGCTGCTATTGTAAAGAAGTCTATTTCAAAGAAGCCAGGCTCAGGAGCCCATTTCAGTGGAGAGGGGCCAGAAAGTGACTCAGGCTCCGCCCCCCTCTCCTCCTCCTCCCTGCTTGCTAAAATGAGAGAACGCAATTACCAGTCTTCCAGCCAGAGAGATGAAGAGGAGGAAGAGGGTGAACCAAGAAACTCTCCTCCAGCCCCACCCACTGAGCAGGACGAGCTGTTGGTGGATCTGCGTAACTTTGTGGCCTTCCAGGCTCATATGGATGGACAAGCCAGCACTCAGGAAGTGCTGGAATATTTTAAACCTAGACTGACCCAGGAACAGGCGCCTGTGTTCAGAGAGCTGCTGAGGAGTATCTGCGACTTCCATAGGACATCTGGTCAAGAAGGCATCTGGAGACTGAAGGAACACTTCCGTTAAACATTTTTCCTAGCTATGATATAAATATATTTTTGGTTAAACTGTCTTTTGCTTCTTTAACTTAAATATATGTTGGTCACACTTGATCGAAGTAGTTTTTTAGAGATCCACAGAAAAGCCATTTTGCATTGTAGTGCATCTTTAAATTGTAGATTAATGTTAATTATCTAGTCAATTAAGCTTGGAAGGAGTTTTTATGAGAGTTTAAGTGAATTCTTGGCTTGCACTTGGACTACTGCAATTCCTTCATTTCTGTTCTTTTTTGTACCTGGTCATACTTGAAATTACCTGTAAAAGTGAAAAGTGTTTTTCTTTTGAGTAATTACTTACTCAGATGCGTTATTTCAGACATACTACCTGGACTTGCCTTGTAACATGGTTCTATGAAACAAATAGAGTTGTCATTTTGTGAATATGATCACATTGACATACATTTTTTTACTTTTTACATGTGGTTATGGTCACTGAAGTATAGCATTTAAATAAACTACAGTTGTTGGTGATAAATCAGCCTTTGGCTGGGACTGAAAGCACGCAATTTACTGTTTTTATATTGTAATTAATGTATTTTCCCAATTTGCTGAAATCACTGCTGGATTAAAGAAGACCATAGAACTACTAAAAGAATGTGTTTGAGTTTATCTGAAGAAGGTTGGTGCTGACCAAGGTCCTGAAATACAGTCCAGTCTGGTCTATATAAACCAGAATCTATAAACATTAGTTAAGTTTGCCTGGAACATCACTCCAAACCAACGAACTAGACAGTGTAATTTCATTTAGTCATTTAACCAATTATCAGAGGATGACAGGAAAGGCGCTGACAGGAAGCAGAAGCACACACTTCAGGCCTGCTCTCGTCAGAGTTGTCTAGACCAAATATTGGGATAAAGTTATCAACCGTTATTTGATTTCAATTTTCTCCACGCACCTCGCCGAGGTCATAATAACAACTTTATTTTCAGTGGTGCATAAATTAATTACGCGCATTTAATAACTAAAATATCATTATATTCCCCCTTTAATAACATAAACGCTGCACGCCAGGGAAACCCTTAATAGCGCGGGGCCCTGTAACTGGCCATTATCCGCCTGTAATGATATTACAGAACCAATTACGCGCCATTAGAAGGGATTTTCTGCACTTTATGTGGTTTAGTCCAATCCCACACTCCTCTTCTAAATTTCAGCTGCTTCTCGAAGCCTCATTTTGCTTCCACCTCAGAGACGCATGGCGTCTGCGCTCTACCGTCCCAGATGCGCTTTAAAACTAATTGAAAGGGTCCCGCAGCAGATCATTTATCTGAGGAAGCGAAATAAATCGCAGGACCCCTTGCTGTGAACAAAATCAAAAATTTGGCCTTGTGAGTGTTCTACATACGCAAACCCTTGTAAAGTGGACCCCCTAACACACCCTGACGAGCAATTAACCCACCCGACAGTCAATCTAAAACCCAAAAGCAGTCATCCTCCTTTTTTTAATATATGAAAGAACCAAAATAAAAAGTGCAGCGCGTATGTGTGCATGTTTATGGTTAGGGAATATGCTTGACTCTGGAATAACAATCACTGTGCATGTTTATGGTTAGGGAATATGCTTGACTCTGGAATAACAATCACTTGTGATGAATTTTTTGGCACCAGAGCAGAGCTGCCGTTCGCCACCCTGGGTATATTTCCCTTCTTCCACTCTGTCTTTCTCTGACACACACACACACACACACACACACACACACACACACATACACACACACACACACCAAGGGTTGGGGGTGAGACAGACAAAGCCGTGATAATCCGATTAGGACCAATTAGGCGTGAGATTCTGCGACACTAGCTGAAAGCCTTAACACTCTGTAGACAGTTATACAGTTATAGAGACATCTGGACACTCCCAGAGAGAGTCAGTCTTATGAGAAAGAGAGAGAGAGAGAGAGAGAGAGAGAGAGAGAGAGAGAGAGAGAGAGAGAGAGAGAGAGAGAGAGAGAGAGAGAGAGAGAGAGAGGAGAGAGAGAGAGAGAGGAGAGAGAGAGAGAGAGAGAGAGAGAGAGAGAGAGAGAGAGAGAGAGAGAGAGAGAGAGAGAGAGAGAGAGAGAGAGAGAGAGAGAGAAGCGTGGACACTCCCAGACTCAGAGTCAGGGAGTCAGTGGAAGTGCAGCCTCCACATCTCTCTAGAGCGGGAACTCACTCACATCAGCATCCTCACTGCAGGTAGGATGCTCTCCAAACATCAGGGATTTTAGCCCTGACTCTTCCGCTGTTCCATTGGGCGCCTCCTCTTCATAGTTTCACCATTTTACACCATGTAAATGAGCCGTTCTGTAGCTGTTTTAACCCATTTGAAGGTTCGGGCTCAAACTTTTGTCTCTGTTCCAGGTTGACTTGAGCGGCTCACAAACGCGCCAGGATGTTCTACTTTCATTGCCCCCCTCAGCTGGACGGAGAATGCTGTCGCTCCAATACACGTAAGTCTCAACAAAGTCGTTTTTTTAAAAAAAAAAAGTTATTTCCAATGCATCTTCGGCGTGTAAAGTTTTATATCCGCGCAGGAGTACACGAGTTTTATATCAAACGCACGAGCGCAAAGAAGAGTGTGTTGTTCAAAGTCGCGCGTGATAGGCCTAAAGAGAGGTTTCCTTTTCTGATTAAGACTGTGGAGATGAAAATTAGTAAAGGGCCGTGAAAGTTACTTATTTCTGAGTAAAGTAGCTAATTGAATAAAATGCATATAACTCTGATGCGCAGGAAACTCTTTTTTTTTAATTGAACATTAATTTCCAATAGTTTCATAGGTTTATTAGCTAAACACTCACTGACGATTTCTGCTTAATTAGCTCTATTTTCTCTTTTCCGCTAATAAAAGACTAAGGTAGCAAAGGGTTAAGTCTGAATTCTCCTCCGTCATGTCAATCTGCTTGTTTTGAAAAGTGCTGGTGGTTTGGCCCCGGGGCAGAAAGGGCGTTTTGTCCCGGGCACAGATGTTGGGTGTCATGGCTCTTAGTCGGTCATGGTTCCCCTCAGACACCCAACATCAATGTTTCATGCACGTAATGGAAACGGAAAATGTGCCAAAGAATTAGGATAAATGTTTCATCTTGTCTGCTCGGGCCAGTATTTACATTTACCGGCATCTTTGCAATTTTCTTTTTTTTTTACACAACTGAATCTCCTTTTAAAATAAGAATGTATTATTTTAAAATTATCTATAAAATTTGTCAAGACTTGTTTAATAAACTTTCTTATTTTTTTCCCCCACTTTTCAGTAAATTCAAGTGGGTTTGGAAACCACGCCCCGGCTGATTTTGATGACGGATTTCTACGTAGAAAACAGCGAAGAAACAGGACAACATTTACTTTGCAACAGGTAATATAAAAAAGAAAAGAAAGGAAAAGAAAAAAAGGGAAAAAAAGAAAAGAAAAAAAAGAAAAGAAAAGAAAAGAAATCAGAAATACATGTAAATTTATTCATAGGACTATTGGAGTTTTTAAAGTTATTAATAAAAGCAAGTGCAAATGCTTTTAGAAGGAGTTTAGTCATTCCTATAAAATTAAGGCCTTTATTTTATTATTATGTGGTTAAAAAATGTACATCACATATGTGATATATATCTATATGAATCTATAGATTAATGTAGAAATTAATGTGAATAGTTTTGGAGATCTGAATTATAAAATGCAGTTTTTGAAAATAGATGCAGTTTGATGCTAGAAGAGAAGTAAAAAGAGGAAAAGTCTTTACCCATTTAATTTTCTTCAAATTGAAAGTTAGATAAATCTGTAGTTTTTGTTCAATTAATTATTGTATTTAACAAAGGCCTCATAAAGGTAATATAAAAGAAATAAGAGAAAAGAAGGCCAAATAAATCAACAGCTCTCTTCTAAAGTTGTTGTTTTTGGGTTTTTTTTAGATGAATTATTATATAAAGAATGTTTTAAGGAATAAGTGGTGTGTGTATGTGTGTGTGCAGTTGGAGGCTCTGGAGGCGGTCTTTGCTCAAACCCACTACCCGGACGTGTTCACCCGGGAGGAACTGGCCATGAAGATCAACCTGACCGAGGCCAGAGTACAGGTAGGCAGTGCGCAGTGCGTCCTGGGCACGTCTGACCATGTGAGCGAGGGTAAATTAAGCCACTCTGTCATTCCGGCAATACACTTTAATAACATCAACATAATGGTGAATATTAGATTAGCTTGATTAATCGGTCATTCATAATTAACCAGCGATAATGTTCCTCACTAATTTGTCCGCGTCTCAAAGGTAGGAATACATCATCCATGCAGATCCCCTTCCCGTAACGCAGACAGAAAATGCTTTAAAAGGGGCCAAAGCCTCCAGTCAGCACCTCAACCCTCTGCATCTCTCTTTTCATTCTCTCTCTCTCTGTCTGTCACACACACACACACCTTAAATAAAAACAGAAACACACACCCCAAAAACACACATCCACCTTAAATTTGGCAATTTATATTCTGCTCCTGCCTGCACATATGCGTGGTTATAAACTTGGCCAGATGTAATTAAGTTATGTGTCCTGTATGTAATTTCCTGCATTCCAGATTTGCTTTTGGGTTTTGTTGTGCGAGCAGATCTAATTGTGGGAAATATAATAGTTTGCCTTTTGTTCCCCAGGGTCATCTTACTATCGCTTAAACCCAATGGCGGGGTTGATAATGGAATCCAGCGCTGTAAATTAGGGATTGTAAACAAATTATTCCCCTCCTAATCCGATTACCACATTCCTATTATTAAATCTGAACATGAATCCACCGCAGTATGCAGGGATATTAAACTTACATTATTATTAGAAAATAAATTTCCTTTCTGTTGTAGTGTTGTTGCCCCCTTTTTGTAAAGTGTCAATGGGCCTCCCCCGCATTAAGAGCACGCCGCAAATTGAGATTAATGGAGCAATTATAGCCCATTCAGAGACGGGTGTGTGTGGGGGGGCGCGACTTCTAGCTGGAAGGTGCAGGGGTGAGATAAGTCCATTGGTTGTATTGTTGTCCTGCCACCAAAACGTTGTCTTTTCTTTATGCCGAATGAATGCATGTGTTTTGTTTTGCTGTTGACATCATTTATACCTCTGTTACAATAGGAGGGATGCAGAGCACATGTACACTGACTCTAACCTCCATTCACACATCATGATTAATGCCTGCTAGAACCAAGTCCTAATCGAATCTGATGTTGTCAAACAATCACTAAATAGGGAAATAAACGACTTCATCATAGCCGCCTCTCTCTCGGGCAGCACAACTGTCAGTGGGAAGTCATTAAAATATGATAATGAAAAATTGCTCAATTAAATGTTGTTATAGGCAGTGACCTTCATTCGATTAAGATACCAGAACTTGGCTATATGTTCTCAGTCAATGTTGAAGTTTTAGGGTAAGTTAGGTCTGTAGGAAATTGTAGGACTGTTGAGACATGTACAGGTACCTCCTAATAAATGTACGTGTTTGGGAATTTTCTAGTAAAAGACGGAATTGGAGTAAAAAGTTGTTTGATCAGTAATATACCAGAAATGTGAAATTATGACCCTGAATAACTATTAAGCAAATGAAATGTAAATGTACCAAAGTGTCATGTATCGCAGAGATGTCATTTCCTAATTGCGTTCTCTGTCTTTTTGTTCATACAGGTATGGTTTCAGAACCGCAGAGCAAAGTGGAGGAAGACAGAACGAGGGGGAACAGACCCTGAAGGAGGGAAAGAGCAAATGAATGAGGGCACTCCTCCGTCTCGTAGCATCAACTCTCAGTCTCCAGTGGACCACAGCAGAAAACAGAAAGAACCACTGGAAATGCAACAGAGGTAAGAAAATACAGGCACATGATGCTCTGTTTCAGTTTAGATTGTGGGAGAAGCTTTTATGACTGCTGGTTCCTGTTTATGCGAGTCAACATGAGGCAATGTCATTTATTAACTTTTACTCCAAAGATTAATCTGTTAAATATTTTCAGTAGATGACACTGTACTAAACTCTATTGAAGAAAATTAAATATGTCTTCAAAAACAACAATTTTACTGTGCAAAATTAGATATATTAGAATTTTGTTTCCACATTTTTAATAGAAATTATTCTGTCTAACTTTTTTTTATTAGATTCTTTTGTCACTGAGCATGTCACAAGTACAAGGCAATGAAACGCATCCAAGTAGTAGAATATTATGATGTAAAAATGCAGCGGTAGAGTCAACTATATATATATAGTATTTACTGTATATACAGAATAATTAATGGATAATTACATGCTAAATCTTTTTCCAGTATCAACAGGACTGTTGGACCTGGAGGTCCATTCTTCCCATCCTGTATACCCGGCACTCTCTTGAACTCTGCTACCTATGCTCAGGCCCTTTCACAAGTCGCCACACTAAAAGGTTTGTGTAATTATCTTTTGTGTGGCAAATGGTACTGTAATAATATAGTAAACAAATTGTGGCTTTCCTTAGCATCACCATGAGTCCAATTTCTGTTTTATTTTCAGGTAATGGTTTATGTTCCTGCTGCGTTTCTGATCCCATGGGCTTATCCTTCCTGCCACCCTATGGTTGTCAGGGCAACCGCACAGCCAGCGTGGCCGCCCTACGTATGAAGGCCCGTGAGCACTCGGAGGCTGTTTTGCAGTCTGCCAACTTACTGGGTGCAGGAGCTGGACCCGGTGCCGGAGTGGGAGTGGGAGTCCTGTCTGGAGTCAGCATGAGTGCAGCCGGGGTGGCGAGGCCTTCGGTAGGATCGGTCATAGAGGTGCCGGGCAACGTGGGAAGAGGAGGAGATAGCTCTAGTCCTAGTCCAGCAACCAAGGTCCAGGTCCTGGGCAGCATTCCTGACAAACACCCTCACTGCTCCAAGGAACAACTGGAGAAAAAGTGAAAAACTGGACATAAAGCCAACGTGGATGTACTGATACTCTCAATCTGTGATCGTGCCTGTTCTTACTTCTCTTCCCTGGTCTTATGAGCAACTAAGCACAACCATTGACTGACTCCAGAAACAACCTGGGAAAGACAGCTGATATCACAATGTATGGATGCAGACATTAAAATATTTATTTGACAGTAAATTATTATTGTTTGTGAGAAATGTTCAAATATCTGGGGCCTTGTTATTCCCATAAAAGCACAAACGTGTGGTTTTGGATCTTTATCTGTCTTTATGCACTCTTGGACTCTATTTGATGGACTAACATAGATACATGTCTTGAAGAGCTATTTGATAATGTGAATTTGAGTGATCCGAAACATTTTTTTTCTTCTTTTCATAAATGACAGATGCTTACATTGTGGATGTTAATGCATGTAAATGATATGTGTAGAACTGATGGCAAAACTTTGAGAATTTCATAAGATGTTTTTGGGCAATATTGTGTTTTATGCCATGAGGCCTCAAACAATCACCTCTCATTCTTTTAATTTTAAAGTGAAAGTGCACTTTAATATTAATCAGCCATTTTTCGTGTAAATGTGTACATGTGCCAGAGTGCAGAACATTCGTGTGTGAACCCCAGGCAGGCTGAAGCAGACTGAGTGACAGAGCGACGGTGTCCCTTTCACTCTGTTAGCACATCTGTAGCGCCAGAAGACAGGGAACACACCAGTCCTGTTGTGACATGTTCTTTAAAACAATTAAAGATGTAGTCGCTCATGTTCCTCTCCTGTTGCCTCTCGCTCCAGCCATCTGTTCTGATACATTATTTATCAGCTTCCCTTAAAGCCGGGAGAGGAGAGCAACCGTGACTCTTATTATTTATTTACTTTTAGAAACACTTACACTCTCTCTTCTCCTCCCTCTGAGCATTTTCTAATAAACCCAATTAAACATGATATATGCTATTTATTAATGTTGAATTTGTATTTATGAAAATGCAGTACATTTGGTTCTTTTTCTTTTCCAAAACCTTTCTCCACTCTGGACTGACTACTGAATTTCAGCTGATCAGACTGACAATAGTTAAGTGCACAGCACACAGCTAGTAGTTGGACTGATTCAATTTGCGTCCTTGAGGATTTTCAGGAAATTACTTTTGATAGTCAATAACACAATTAAGTAAACTACACACACATTATCATGAATAATTGATAAGAAATTATGTATTACCATGAAGTACTGGTTCAATAATTGATGAGGCGACACCCTGGTGACACAGAAGAGGGAGATAATGTCATGTAAAGTAGTGCCAGGTTGTACACAAAGTACCCAACACTTGCTTCCTCATCTTCACACCATTATGTGTGCATGTTGTAAATACAAATATGCAAATAAAGTGACGCTTTCAGTGATTATGAGTCACTCTTATGTGACATTAACACTTAATGAGCTTATTTTGATTTTCATTTGATTCAACACCACATTTTTCTTGTGCATAAAACCAAACAATACATATAAATAAAGGGACACTTTTACAACAGAAATGGAACTATTAAGTCAAAAGTTTTAAGTTACGCACAAATCTGGTCTGGTTTTTATATATTGGGCTCCAGAAATGATTTAGTTTTTTTTATTTTGCAGGTGTTCTACTGTATCTATTCATTCCCCACAATATAATGTTAACAAAAACATGATGTCCTAATATAATGATTTTCCTTAAAGTGCATGAAAGCGCTGCAGACCAAAGATGTTAAGCCCCATGACATGGCAGCTAATGATAACACAATATCCTTATACAAATCATCTCCTTTTCCAAAAATGTACCAATACACACAACAGAATCCAGCCAACCCATACAAAAGACATGGAAAACACATTCAATCTCTCCAAAATTGAATACAGTAGTTGTGGAATTTAATCATTAGCCAAAACAAAGGGTGCTGAAGTTATAATGACTCCGATCATCATTAAGTTCTGCATGGTGCCCATAATTCACTGCTTTAATATTTCATAAACAAGTCAAGTTGGTGTTGACATTCAGCTGTGCATGTGGCATCATTGATAATTTTCTGTCACCTAAAAAAAGTCCTGAGGCAGTTTTGTGGAGCATTGTTATATCAAATTAGCTGGAGAGCGGCCAGAAAAGCAGACAAACATGGTGAATACGGGGGACAGCAGTTGAACTCTGTTCTTACAGTGCAGTTAATGGGCTTCTTTTGTTGCAGTAATGAAATATTTTTGCAGGGATGTGGGGGAATATGTCCTGAAACAGGGAGACATAGTGCACATGCACCCATTGAGAGACGCACACAGACAATATAAGGCACGTGCCCACAAAAACAGACAGTGTGCTCAAGAACGCCTGGCACTTACATACAGTTCTTTTGCTTGACATTGGGAACATCACCTAATATTTGACTGTTTAAGGACTAGCTTCTGCCAACTCAGACACAAAGTACATTCAGACTCAGGACACTGAAGAACCAAAACATCCACTACAGTATCGTCCATGCTTTTAATTCCTGCAAGAGAGCTGATCAATAACCCAATCAATTAGAATCAATTAGGCTCATCTCTGAATGGAGATAATACAAACAAAGCAGATCTTAATGCAGCAAGTAATGTGTCTGCTGTCTGCCACATAACCACAGTTTTGCTCCTTCTTACTCAGCACATTGAAACATACCCTCAGTGAGTCGTGTCTCATCAAAACTTTGACAAAGTACAATGCAATAATTAAGACATGTAATCAAAAAGTCTGGATTTTATTATAGATGAAGTTGAACTGAAGGTATTATCTTAATTTGTCCACTAGAGGGACCAAGTGAGCAGGAAACATGTCCAGACTCCTCAGAACAGGGTTCATTTCAACCCTCAGTGGGAAAATGAGCATTCAGATAAACACACACTGTGTAATTTTTGCTAAGGGAAGTTTCTGCAAATTTAATTGTATTAATCAAAACCATTTTAACAAGTGCTGAGGACTGAAGGCCCCAAAGTAAATGTCAAATTCTGATTAAGGATGTTTGCAATCAGTGACGTTAATGATTCCATCTATATGGAAGGAAATTAGACATGGATGACACTGATAGACAAGAGTCCAGTATTGAGTTAGAATGAGTGAATAAGAGGAGCATGTGGATAAAATAGGAGCTGGAGGCTGTTTAGAAGGAAGGAAATAGATTAGTTTAAAAAAGGATTACCTCAGCCTTTCTCAAAGTTTAGTCAGTCGTATGTTAAACCATCTGTGTGTGTGTTTGTGTGTGTGTGTGTGTGTGTGTGTGTGTGTATGCATCTGTGGGCATATGTAGAGAAGTGTGTCTCCATTAGAGTCCATGTGTGTGTGTCCATCATCCCGCCAGGCCAGCTCTGCACCAGCCAAGAATCCCAGGAAACTATCTGCTACAGCAATCTCCTATTATAGCAGCGGGTTGTTGGTGGGGAGAGAGAGGGAGGGTAAAAGGAGGAGGTTCAGTTCCTCCCCTTCCTTTGCCTTATGGCCTTTTCTGCCAGAGGGTGAATAAGGTTGTAACCAGGGAGATTCAGCTTCAATAGTCTATGGTGAGAGTGCAAAAGCAATATATGGAATAAACATTTCTTAAAACATCTTGAAAGTCAGTACATTCTAAAAATAAATAAATACATAATCTAATAATCTGCTAAAATATTTCACAGTTAATGACAAAATAGAAATCACATGCTCATGTACAATTCGATAGCAAGCTTCATTCAAATGTGTGGTGAAGATAGCAAGTGGGTGGTAACCAACAGCCACTTGTTGACATGATAGTGCTTGTCATTGCTGTTGAGCAAAGAGGGTGGCACTCCAGTGGGAGGCAATAGAGTTATTTATGTCTTTCTGCACCCCCAACACTCACCATGACCCCTGCCACACAATAATAACACATCTACAGGGATTAAGTTTTTCCTCCCGGATTAGAACCCACAACCCTCTCGGTCAGTTCTAACATTTTCACAGACTGCTGACAGTTAGCTGCTGCTGCTAATGGTCAACATGGTTTGCTGTCCAGATTTATAAATAGTTGAGAAGCTGTTTGTTTCATCTGTCTGACACTTGACACCAAAGGATCTCACAGACCCACATGCAAGCGCAGACCCTCACTCTGTTCACCATGGTGGACACGCTCTCTCAGACAACTTCTCTATTTCTGTCTGTTCTCCAGTACTGAGTCCCTGTGCCTGTCAGATGCTCAAAGACCTGACTAAGGACTGCATAGAGGGTTTTGCTTTTGATTGTTGTCAATAATCAGACTTAGAGCTGCTAAAGAGGGGCTTGTGTGAGGGGACAGTCAGGTCAACAAGGTGTTGTTGATTTTTTGTTTGTTCTTTTTTTTTAGCCATAACATTTGGATTATATGGATTATAAAATAAAAAAGGTAAGGAAAGAACTCATTAGATACATCATAATGTTTTTGTCAGAGTGTCACTGGGTTTGATGCCTTTTTATGCAAAAAACATTAAATAATATGATAAAACTTTCTGCTAAATGTTCATATTAGAATACAGTCACTTATTGAGGATTGTCACTATTTTACTTTACTGAACAGATTGGATTCATTCAGTTAATTGAGATTCAAAAACTATGGTTATATTCTTTCTGCTTGCACAAGTGATAGATTTGTTGCTGTTCAGTTCAGGGTTTGGCTCAGAGAAGCCATGATACAAGGCCTCTTTGGTGTCAGGTTTTAGAGTCTGAGGCCCGTCACTGGACAAAAATAAACTTGTCGCATGCAAGAATGAGTTGAAGTCATCCAAATAGTTTGACATGAAATTATTGTTGCAAGAAGTGAACTGTGTAAAGTTAACCCATTGCCTGACTTCTAAATCTTTATTTGTCATACATACTGATGCATGCTTTCCTGTGAACAGAATGTTTAAGCTGCTGAGTGCACATAATGAACGTTATTACATGTTTTTTTCATGCATATCATGAAATGAAAGAGGGCCATCTTTCAAGTGCATCTGGATGTGCAGTCACCTGAACTGCTTTGTATGTGCATGCTGATTTTTTTTTTTTAAATCCACATTTATACTCGACTGAAATAGACAAGCTCGGAGTGTATTAGTGTAGTGTGTAGCCTTAGATGAGTAGATATGGATGGCCTCCAGGTCAGAAGATATTAATGAATCACTAGATATTCTGAGATAGGTGGTAGCTGCCTGGCAGCTGCAGTAAATTTAACCAGAACATACCTATGACATTACCTTGTTGATTCTACATGGATAGACATTTTATTTCAAAACCATAGTATATAAGTGGGACTGGATGGTAAGAATGTTGTGTAAATTTTATATTTTAAGGTATCCTTTGGATTTATGGACTTAAATTTGCTTATTATTAATATTATGAGTAATATATATATATATATATATATATATATATATATATATATATATATATATATATATATATATAACCTATTGAGGCTACCTGTTGAATAAGTAACAGTAATAACATGTTGAAATCAATAAAATGTACATGTACTAAATTTGTGTGTGTTGATACTGTATAATGTCTGTGCATGTGTTGTCTAAGCTTGTATATAAGCATACTGCTGTCCGAAAATAACTCACGTGAAGCTGACTTCACTGTGCCTAGCAACAGTATAGTTTTATTCACAACATGTCTGTGAAGGTCACAGTGATTGAGTGGATTTACAAGTCAGTTCTCAGAACTGCATAAAGTACATTGATGCTTAATACAAAAGTAACATGTCTCTGAAGACCAGCTACGATAAATTAAGCACTGTAACAAACAGGTTAAATTATAAAACCTAGCTTAGACAAGAGAAAACTGAATGTATCCTATATATTGAAAGTAATAATAAAAATGTGTATCTTTTGTAAACCTACTCCTTAAATTGGTCATGGTAAAATATATGGGTGTATTGTCATTTTCCTGCTAATATTACTTTCTCTTCTCTTATAGATAAATGCCAATAAGAGTTTTTGGGACTGATGACAGCAACAATTTGCAATGCTTTAGCTGATATAGACAGTCCAACACCCTGACAAAGGGCCCCAAACTCTGGATTAAGTAAAGCTCCACCGGAGGACGTACTGACAATTTTGAGGTTGCTCGTTGTCTGAATGACTAAGCAACTGAGGACAGAGCTCTGTTATAGCGAGCCAGCATCATGACCTCAGTTGAAAAGCGCCGCTCAAGCCGAAAGAGCGCCGGACATCGAAAGCACAGTGATGGTGGCTACAGTGACACATCCAGTGGAGGGTCGTTTCTGGATGAGACTGACCGTGAGGTCAGCAACTTAACAGATCGAGCATTTAGGAGCCTGTGCATTGGAGATGAGGCTGTTTATAATGACTCTGACCTCTCAGCGTCACCCTGCTTTCAGAGGGACAAACAGCGGGCCTTCAGTCAAGGTGGTCAAGACAGAGAGGACAGAGAAAGGGAGGAACTTAAAAGAGCTGCACATGAGAACTTCAGCATGAGAGTGCAGCAGTATGGACAGGACTGGATCCATGGTGGGACATATGGAGCTGAAATCCAACAAGATCCACAGTGGGGTGTATATGGGGAAATGAGAACACAGGGGAGGGTTTCTGCCACATTCCAGCACTCATTTGCAGAAACCTCTCAACAGGAGCAATTTCTGAAGGATGATCAACTGCCCTTGCTCAGCAATGGAGCCACAGAGTTAAGTTCACAGCAGCGGAGGAGTCGATCAAGAGTTTCCTCGCTTATCAGAGCTTTTAACTGTGAAGGGCAAAGGGATGGAATGGGGATGGATGGCAAACTCAGAGACTGGAATGATGAGACAAGCTGGGACAAATCAGCTCTGATGAGTATAGAGAGGGAGCTTTCAGAATTTTCTACATCATACCAGCAAAATATTAACACTGGTTATTTTCCCTCAGCTGGCCTGTTCTCACCACAAAACTCCAACTTCTACTCCTCTGAGGTAGCTGCAGTTGAAATGAATTCTGCTTCATCATTTATAACATCTTCTCACAGTAAACACAGTATGTCTACACAGGTCAACTGTAACTCTAACTTCTTTATACACAGTGAGTTTAGTCCCTTCAAAGTGTGGAAGGACTATAACAGGTTTCCCTTCCAACAAGGTGACGTCTCTGGGTTTATGCATCATTCAGAGTTTCCTAAATGGTATCAGACACCAATGTACAAGGAGCTTTCACTGGAGGCCCAACAACAGGCTCCGACTATGCTTCAGGAAAGGGGAATCGGATACCCTAGGAATACCTTGGCGCCTGTGGTTGCTCCAACTCATCCACGCTCAACCTCAACATCCACAGTGATGCAGAAAGCCTCTGCCCTGGAGAAACGCTGTGAGTCAGAGTTGGCAGGACATTATCCCCACAGGAAATGGACCCAGAATCTGGGAGCTAACAGGTTCCCATCTCAGCGGCCATCAACTGCTTCACCCGGTAGTGAAATGTCTCGACGTGTCCGTGACACCCTCAGTTCAGTTAAAGCTCTCCAGCAGAAAATCAAAACAATGGCAGAGCAAAATATTACATCACAGGCAAATCAAGATGGAGTATTTTATAACAATGATAACTATTATCTCTATGGCAACAATGCAGGGATGATGGCACCAAATGTTGTCAGTAGTAACACCAGCACAACTCCTTTTAACATGAGCCAGCTTCTGACACCACTAGTCCATGCACCTCAAGAACCAGACGTATCAGAGGTCCACCAGTATGCTATTTCCCCTCAACCAGTGGAACATCCTCCAGTACGTGCTGAAAGTCGGGGAACTACTCCTGATGTGAGGATGTCTAGCTACAAATCAAGAGCCACGAGCCTCCTCTTCAATCTGAAAGACAACAGGAAAAGAGTAAAAAGCACCTATAGTCCCACCAGATTTAAGGGTTTAGAGACGCCGGAGAAAAACAAGCAGGCATTTGTCCAGGAACCCAGAGACACTATGATAGAGATTCCTGATTTTTCAGAGACAGACATGTCAAACCCCCTGGAAGAGAAATCCAGGGTAGATGCTGCTTTATATCAATATGAAAACCAGTACCATACCACTGGACTGTCAGTTACAGCCCCAAATTCACAACCTGTGAATCCTTATGTGGGACAAAATCCAGAATATTATTATTCAAGTGATTGGCACAGAGCTCAAATGCAAGGTGAGATGGCTCATCAATATGAGTTCACTGGCTTCACGCCTGAAAATTACACCAACAATCAGCTGGCTAATGGACAGAATCTCTATGACGACTTATCATCATTTACTCCCTATAAGCAAAGCATGACTGAAAGAGAAGCAACAGTGGGAAATTACATAAACAGGCTAGGGCCATCTTACAGTGGTACAGAAATGCAATGGCTAAATGCTGACAGCAATCAAAACAGAGACTATTTAATAAGTAAGGCCAATACCAGGCAGCATTTTAATGAACCGGTGGGAGGGGAATTCACACGAGGGGATAGATATCATCAAGTGAATGAGAACAAATATGATTACAGTAATGTCTCCTCTCAGGATAGGTGGGGACAGACAAACAACCAAGAAATAGAAAAGCTGAGTCTAAAAGCAGCTCCGATGACACAGGAAAAATATGCTTTTATGGGAAAAGAACAAAATGCGGAGGCTTACCAAAGACCAGTCATCACACAGGAACAACTACATGCACTAGGATACAATTATAAGGAAGAAAATCAAAAGAGCGTAGAGAAAAAACATGAAAATACAGAGTTGAGAGAAAGTTATGGTGTAGCAACATCCTCTTCTAAAAAAGCTGGGCAAGTCAATCCTAACAATTCAGATAAACTGCCACAATATGTTCCACTTAGTAATGATGCAATAGGAAATCCTGGATATTACAAACAGCAAGGTGGCACATTAGGAGACAAATATCCTCAAATATCCTGTGAATACAATGCTGAAAATGAAGTCAAAGACAATTATGTAGCACAGAATAATAATAAATATACCAATCAGGGCTATACAAGTCAAAACGCATTTTCCTCTAATGAAGGAAAAACTATGTTCAATCAAGATTTAGGTCAGAGAAAGCAGTATGTACCAATTCTGAAGGAAAATGAGAGAGAGGCTAAAATACTGATTGAAAACAATAAGCAAAAAAATTTATCATCTGTCTCTGACAATGCACATGTAACAATAACAGGTAACCAGGTGAAGGATGAACCATTTGTTGAGGTCAAGGCTGCACAGATGACAGCAGAGCAGATAATAGTAGAGCACGCCCAAACAGAGCTGGCAAAAACTCAGCACTCGGCTCAAGTGGAGCAACCCAAAGCAGAGCTGAATACGTTAATTTTAGCAGAGCTGACTGGCTCAGAGAAAGTCAATTCAGAGAAGAGAACAGTTGAAGTAACAAAACAGGACAGAATACAACAGAATAAAGTATTTGAAAGAGCTGACAAAGACAAGTCAGCAAATATTGTAGAACAAGAAATGCGAGGGTATGAGAAAGAGGAAAAAACAGAGCAGTCCAGAGAGGAAAAGTCAAAAGTAGAGCAACTTAAACTACAGATGGTTACAGATGAGCCAGGAAATATAGTGAAAGCAGAAGCTGAACAGATGAGAGAAGGGCAGGGTGAGCAGGTCAAAGCAGAGCGAGCTCCAGCTGAAAGGCTAAAAGAGGAAAGCATAAAAACTGAGCTGTCAAAGGGTGGACAGGCCATGCAGGGCAGAGCAGAGCATGTTAAAACTGAGCAGATCCGACAGCAGAGGATCGAAACAGAGCAAGATGAAAAACTGCAAGTAAGGGGAGAACACAGTGAAAAAGACAGAATGGAGGTGGAAGAAGTCAGGACAGAAATGACTAAATCAGAACAACAAAAACCAGAGAAACAGGCACATGTAAAAGAAGAGACTGAGGTAGTTAAGGGTGTTGAAGCTATTAAAGAATATAAACCTGACTGGTTAAATGCAGAGCAGCCTAAAACAGAGATAAATAAAGGTAAAAGTGAGATGATAAAAACTGAGATGACAGAAAGAGATCAAATCCAAGTGAACTTAACAAAAGAAGAAATAGTAAAAACAGAGATTGCGCAGGATATGTCAGCTAATCCTGCAGTAAAGCTACCAGTAATACAACAGGTCAAAGGTGAACCAGATAAACTTGAGCAGGTAAAGACAGAATTAGCTAAAGCCAAAGCAGAGTTGGCCAAAATAAAAGATAAAATGAAGGGTGAGCAAAAAGAAAGAGTAAAAAATACTGCCCTTCCTAAGGATGATGATATTAAGAAGGTAAACAGTCATGAAAATAAAGAAATTAAAACAACACCAATGAATCCAGAGAAAGAAGGATCAGTTAATGTCATCAAACCAAGTGGAGATCAAAATAGAGACAGAGGGGCCAATGAGTATCAACGTTTAAGAGAAAAATATGGTTTTATTCAGACAACCAACAAAAACAGAACGTCAACTGAAGACAATTCTTCTTCAAATAATGTCAGTGGAACATTACTTTTATCTGATAAACTTGAGACAGCAAATAACAACAAACTGAAAGATGACCATAGTCTGATAAGCAGCTTAGCAACAGCTAAGTTAGAAAATAAGGATAAAGCTGAGAGTAATAAATCTCATGAGATGGCAGACAGTCATTATGTTTATAGTGAGTCATTGAAAGAATTCAAGTTAACAAGTGCTAATGATTTAACTGACAACGGGGATAAAATAACAAAGAGTAATACTGTTCCAAATAAAATAAAAGAAGCTGGGGTTGAAAAATTAGAAAAACATGACAAACAGAAAAATACTGATGTGTCACAGCAAAAAGATTCCGATTTGGAAATAAAACCCCTTGAGAGGAAACCCAAGTCAACTGAGCATAGTGGAGTTACAAATAAAGACTCACACCTCGCCCCTCTGAAAACACTCACTCATAAAGAAAAAGCTCAAACAAAACAGGAGATTCTGACCTCCAAGATAAAAGCTCACGCTGAAAAAGAGATTTCAGCTATAAAAGAAGGTTTTGCTACACGAGATGGATTTATATCAAAAAATGCTGCCAAGCAATTATCGATTGGCCAAAATATAACTGTACGTCAGAAGCCTCCATCGCAGGAAGTGTCCAGAAAGCAAGAAAATAATTTATCCACTGATAGTACTCTGAAACAGCAGTCAGGGCCTTTAGGAGCACAGGCTGACCCAGTAAAGGCTGTCTCACCTGCTTATCCTGCTACAGTACCACCTAAAGTCAGTCAGTCAGTGGATCACTTACAGAAACACATTTCAAAAGAGCCAATGAAGAACACAGATAACATGAAGCAACCACCCAAAGGCGCAAACTGGACTGAAGGTTACGATATGAAACACGATAAATCTGAAGTCAAGTCACCAACTCAAACTAAAGAACCTATAAAGAGCAAATTAAAACAGGAAGCTAAACATGAAGAAATCTACAGTGACTGGCTGAACGACAAAGTTGAGTTAAAAGCTTCACCTTTGGTTAAAAATGAATGTAATAAACCTGAAAATGTTGATCAAGCGGAGAATAAAAATGGCACAAATCAAGAAAATTCAGCTCCTTCACTTAAACTTGCTTTTGGTCAAAATGAGACCACTGTTCCTGATGACGATTTACAAATCATGGGAATAATGGTGACTGTAAGAGAACGAAAGCCATCATTGATAAGTGAAGAGAAGA
Source organism: Siphamia tubifer (assembly GCA_020466265.1). NCBI lineage: Eukaryota > Metazoa > Chordata > Actinopteri > Kurtiformes > Apogonidae > Siphamia > Siphamia tubifer. The sequence continues at coordinate 18,899,725 of CM035797.1, read as the reverse complement.
AAAGCAACCAAGAAGAAACACATACAAAGGAGGGCAGTTTTAAAGAGCAAGAAAAGTGTGGTCTAATATCTGTTCAAGAAGTAACCAAAGTAAACCGATTATCTGAAGACGTGTGTTTAGTCAAGAGTGGAGCTGTGCAGGAAAACCAGCATACAGTGAAGGGAGACCACACCAGACTCAGTACGAATACCCCTGCTGAAAATAACCATGAAACACCAACCATAGAAATTAGAAAGAATAACCTGGCTGAGAGTGGTGCTCAGAAAACTCCTCACCAGGAGAGTTCTGCAATAAAAGACAGATACCAAAGGGAAACACAACTCCAAGACCACCTGGCTGAAAATGATGTGCCCTTCACATCTACTGTAGCTGCTAAAAATAAACTGTTGGCTGAAACCCAACCTGTCTCCCACAAACAGGACATAATACCAAGAGAAACCAAAGACTACACAAATAAAACCACAGCATCCAGCGTCATCAGAGATCAGGAGGGGATTACTACCAACCACAAGAAACCACAAAATGCCCAGAGAGAATCTAACAATAAGACATCTAAAACAGTGACCGCAGAAATCTACAAGGACACTTCGAGCAAAAGTGACTCTGAGATTGTAATAAAGCATGATATACAGCTGCCAGTGAGTGAGGATCAGACTGAAGTGAATGCATCTAAAATAAATGAAAAGCAGCACATCATAGCCTCTCCAGATCCATACAACAAAAACAATGTGACTGACAAAGAAAACAGTAGTATGTCTCCAGCACATACATATAAAGGGACAAACAATGATGAAAATACTCAAGGAGATAAGTTGCATATAGACAGCATTGCCATCCGTGTTGTACCAGCAGTAACTGTAAAAGACAATGTTAAAATGGCACAAAAAAGTCATGTCGCTAATGTGGCTGCGGCTAATGACACTAAAGAAACAGCTCCAAACAGTAATGATGAAGGCCAAGCCAGTGATGACCCCTCAACAAGCAGAGAGAGGGATATAAAACACAGCCTGGTGGAAAAATGTGAGGCACAAAATATGTTATCCAATGTGACAAAACAATCAGATTCATTGAAACCCAGTGGTCAACAGAACAACATAAACAAAAGTGACAATACAGGAAATGAACAGCTTGGAAAAATAAACAAAACTGCTGATGACGCTTCAAGACAAACTGTGGATGAAGACTACTTTCAAGTTCAGGGAATAACAGAGAAAAACAATGAACTCCATAACAATAGTACTGATGTTGGAGTTGCATCAGACATTATCTCAAAGGAAAGGGAACTTCCAAGGTTCCTTCCAAACATGACCACTATCAGCAATGAATCGTACAAGGAGGGAAAAAATGACAAATCTGCATTAGATCAAAGTAAAAGGAAAACAGTGGAATCCAGTTCAGTGGGCGTTCAAGATGGAAACATAAAAGTTTCAAAACATAATGATCGTCCCACTGAGGGTAAAACCAGCAAAAATGACAGAATGGAGGCAGGTCCAGATACTCACAACAGAAAACATCACACTGAGAATCAGCCCACATCAGCAGCAAAGGAAAAACAAAGTACAAGAAATGTGCACCCGACAAGGGAAAATACTGTAAAGGAAAAACCAGAAGTAAAGACAAAACCCAAAGTATCCACAATACCTGAAATATCAGCACTGGCGGATTATGCCAGGTTAAAAGTAATTGTTTCAGATGACCGTGAAAATACACTTCAGGAATTCCCACCAAACAAAAAAGAAGGATTCTTCCCACTAATACAGACTCGTCACAGCAGGCGCCCGGTGTTCACTATGGACTCACATGACGTCTCTGTGAAAGAGAAAAGTTTGCCAAATAAAACAGAGGTCAATGCTAAAGTGAACAAAGAGCCCAAAGCAGTAGTATTTCCTATTACAGACAAAGAGCATCAAAGAACAGGAATGTTTAAACTGGGAGACAAAGAAAAAATGCCTCCAGAAAATAGTTTACAAGAAATGGAGGTAAAAAATGCACAAGGTCATAAAGAGAGAAACAAGTCACCATTGAAGTATCTAGGAAGTGATGAACAAGTGGCTGAAGTTAATCAACTGAGCAAAAGTGTTCATCAGGCAAACCATCCTCCCTTGCAAACAACAACAACCTCATCCTCAGTAAACAAACGTAGACAAAGGTCTTTGTCACGGGACCGCACATTAAATCGAAAGTCTAAAGAATGTTCTCCCAAAGGTGATGGACTGTCATATATGGATAAAAATGCTTATTCACAACAAAATCCCGGGCCTATGTACAACACAGAGAAAAGCACAACAAGTGTTACAAAAGATGTTTCAGTTAATGAGATGCTGCAGAAAGAAAAAGGTGCAACTCAGCGTGAAGAAACAAAAGCAAACCATCACAGCAGAGCAAAGCAGTCGCAGGAAGCAGCAGAAGCTCAGAGAATAAAACTCATGTTGGAAGAGAGTAGAGCTTCTCAGGCTGAGGAAGCGAGAAGAGCTGCCCAGAGAGAAGAGGAGAGGAGGGCAAAGGAGAGGGATGCCATCGCTTCTCAGATCAAGGAGAGACGGGAGAAGCAAAAAGAAGTGGAGAGGATAGCAGAGGAAAAAAGAAAAGCAAAACAGGTGGAAGAGGAGAAGGCGACACAAAAAGAAAAGGAGTCGAAAGAAAATCAAAGAGAAGACGAAAGACAAATTAAAGAGCTTGAAGATAAAAAGAGGGCAAAGATTGAGGAGGACAGAAAAGCTCAATTAAGAGAGGAAGAGAGGATGAAAGCAATGGAGGAGAGGAGAAGAATTAAACAAAAAGAAGAGGAAAGAGCTGCTTTAGAGGAGCAGCAAAAGAGGGCGGCTTTCATGGAAGAACAAAAGAGGAGAACTGCTCTGATGGAGGAACAGAAGAGAAAGGCTGCTCTAGAGGAACAACAAAGAAAAGCTGCTCTAGAGGAACAACAAAGAAAAGCTGTTCTAGAGGAACAACAAAGAAAAGCTGCTCTAGAGGAACAACAAAGAAAAGCTGTTCTAGAGGAACAACAAAGAAAAGCTGCTCTAGAGGAACAGCAGAGGAAAGCTGCTCTAGAGGAACAGCAGAGGAAAGCTGCTGTGATTGAAGAGCAACAAAGAAGAGCTGCAAAGATAGAAGAACAGAAGAGGAAAGCTGCTGTAGAAGAACAACAAAGAAAAGCTGCTCTAGAAGAACAACAAAGAAGAGCTGTTCTAGAAGAACAACAAAGAAGAGCTGCAATGATTGAAGAACAGAAGAAGAAAGCTGCTCTAGAAGAACAACAAAGAAAAGCTGCTGTAGAAGAACAACAAAGAAAAGCTGATGTAGAAGAACAGCAAAGAAGAGCTGTTCTAGAAGAACAGCAAAGAAGAGCTGCAATGATTGAAGAACAGAAGAAGAAAGCTGCTGTAGAAGAACAACAAAGAAAAGCTGCTCTAGAAGAACAACAAATAAGAGCTGCTGTAGAAGAACAGCAAAGAAGAGCTGCTGTAGAAGAACAGCAAAGAAGAGCTGCTCTAGAAGAACAGCAAAGAAGAGCTGCTCTAGAAGAACAGCAAAGAAGAGCTGCTCTAGAACAACAACAAAGAAAAGCTGCTCTAGAGGAACAACAAATAAAAGCTGCTCTAGAGGAACAACAAAGAAAAGCTGCTCTGATTGAAGAACAGAAGAAGAAAGCTGCTCTAGAAGAACAAAGACGAGCTGCAGTAATTGAAGAACAGAGGCGAGCTAACCAAGCTGAGGAAGACGAGAGAGTTGCTCATATTAAGGAAGAAAGAAAAAGAAGACAGATAGAAGAGGAGGAAGCAGTTCGAACTGCATTGAAAAATCAGAAAGAGGAGAATAGAACTGCTGAAGAAGAAAACCAAACTAAAGAAGCAGACCAGTCGGTGCAAATACTTGAGGAAAAACAAGGAGCTCAGCAGATCGGGTCTAAAAAGAGAGAAGGAGGAAATTTACATCAGAAGGAGGAGAAAGCCTCAGAGATGGAAGAGCAGAAAAGTGCTCAGAGGAGAGATGCTCTTCAGTACTACTCCATTACATCAGGAGATGCAGAGAATAAGCCCAAAGAAAGGCATGCACACTCCCCTTTACCTTCACAGCAAAGGAACAATCCATCTGGGCTTGAGTCACCTGAAGACCCTGGTTCCTACAGCAGACAATATAGGCCTCTGGCCCCTGAATCTCCAGCCCCATCTCTTCCTCGCTCCAATACATCTTCACCTGCCCTGGGAATCAAACCGTCAATGTTCAGGGTGAAAGATAACACAAACAGAGGCTCTGGTTTCACCAAGTCAGTCAAACCTCGTTTCCATAAGACCTATGGAGAAGATTTCCGGGTTGGTTCTCCCATGGAGAGGTTGTTAGAGAGAGGAGAGGAAGAGCAGGAGTTAATGAGACGAAGTGCTGGGACTCCTGTCCATCCTGACATTGGATTTAACAGACTCATTGCCAATAAAGAATCATCTAATATGCAGTCTTCCCCAGGTTACACCACCCCAGGTTACACCACCCCAGGTTACACCACCCCTGTTCAACAACACAGACCGTTTTCCAGGAGGAGCATTGCATTCGATGAAGATGACTCCCGCTCTGTCATCAGCAACATGTCAGAGGATGTGGAGAGTTTTGCCACCAGTGCAGCAGACCTGGCAGATGTAAGGAGTCTGTTTGACTCTGACAGGCCTGAGTCAGCCTGCAGCTACAGCAGTGACGTGTCCCGTTCTTTGGGAAGGCCCCCTGCTGTTCCCCCCAAGAGTGAGAAGGCCCTGCGTAGGGCACAAAGGCTGACCACACGGAGGATGAAGAAGGAGTTGTCCAAAGCGGTGGCAGAGAGCCCTACAGTGGGAGAAAAAGTCAGTCGTGAGGCCTCAACTACTCCTTCCTCCTACACTGAGGTACGCTCATCCAATCAAAAAGCTGTGACCACCCCTCATTTTTCCGCTCCTGTCTCCCTTGCTCATGCCCCAACATCTGGATCTGGCTTGCACTCTCGCCATGCAGAGCAGCAATCTTCTCACCACTTGTTCCATGCCTCCCCTCATGCCACTGACCCTGTCTCCCTCCCTGTTGCTTCCCCTCATGCCACTGCCCCTATATCTGTTCCTGTTGCTTCATTGCATGGCACTGGCCCTGCTTCCCACAGTGTTGCACCTAAGACGGTTGCTCATATTCCCTCTTCTCCCACTCTCCATCATAAAACCCACCCAGCTCCAGTGACACAGTACCATGTAGAGTCAAGCTATCCTCAGTCCTACCCAGTCACCCAACGCAAGGTGCTACAAGACATTGGTTCTGGACAGTATTTTGTTGTGGATGTGCCTGTTCCGGTGCAAAAAAAGACTTTCTTTGACCCTGAGACAGGGAAGTATGTTCAGCTGAATGTGCGGGAGTCCGGCCGGAGCACCTCCCAACCACAGTCCCAGCAACCATACCCACAACCTCAGCCCAAACCCCAAATGCAGGTCAAGCAACACCAACAGCCAGTTACCCAGGCCTCTCCTGCTGGCAAGTCCTACACCCCCCACTCAGGCTACCACAGTTATCCCCAAGGCTACCAGTCAGCAACTGCCCCATCTGCCCCCACTCACCAGTCAACCTCAGGGGTTCCAGCCTCTGTGACTTTCTCCCAGGACCAACAACCTATCAGGGAGAATTCCAACTATAGGTATCACAGCTATAGCCCCGAGAAAACTCCATACATGGATACAGTTAATGATGCAGACAAAACATATAACACGGTTTACAACACACATGGCTCACATGAGGTTTTTCCACAGTCTGACACTAATAGCCAGCTTACAGAAAGCTCAGTTTGTGAAAATGATAACTCAGCCCAATCAAGATATCAGTCCCGTGATATAATAAGCATGAGTGAACTGGAAGACTTTATGGAGACGTCTGACTGGTGAGCACAAAGAAGTGGTAACTCACGAGAAGATAATAACAACAATAATATACTTTATTGTCATTGCACATGGTACAATTACGAAATTAAGTGATAGATTAAGTATTGATAGATTATTTATTGTAAAGGAGTCAAAGACACTACGGAGAGTATTATGAATGAATCACTATATGCAGTATTTGTGTTTGTAACGTTATTTGTTTTGGTTTGATTTTGAAGAAGCCTCTCTCTGTGACATGCTATAATGATTTGCTGCAGTCACTTTTGGACATAGAGTTGAGCTGTGTATTGTGTTACAGAGACGTTTACCATTCCATGACTTTTTGAATGTGAGATGCAGAGATATTTTTTCTTGTAAACAGTACAATCAGTCTGCAGTCTTAGACAGACTATATAGATCAGAAAACTCTATGTGAGTAGTGTTTACTGGTACACTGGTAGGCCTGCTAAAGTTATTTTATTTCCTTGTTGGACAAATTCTACATATGACATTATTGTGATGCATGAAATTTTGTTTAAACCCACAGTGTCAAGAACTGCAAATGGTGTAAAGCAGGGGTCACCAATCCTGGTCTTCGAGGGCCGCTATCCTGTACGTTTTCGATGTGTCCCTCTTCTAACACATCTGATTTAAATGATAAGCCTGTCATCTAGCTCTGCAGAAGACTGATAATGACAGGCAGGTGTGCTGAAAGAGGGAAACATCTAAAACATGCAGGAAAGCAGCGATCGAGAACCAGGATTGGTGACCCCTGGATAGTCTGAATGCTCAACAAATATGTCAAAGTAGCACATGATGTGGCTAGTGCTGTTTTAAAGGTTTTAATTTCATATAGTTGTCCGTTTTTAAAGTGGGATTTTGTGAATGTTTCTGTGTTGCTGTGAAACAGAGTAGTGTGACATGGACTCTCAGACATTAAAACCACATTTCATTCAGTTAAATGATTTCATACTGTCACTCAAATCACCTTTTAAAGGTTAGAAATAAAAATAAATAAAAAGAAACCATGAATGACTGTTGCTAGAAGTTCATTTCATTTTATAAATTAAAACAGAATTTATATATATATATATATATATATATATATATATATATATATATATATATATATATATATATATATATATATATATATATATATACCAACACGCGCGCACACACACACACACACACACACACATACTGAATATAGTTTGTTGGGCGTTTTTACTCTGACACATCCTGGGTATGAATTTCCCTAAATGAAGAGCCTTTTTATTGTCTATATAAATCAAATAAGGTGTTGGTAAGAGAGTACACTTACTTGCCCAAAGAGACTTCATAAAAAGTATAACAGAGAATAATGTTTTGTATGTGACAAGTGTGTACCTGTGTTTGTTTCTACCAATCAAATGTGCAAATCATATGGGATCCAATGATAGAAATAATAAAAAGAAAATGTTTTTCCTTTGATTTCCCTTGATTCACCAACTTAAATTAAATGTATGCTGCTCTGGTGACAAAGCCTGCTTAGTACTCAGTTTAATAGTAACCTCCAGTATGTTATTGTTGATCCCTGGAGAAGGAGTAACCTAGTTTGACCACTATGGGGCAGAGGAGAGTGAATCCTCCACTGGAGCAAAGACCTGTACTTAAGACTTATATAAAGGAAAACTTGAGGGCAATCCCAAGTAAAACTTAGAAAGCCAAAGAAAAAGGACAAGCTTCACTGGAAGTTGTTTTTTTGTAACTTTAACATATACCTAATCTCTGCTGATGAATTTAACTATATTTTAAGCTTCAGGTTCAAATATTCTATGGCTCTACTCTTCTCAAAACACATAATCAAGGAATGAAAAGATGAAATATTTCAAATTATAATACTTTAAAATTAATCACTGTGTTTCTAGGGAATTTTTTCAAACAACCTGAAGGGTTAAATGTGTTGTGTAATTCCATTTGGCTTTGGCAGAGCTCAAAGCGCCAGCAGAAGCCCTGCCTCAGCAGTTTATCCTGCCCAATAAAGCAGCAGGCTTCATACCACTGGGACAGTCTGACAACCACAGCCAGAGACAAGCCCATGCCACTCTGTCCAGCAGCCAGACAGGGAGAGGTCCCACCACACACACATACAAATATCCACAAAAAAAATACATGAACAGAAATACAGGGTTTTTGTTTTTGGGAACTTCATCAACACACACAAAATAAGTATAACTGCTGAACTTGTTGGTCTTTTAAAATTTCCTTTATGTAAGCATATTGTAGATGATGAAATTGCATCTTAGAATCTGCTCAAAATCACACCAAATATGACAGTCGCATGGATGCAGACACAGAACACAAGACTTGACCACTGCTCTCAAGTTCTGAGGTTCTGGGCCTGGGTCCAAGACTCCTCACAGGAACACAGGAAATGACATTTCCTACGTTTTGCAGGACATAGAGAAAGAGAGAGACAGATAGAGAAAGGGGGAGAGAGAGAGAGAGAGAGAGAGAGAGAGAGAGAGAGTAGTAGAGTGGAGAGTGGGAGTTTCTAAGTAGGAACAGAGCATTTACTGTTTCATATTACACAGAAAAGAGGAGAAAGAGGAGAAGAGTTAATGGTGGGTAAGGGCTCTGGTGGGTCGTGCAGTCAGGCTCTGTTTTGAATGTAGCTGCTTGTATAAGTGCTGTGCAGTTGTCTGGGTTTATGGATTCGCTGACTGCGGAAAATGTACTTCTCTATAGTGGTCCTTGTCCTGACTAAAGCTCTGGTCACAGGTAAGTTTACTTTGTTTACAGCAATGAAAAGATGTAACCAAAGAGAGAAGAAATAAATAAGGAGATTCTGTAAGATATATTACTTCCAAGATACAAATTTTGCATTTATCATTGATTTTTTTTATCATGACAATAAAGGTAAATAATATTCTATATGTCATTTCTTCAAAAGAAATTGCAAGTGCATCAGTAAATACAACATATTCTATTAGTTGATTAATAGTGTTAAAATTACAAGGTTTTAGTTCAAGTATTTGCAAAACCAAGTTGCTTAAAATCCAATAGTGCTTTTCTAGGTTTTGGTCAAAGCAAATCTTAGAAAAAGTCATTTGACCTCTTTAAAATACCATAAAATGACTTCATCGACAGTATCCTCTTCTATATAATCTTCAAGTGATGTTCAAGTTTGCGTTAAATTTCGTTCAATCTCTGTTGCTGCTTTAGTTGACACATAGAGGACAGACCCTGAGGGAGATTCCCCAACTAACATAAAAACCAGCAAAGCTGCATGAAAGCCCAGATGGTCCCTGTTATCTTGTCGTGTTCATTTTAGGCCATTTCTTAGTATGGTCCTGAAGATGAATGTTTACCACCTGTAGATACTCTTTGCCTATCTGATCACACATATTGTGTCCAGACTTTCTGTCTCCTCCAGACAGACCTGACCCATCTGGCAAAAAATAACACACAAGCACCTCCAGGAAAGTAAAATGGGGCACAGAAAGTATGATTTAGTTTTCTCAGTCTTACTCCTCTAAACTATGCTGTGACAGACTGAATTCCCAACCACAGATGGAATGACATGTGTAAGTAGAACCAGTGATAGCTGGAGCTCTAAGACACTATAAATCTAAGCAGCCACAGTGGGCGTGCATATAAAAGCATTTTGCCTAAATGCTACAATTATGTTTAATTGGCACGAAATCAAACATCATGCAAAAACTCAGACATTTTCCATGTGGAGCACATTAGCAACTTTTGTTAGTTACCAATTTAAAAAGCAGAAATGTCTTACACAAGCCACTTGATCTTACAGCTATAAATAAAGTTTGTATGATAGTTTAAACATTTTATTTGGGATGTGTGTACAACATTTTAACAAAATCATATATATAAAAATACAGAAAACAAAGAGTAAACATTTGAATATTGAGCATTAAATCATATTTTCTCCAGCAAAGGTAACAGTATATTCCACCTGTATTTGTGTTTTGCAACAGAGGTCTGTCACGCTTTGAATGTGACAGTGACCCCAGGGCCTGTTGTCATGGTAACAGAGAGAGACAACCTGACACTGTCCTGTCTGGTATCTCAGCGGAAGAGGAGCAACAGTGTACTCATCCTGCGCTGGTTCTTTACTCCTCCGGCTGCTCCCACAGTCTCATCTCCTCCTTTGTCTCCATCACCTTCTACTCCTGCACTAGAACCCACTCAATATCTGATCGCAAAGATGGGCATAAAGAAAATGAAGATGTATGGGAACTATACTCGCCGTTTCCCTCAGCCAAAGTTTCGTCTGTATGAGGAGAATGAAGGAGAAATATACCGGTTATGGATTTTTAATGTGACAGAGATGGACCAAGGTTTCTACACCTGTAGAGTCCAGGAGATACGCAAACACAGAAACACATGGCGAGCTTCATCCAATGGTACCAGCACCACACATGTGACAGGTAACCTCCCATGTCCATTTACACACTCAGCCAATGTGACACTTTGTCTCCTAAAGGCTCCAGGCCCACATTTTGGATGAAAAATATGATTGTTAAACTCTAGATGAAAAGTCAATGTGTAGTTTGAGGAAGAGTAGCTGGGAATATATAACTTTTTAAGATACTGAAGTCACACTAGCATCATTGCTTAAACAGAGAGTTGAACAACGGAAAAACAAAGCTTTAAAGTTATCACCAAGCACTTGGTTATTTCTAACACAATTACTTTTCAAGCTTTTCATTATATCAAAGACATTGGAATTTATTAGAATACATTTAGCCGTTTTGTGGTTCAGGTGCTGCTTCTTTAAACTTAATCATAATCTTAACTTTTAATCATAAATTATTGTGAGCCATTTTTTAAAAATCTTGGAGTCATTTACATTCTGTATTTATTCATTTATTTAAGTGCTGATGTAGTATGATTGTGTTTTTCTTGTGTGGAGTGGTGACTGTATTTTGAATTTCCCTGTGAGGATTAATAAAATATCCATCCATCCATCCATCCATCCATCCATCCATCCATCCATCCATCCATCCATCCATCCATCCATCCATCCATCCATCCATCCATCCATCCATCCATCCATCCATCCATCCATCCATCCATCCATCCATCCATCCATCCATCCATCCATCCATCCATCCATCCATCCATCCATCCATCCATCCATCCATCCATCCATCCATCCATCCATCCATCCATCCATCCATCCATCCATCCATCCATCCATCCATCCATCCATCCATCCATCCATCCATCCATCCAACATTTCTACTTGACCAAGTGGTTAAAAAAAAGCAATAAAACTGTTATATAAACTTTTTTTTTTTTTTACAAGAAATCTAAGGGATCATTAACATTTCTACTTATTTAATACTTTCACACTGGTCACTAACAAAAGGAACAAACAGAGGAAAAAGGGGAATTTCAGGAAAGGGTTTTCCATGCACCTCTTTCCAAGGAATTCCCTCTCAGCCACACACATTTAGCTGAGGCATGCTGTCCATGTTATCTGGCAATGGAAATTACTGAATAAAGAAAACTCAACAGCTTTTATTAGAGGACAAAGGGCAAACAGAGCCATGTAACGTTAATTATTTGACTTCAGTTCGGCTATTTGCTTCAAGTAGTCCCTGTGTGTGTTTGAGTGTGACCCCAGTCCTCTGGCATTTCCATCTCAAAACAATGAGCTCACACAGTCAACCCACACTTAACAATATCACTCTGTGTACGAGTGTGAGGAGAAAAGGTAGAGTGCTGCTGAGCTGGCTACATTCAGAAACTCTGAAATACATGACGTCAGCATTTTGGGTTTACTTTTATACAAGCCTCAGGCGAAAATATGCTTCAAAATTCAGATGCATTGGAACTGTTTGAGTATTTAGTGTACCAGGGTTCCATTAATAAGTATACAAGTAGGACATGAAGTGATTCTTTTTCCACTGGAGTCCATCATTTTTGTGAACTGGTATAATCAGCAGGAAACCATCTGTCATCAGTGCATGAGGCGTTAAGGGTTATCCAATATGCTGCTTCAGTGTGATAGGTGTGATGTTACCTGACACACTGGCATAAATTACCTTTCGCTAACTTTGTCAGAAAAATTTAGAGGTTTGAGCTATTTGACAACGCCCTGCCCTATATTTGGGTCAATGTCCCACGAAGGAAGCCACACAACCTCAGGCATCTCTGACATGCATTGACCACAGAGTCAGACACACAAGAGCTGACATTATAAGGGTAAACAAAGACAAAACTAAGTTAGAGCTGTAATCCAGGGAACCCCTTCAGTCTGCGTATTTCAGAACAAAGGCGCCAATCTACTGACATCACTGGACCACTCTTATAAAAAAAACAAAAAAACAACTAAAAACATTTTGGACAGAGGGAAAATGATTTTCTAAATACTGACATTAGACCCACAGTGCATAATAACTGATGCAAGTGCTCACTTTTGCTTTTCTGAACTGGGTAGAGGAGCAGAGAGTCTGAGCTGATACTATTACATTTTATGAGTCTGCTCAGGTTTCAAATTCCACCAGGTTCAGAGGCTGGTCGACTTTTTGCAGGTCCTGTCCTCACAGCTGGACTGAGGGAAAGCAGATGAGCATAAATCTGAAATGCATTCTGCTTTGCATAAAAACCTGTGCAATTTGCTGCCTTTTTTTTTTTGCAAAACTTGGCTCTGGTTCATATGCATGTAAGACATCTGTATAGAGTGTGTACCATTTAAGTCCACAGTCAACATGTGGTTAACCACAGTGTGAATGTCACATATGTGTTTATTTACATTGTATTAACTGTTAACTGCTCACATTGTCAAGAGATGCATATTTGGTGAACCCTACCACCTTCTGGGTTTTTAAACTTTATTAATCTTTTCATTAATGGTAAATCTCATGATATATAAATTACAGAAATACCATCAGTACTGTACATGCATAAAAATCAATATTTTAATAATGACAATAGTACTGAACTAAGAATTCACAGTGAAGTCATAGAAATAACCATTTGAACTTCTACAGCTATTGTATTAGATTCTGTTTTATTCACTCACGGTATAATTCAAATAACAATTAATGAAGATCATTCAAAAATGTAAAAAAAAAACATAACCCTTTTTTTTTACTAATATGTAGTTGTGTTGGGATTCTCCGCTGCTCTTAGCGCTTAGGCTTTCATATTGATCTTTATATCTCATACAATTTTCTTCCTGAAGTTAATTACTAGTAGGATGACATTCAGGCTAGATGATTATTTTATTATCACAACATGGACAAAATGTGCAGCACCAGGCTAGAAGTCAATTAGGGTTATCTAATTATTTCTTATTAATGTGTTTATCAACCTATATTTAAAAACATGACACATCATTAAGGAAAATAATCCATGTGCATGACCTCTTTGACTCTCTCCATGACCTCCACAGCCCATCATTCAGTGTCATACATTAACAAAGTTATCTTACTTACTCTCTCTTCTTTTTTATTTGTTTGGGGTTTTGTTTTGTTCTTCACACTGATGAGTAAACAAATTGGAAACCTTAAACAATTTGTGAAGTGACCACTAAAAGGAAATGGTAATGCAGAGTAGTGGGGAACTCCCAAACACTGTCCAAGAACAGCAGTACAGTTAGACCCCTGTGTGTGTGCGTGGTGGGTTTGGCTGATGCAGCAGCAGACTCTCCCTTCATGACAGCGGTTTGATATTTCTGGAAACCACTGAGGCTGTCTGCTGTGTTGGGTCAGTGCCCTGAGACAACAGTATTTTACAAAGACACTTAGTCTGGGCACACTGCTCTGTCCTCAAAATTTTGCTTTTGCTGACTTTTTTTTTTGTTTCTACAGTGCACTTTACTCTTGAGGATGGAAGCAGTGAAAGTCTGTGGCATTTATTTGCAGGTACAGTCCTTCTCTCGAGCACTTATTCTATGTATAGTGATGCTTGCTATAACTTGTTTTTATCTTGGTTTTGTAATTGTTACCTGTTTTTATCTCATTTTGGAAAGCACCTTGTGCAGTTTTTGGTGTTGTAAGGTGTTATATTTCATTTCATTTATTTCTTTATTCAAACAGGTAAAACAAAATAAATAAAACATACAAAGTATTTAAGCAGAAATGAAAACGACACCTCTTTAGCATACTAGATAACTATACCTTGTTTGAAAGGGTGTAGGATGAAGTTAACAAACTATATAAATAACATTTGATTGATTGATTGCTTGTAATGCATATTTCATGATTATATTTGTGTTTTTTTTTGGTAGATGTCTATCTGTGTGCAGTAATAATCTGCTCACTGGGCCTCCTGTCCATCTTTCTATTTACTCTGGTCCTTACATGTCAGTATTTTTACAGACGACACAGGCTCAAAGGTATAAAGTTTTGCTACATTTTTCACACTTTAGTAGTTCTCCAAACTAAATGTCAAGTCAACATACACTCATCTCTTCTGCTCTTTACAGCCAGTTACCTTCTAGTAAAGTGTCCAGAAAGCAGGTACAGTACGCTTTCACCAGTAAACAACTGATTTTGATGTCACTACACACTACTAAAGTCTGTCGCTTTTTCCTCATACAGCTCAGGGGAGACTGTAACCAGCTCCAGCAGTTCTTCCAGTTCATCACCAAGAGCACAAAGGAAAGTCACGAGGCAGAAGAGTGACAGAAAAGTAACAATAACACCACCTAAACCACCTGAGGAGCCACCACCACACATACCAGTTAAAGGTAAAACAGATGTCAACTATTGGACATTAAATAAATCGTCTTTTGACCCCTTAACTTGAGGAAAGATATATACGTATTGTGTAAATTAAAGGTTTTATGGTTGTTTTTTTTCCTCTCAGTGTCTGATTTGATGACAGTGTCACATCACAGAGCAGCAGGAGTCATTTTAAGTGTCAGTCTGGGTGTGTGGTGTTTCCTCCAGACATTTACACAGGGTGGAGAGCGGCTCCAGCACCCTGTGATGCTAAGACAGGGATTTAGTGGGTTAAGAAAACAACAGTGGATGAAGCTATCCAGCAAGGACAAAAGCTGTAAATGATATTCCTGTTGTAATTTAATTTATAGGGACAAAAAGTGCATAGTTTGGGGAAGAGCAGGAGACTCACAGTAAACAATGTATGAAACCTAATATTGTATTTGAGTAAAATTCTTCCAATGATACTTCCTGAGGTAAATCCTGCCGAAAAGATTTGAGGAAAAACCTCCCACTTGTGCAAAACAAAAAGCACAACTAGGATAGATTTAATGTAAAGTGACTGTGAAAGACGATTTTGACATCTGCAGTCTTATTTGGGATTTCTTTCCTCCTAGCTGTTGTTTTGAGCCAATTAAGACTGTCTCTGTTTTTCAGTTCCTATTGCTGCAAAGAGACCTCAGAAACCCAGGAGGTTAAAGACTCAGCAAAGGAGATCCGTCCCTGTAAGTCGTTTTTTTCCCCCTGACCCTACCTCTTATACATACTTTATTGTACTATTACATATGTTCCCTACCTCTGTAACAAACTCCAAAACATATAAACTTCATATATCCGTAAAAGTGTTTCTTTTTCTTTCAAGCAGAGTAATTGAGATAGATGCAAGAGGGAATTTGTTTCATGACTGCATGATTGTCGACTGGAGTTTATTGCCATCTCTTCATTCAGTTATGAGCTTGATAATTCTATTTAGCTTTATTGCTTCTCAAACACAATTATTTATTTAGAGTGCTTCATTAGTTTTATACCTACAATAAAAGTGTCATGCAAGTATATATATATATATATATATATATATATAGGTATAAAACTACCCAAACTAAGGATCATCAGTATTTTGCTAATGCTGTTCTTGAGATTCTGTGGTAAAACAAAGCTCTCGGGATGTACTCTTTAAAATTTAGGTTTTTTTTTTCATGAACATACTGATTAGATTAGTGCAACTTGGAGGATCTGACAATGTTGGACAGGACTCCTATTGTACCAAATGTTTCGACTAAACTGAATGTTCCAAGAGGTCTCACAAACCCTGTAAACACAGACTTTCTGCAACTGAAAAACACTAAAGAGATGTTTGACATAAAAAAAAAAAAAAGGACAAATACTACTGTATAGTCGATGCATGCCTATACATTTGACTCTCTACATATATACTTCTGAAAATACTCTCAAATGCTTACAATATATGGAGCACATTCCACTTTTGTCTTATCTTTTGGCTGAGTTCCTACAAGTTTCTCTCACCCTTTGCCTTCCTCCTCCAGCCTCGAGTGATTCAGGACGATAGTTTGACATACGCAGAGCTGGAGCTAGTCAGACCAAGGCCGGAGCCCCCAGCCACCTCCAACCCTGACCCCACATCATCTAGCTCAGACACTGTGTACGCTCAGATCCTCTTCCAGGAGAAACAGCTGTAAACCCAGTACTTCTGCATACATGGATGTTGTCGTACCTTCCAGTGAGGGAAAAGATTCAGTTCTCCAAACGGAATCAATTGCCATTCAGAGGACTTATTTATGAACTACAACTATGGCATTTAGCAGTTGTTGGGTAAATGGGAGGAGTTGTATGCATCCACAGCAAAGCTCCATTCTGACACAGCAGTTTCTGAGTCTTATAAATCTGTTATTTTGTTTTGTTGGCATTGTTGGTCTGTATGCCAGATGTGTGCGCATGGGAGAATGCTCTTACCGTTAACTATTCCTGTTTAAACTCAGGAGACTGTGTAGAGGGAAACAATTGTCCAGGCTCTTTTACTGCAGCGTTATAAAGCACTGTAAACCCTAGCTTTTCATTCACATTTATAACTTCAGTACTAATAGACCTTATTAATAAATATATGCCTGGGTTTGACTTACGCATAATGTTCTTGCCCTTTTTTCCATATTTCCTTGTTTTTAACTGAGTCTGGACGGGACTCAGGTCTTTCTGGAGTCAATTCATTTTACACAAAAAACAGCTGTCATACAGCTGTGTTGCATTAATTTTCGTAGTAGTTCATATTCAGTTTCTGACATGCTGGATACATAGAACCAGGGACACAAACAGCACATTACTCCTGTCTACAGAGAACCAGTCATCAATTTGACAAATTAGAGAAAAATAAGTGATGTTACCTGATTAGTGACATATGTTAGGATGTTTTATTTAAATGCAGAATCGGGAAAAGCTAAAAAAAAAAAAAAAAAAAAAAAATTAAAAGAAAATAAATGAGTAAATACTACAACTCACAAGTTTTGATTTTCTATTGAGGACCAACAGAGATATGAAAATAAACATAATTACAGTAACAGAGGAAAAAGTCAGTTGTTTTTGATTTCAAAGTTTGATCAATGCACAGGCATTAAAAACAAATTTGAAACTTGGAAGCAGCAGACATTACGCTTAAGCACCAAGAAAAGGTGAAGGGTGTAGGCCATTTTGTGAAGGTCAGTGTGTGAAAAATGCAATGAAGATGGAGCTGTATGGAGGAAGAGAATGATGCACATCCACACCTTTCTCTCTTCAAGTGGGAGAGATCAAGAGAGAGACCATCATCCCCCACGGTTCAGACTCACTGACTAGAATGAACCTGCTAATGACTACATTTATTCAAATTAGACTAATTGTAATCATGGTTAATAATTAGCTTTACAGTGCATTATAATTGGGTTAGGCTACAAGATGGTTCTGCCTAGGTGCAATAATTTATTTGATTTAATTATTCTGAGGAACCCAGTGGTTTGACATTTCATATCATAAAACCAGCCGTGTAGAGAGAATGGAGATGGCCGTTGTCTTTAGAGAAGGTCATTGTTCGCTCTCTGGGAAAATTATGAGGACTATTTTCCACTCTATTAAGCTACTCCACTTAGCACAATTAGCCACACACATAAAGGTTAAAGAGAGAGACCTCTTCCTTTATGACAGAGAGGAGTTGTGCATGTATATTAGAGAAACAGACACAGAGAAAACAAGCTTTCCCAGTGCAGACACCATAATTTAAAACAGTAACTTAACTCACTGGACCATTGATAATGCACTTTTCAACAGAAAGACTAGGAGCAACATTTAGAAAGGGTTAACTTCAATACTGTGTCTTCAAATAGGTCAGATTTACCCAGGAGTGAGTTGCCAAGGGCCTACAGTGATTACTGAAGGTTCAGCTGATTGAACACTTGTGTGGTAAATGAAGGCCTTTGTCAACCATAAACCCACACGCAAAAAGCTGCGACAAGCAAAAAGGATACCTCGACAAGACCATCCACATCACACATAACGAAAACAGAGAATTTGAGGAGGAAACTGGCTTTAGAAATGCAAACGCAATCATATGATCAAATGCTCATAAATGCCACATTACAACCTTATGGAAAACATTACTGTGAAAACAACAAAGACCAGTAAACTATTCCTAACCAGTTAAACATCCTGAATAGTTGATGCCACAAACATCGACCAAAACAAAACAAAACAAAACATTACAACTCTTGAAAGAATAAAATGCTGACATATGTGAATTCCTAACTTTTTATAATGGATGCTTGTCTGAGAACAGTGACTTTTCCAACACTACAGTACTATTAAAAACCAGTATTTCTCAGGGAACCCTGTTTAAGCAAGTATGCAGTTGTTTGAGTTCTGAAAATACATAGTTCAACCACAGGGTTAATTTAAAGAGTTGGCTCAGTGTTTTCCATCACATTTCTTATTCACATCCTCCCAGTAGGTCTGAACGGCTCTAGCCTGTTTCCATCTGTTTTTTTTTATTCACTTCCCATTGTTTTCAGTTATGCGAGTTATATATTTTAAGTAATGAAATGCAAGGCTGTATTTGAGATTTGTCAAAATGAATACATTTTACAGGACAAGACTCAAGGGAGAAGAGTCAAATAGCCATACTTTTATTCACATTTGTTGAAATTCATTATTTACACAGAAAAAAAACAGACAATTAAATATTTATGTATGTGTTCAAATATCATAATAATATAATAAGTATTAACTCTGGTAACATTATTCTCCCTGATTGGACACATAAGACTATAAAAACACAGCTTCTCTCAATGCTCAGTTGGTAAAACACTGAAGGAATTTTTTTTTAAAGTTCTGTCAAGGTCTCTTTAAAAAGGATCAAGTCTGTGTAGAAATTGTAGCTGGAGATGGAGGCTGAGCCCTGCTACCCCTCACTCACAGATCCAGGTGAAAACTCTGCCCCAGGCATCACCCACCAACAGAGTCGCATGGGTCCTACACAGAAAAGATAGAACATCTAAATAATAGCTGCTTTTTTGAAATTCAGTTTGAGATCATGCAAACATATTATGCTGTATATGTAAAAATACTATTATACATATTTAATGCAGTGCTTATGAGTAGAAATCTGTTTAAACTAAATCTGTTCCAGAAATGTATTAATGCTAAAATTGTTGTGAATATAATAATGTACTTCATGTTTTCAAAAACCTTTTAAATACATGTTTTAAATACACTTTGATTATTAAATACAATAAATGATACCCGTCTTTGCTGTTGCTAGATGTACGTGGGTCGTATGTGTGTATTTGACTGTACCTGGACATGGCCAAGGCTGTGGTGGCTGGATTATTTTTGAAGCGACGCTGTGACACAGCCTGATTTCTGTTCAGCTCTTGACATAACACCAGATGTCTCATCCAACTTTTGACCTGGCACGAGCTGCTCACTGTGGATACGTCAGGAAAACACTTACATTTGTTACTATGTCACCCTGTCTGCAACCCTGACCTCGCTATCATCACAAGAAAACATTACATGTACGTTAACACAGCATTTTTCTGGGGTCAGCAAACTCTTAAAGGGAGAAAAAAGCCCTCAAATATAAATGCTACAGTGTTACGTAAAGACGAGTTTCAATGTAATTTGCCAAGCATAATACTCCTATGAGGTGACACGGGGCTGTAACCAACGTATGCCAAATTGGATCTGGGTATTATTGCTTTCTAAATTATACACGCACACACACGTCAGCAGAATTACTCATCAGTGTTTACTGCCTCTATGTTTAATAACTTTATAACAACATAATTCCTGCTAGCCCTAATGCTAGCGAGGGATGGGGTAAGCATTACAAACTCTCATCTAGAAAGCATGCTGTCTAGCTCCGAGATGAGCGGTTAAAAATAATCATCTCACACTTAAGGATTTATCTAATTAGATAGTGATGGCTTTCTTTTTTTAAAAGGAAATACAAGCCTCATTTCTTTTTGTGCGGTCGCACTTCAGTCTTGAAGTCGTGTTCATTCTTGTCAGCTGCTCCCATCATCTCTAAATTTATAAATACAATACCTACATGCATATTCTGTCTTACTGCCTGCTGCATTACCGTCTTTTTCTGTCCGCACTGTTCCTTCTTGCCCTGGGGACACATGCTCTTCTAAAGGGCCAGGTAATTGTGTTCTGGTGTACTCTGTCCTCCATATCTGTATGAGACACACATAACGAGTAGCAAAATCAGATGTAATTCAACATAATAACAAACACACTCATATAAGCACAAGCACACACACACACACACACACACACACACACACACATATATGCACCATAACTCAAGGTAGAATTGAAGTAATAATACTATTGTGTGTGTTGCACATGTGGATGAGCACCCTCTCCAAAGTGAAGTCTAATTTAGAATTAGCAGCTTTGAAAGAAGAGAGGCAGCACATGCTTGTATTTACACTAAGCAAAAACAGTCACACACCACATACATATGCTGTTATTAATACCTTGATGTACATCCAAGCTGCTGCAAGGCTAATACCAAAGTAATGACTGCCACAATTCAATACTGTGCATCTTGCTGCTGCTGACCTATTAGTCCAATAAAGCAGAGATCCACCGAAAGTAGATTTTTACACACCAATATGGCAGTAGTTTGTTGTCGGAAAAAGCCAATCCACCGATTTATACCACATCATGTGTCCTCAAGTGCATTCAAATTTGTGTCAATAAATATTTACCTAAAAAATCTGGATCACCAAACATCAAAGAAATAGTGTAAGAAATGGAGTTATTTATTTTTTTCTGAGCCATTTTCCTTCAAATTCAGTCACTGTCAGAATCAAGACCTAGTGATACAGTAAATTAATACTAAAACCGCTCATTAATTGGTCAAACTGATAATCATGTTCTACCAAAACAAAGAGTTACAACAAAGCAAGATAAAGAATTTTCCTCAAATATACAGAAGCTATCATTCACACGATCGAAAATCAAAACTTACCCGTATGATGCCATCTGCACAGCCGGTGACAATAACATTCCTGGTGTCCCACTCGTGTCGCTGTGAGAAGCTGACACACAGGATATCTGCCTGGGGCCCGCAGGAAATGTCAGTACAGGTCAAGAGCTGACCCTTCATGGTCCATAGGTATAACACTGGCCCTGCACATGAAGCGATCTCCCCCTGTGAGAAAGTCATATGGTGGTTACGCCCGTGTGTACAGATATATATTCATAGAAACACACACGAAAGAGCAAAATCCACACAAAGAGGATATGCATGCTGTCAACAATGAGAATCCTCCCTTCCTCATGCTGGGAGCTGAATAGAGGGGAATATCATGCTATCATTGAGCCAAAGACTACAACAAACAGATGAGAATGAGGAAAGAACGAAGTTTGGAAAAGAAGTTGAGAAAGAGGTGAACAAGCTGTACTTACAGTGAGGTCATTGGTAGCCAGTGCAGAAACACTGCTTGTATGGCCAGATAGTTGTGTAACGTAGCTTAGCTCCTCCAGATCCCACAGGATACAGGTGAGGTCACGAGAGCCACTTACCAACATGTTGTGGACCTCAGACACAGCTAAACATGTCACTGCATCTGTGTGACCGTATAATGGCTATAAAGGAAAACAGGCCCAGTGTTAATGTGACTTTATTTACTTTGTCTGGGTACAAATGTGTTCTGAAGACTCATGTTAAGTCTGATGCAGAGAGACGTACTTGTCTTAGTTTCATGTGGGTGAGTTTGTCTTTGCTGACTGCCACATCCCACACACACACCACAGTGCTTGTTCCTGCGGTGACAACTGTTGTTGGGTTGGGACAAGCAGCGCACAATGTCTGCCCCCAGTCACACAAACTTTCACATACTGCAAAGGTCTACAGACAGACAATACACAGACAGACCATCATGCATAATGAAGCAGAGACCACATATTTTACCACAAAACTTGTAAGAGAAAATTCAAGTACTGAACTAATTTTACACTTGGAATATCCATGTATGCAAAAAAAAAATATTTAAAATGCTGCCAAGAAATTATATTAAAAAGCCATGTGCAGCAGTATGAAATAAGTTAAGGTTGACAATTGTTCACTATGATAGTTATATGGCTTTGCTGAGTATTCATTTCTGCTTGGTCAGTGGTGGCATCCTGCTTTAAGCCTTGATATAAAAGAATGAAGAAGAAAAAGCAGGTCATTATTCCAAAATAAACCCCAGAATGGTGATGTTGGCCCTTGACTTGAAATAGTTTTGGTCAAAAATGTGATCAAAAATAGTTAGAAGGATTTGATTAATTCCAAAATTGTTTTACTTCTTATGCTACATAAAATGGTCCATTAGATTTTACAGCTGAAATTGGGTTTAACATAGCAACAGTCTATTATACAGAAATAACCTGAGAATGCCATTACACAACGATCAGAACTGAGATTTTTACTAAAGTTCTAAAGGAATATATGGGAACTGTCCACCGCAGGGATAAAGTAGGATTATTTTTTTTGGACAGTGGAAGATAAAATCATTGTAAATAAACTCCTATGTATCATATATATCAGTAAGAAGCCATATGAAGTTAAATTCCAGGACAGTGAAGGTCGCCCAAACCAGGTGGTACCACCCTGAGGGTTTGTGGAACGTCACATATGGATTTACATGTCAGTTGTGAAATAATCCAAACTATGTAACATTGGTCTCTATTGTATCGTCGTCCATGTTTACCTTCTCTGTAGCATAGTTTCCAAATGCACAGCTGTTGTCAGGAAAACCCCAGCTGAAGAAGCAATTCAACTGCGCTGACAGAACGAGCCGGTTTCTCTCCAAGACCAGAACCTCTTTGTCCAGACACAGTATCTGACCCACTGGTCCTCTTGGCAGCTCTGCGGTGTTAATGAAAGTGTACGATGAGGAAAAAGTTACGAAAGAAGAGTGTGTTCCTGTTATTTGTCGGTTAAACCATATGCACAAATAAAAAAAGTTATGGTGTTAAAATAGAAAAAAGGTGACCTTATTCTGCCTTTTGTGTTCTTGAATAAAATTGCCTGGTCAAATAAAGGTAATAGCTCTTCAAAAACATCACATTAAAGAGTTTGGTAGCTCAGTAAACTTGTAGAGGATTTCATTAAATTGACCAAAGAAACTGGGCAATTAAAAACTATTCCCAGATTACACCAAGCTGAGGCTGTGTCCTGAGGGAACACCTGCATTCTGGACAGGACAAGTTGTGTGTGCATGAATGTGGGTGAGGCAGAGTAAGGGAGGCTGTAATTGTGCCTGTAATTGACCTATTCATGCAGGAAAAGGCAGGAATCATTATGTCCCATCATCAGTTCTGCTTCTAAAATCCCCAGAAAGAAGTTGTGTCTGCATTAGTCTTAGCATTCCTCCTCCTATTCATCTCTATCTGCTTATTGATCAGATCAGACATTCTAAGATTTAATATGAAATGTAATATGCAGGAATCTCTCCCTGAGCATTCGTAGATTCATCTCCTCTCCCTCAGTGGGCCTTTAGGGATATTCAGATTATTAAGTGGGGCTCAGTGGAAGAGTCATCTCCATATTGTGGCTCTAACAGATAGCTCCTACTAGTGTGAATTAATCTATGGATGTACTTCCTCTGTTTCAACAATTCCCCTGGGACCTGGGTACATCTTTGTATATAATAATTGACATCAAATGAGGTGAAATACAATAAAGAAAGCTCAATACAAACCAGCACTACATGAAGACTGTTATGATTGAATTAATTTTGTTTACTCAAAAGCATATAACAACGCTGATTAAGCTATTTTCATAATTACCCTCTTTACCAGTACGTAATGCACCTACCCCACCTAAAAAATCCCCTTAAAACAAGCATTTATACCAAGTTATGAACCGGCGCTTTGTTCAAAATGGACAAATATCTTCCTTAGGGTGATCCTTAACTCAATCCTTTTTGCACACAATTCAAGAAATTTCCAACATAAATATAACTTAAGTTTATCTTTTCAGGTCAGATTTGATACAAACTGTATGTAATGGTCAAATAAGGATGAACTACTGCCTATCTATCCCTGACAATTCAGTATCTTTTCAGTGTGTTTTCATTCCTATGATATGAGAAGGAACATGATTTCTGCACATTTTCTACTTTGTTTTCAGCCATTTCAAAATTTTGCCCATAACAAGAGGTAAAAGGTGTTGTGAGAGCAGTGGTAACTGACAGCTGTAATGAGCAATCGCTAATATGGACCAGAAGTGGAAATAAAGCAGAATACTTGTATAACTAAGTCATAAACCTCTATATTAATAAACACCACTCAGGCATAACATTGTAACTACTAACAGGTAGAGTGGTAATAGTTTTTTCATTCCAATGGGACCTGTAATGAGGTGGGATATTTTCTAAATTAAAGTAGCGAGTGGACATTTACCATTGAAGATGATATGTTAAAAACAAAAAAAACGAATGACTGGGGATCTGAGCAACTTTGACAAGGGAGCAATTGTGATCTTGGTGTTCATTCTAAATGTAAAGTCATTACCTCTCAAAGTATCTAAGGCCTAATAACCAGATTTCAGTAAATACTGCATCAATGGGAGCAGAACATTTTTACAATCAGCTGAATATTGTGTAGGTTCCCCTTTTTTTTAACAACAACAGCTCCGGTCTGAGCTGTTCGACTCCACCACACGTCTGAAAATGCTGGAGTATGTGGAAATAGAAAGGTTGACCTGTATGGATGGATCAGATTTACAGATGATCAATTGTCCTCAGATTGGGATGTCCTTCCTTAGTTTAATTTTTGGTTGATACTAGAACACTATAGACCAGGAAAACCCAACAAGACCCGCAGTTGTAGAGATGCTCTAACCCAGTTATCACCATTACAATATGATACCCATCAAAGTCAGTTGGTTTATGTTGGTCATTTTTCTTTGAGAACACAATGACCACTTTCTGTCCAATATATCCAACACAGTGGAAGGTGACACAGTAATGAAACAAGAACATTGTTACCGATCATCATCAATATTACTGATTTTAGCTTCACACCACTGGCTTCCCACCCGTTTTAGAATGTATTTTAAAATTCTGTTATTTAATTTTCAATGTCTAAATGGGTCTTGCCCTTGCATACCTCTCTGAGCTGCACCCTTACACACCCAGAAAATCTCTCAGGTCAACTAGCCAACTGATCCTGAGGGTTCTACAAAGGAGGCTGAAGCTCAGAAGGGACTGAGCATTTTCTGTCACAGCTCCAAAACTATGAAATGAACTGCCGCTGTACATTAGACAGGCTTCCTTACTGTACAATTTTAAAACTATTGTTAAAAAACACTCCTTCTCTTTGGTTTTTCACTCTGTAGGATGTTGATTTTATGTGGATGAATATGTATCTGGGACGAACAGTCTATTTTTGTAATTTATGTTTTATTGTGTTTTGATCTTAGCATTTTATCTTTTTTATTATGTTATTATTGCATGTATTTTACTGTACAGCACTTTGGAAACTTTTGTGCTTGTTTAAATGTGTGCTTTATTCATAAAAATGGATTGGATTACCATTTCTGTTAGTGGTTGCTTCTGTACTATGTCACTTCCTTGGCCAAAATGTAAAATGCTGACAGTAAAAGTTGATTAAATCACATGACCAACCTCATCAATGACTACAGGCTGCAGCTTGCAGGAGGAACACTGGCAAAACTGATTTTCAGAACAGTATGTGTGTAAAATGGCTGGACTGAGGGAGTTGCTGTGAGTTACACTTCAAAGATGAAACCTGGCCAAAAAACAAACACTAAAAATAATGATATTGTGAAGGGGAGGCCTCATAGGTATACCTAAGCACATAAACAGAGTAATTACGCGAGGATGTGGAAGATTAATGGCCTTGACTCTGCTGTTCACAGAATCTAAGAAGTGAATTCCCAGATTGAGTTGCCAAAAAACCAAAAAGATCATAAAAATGGAGGAGCAACAATATTCACTAACGTACAATAACACTACTCATCAGTGCTCTCAGCTCTTTTCTTTAATTTAGTATGAATAAATTATGGTAATAAATTATGAAGAGGTGGTCAAAGCTGTTGACACTTTGGCAGCATGACACAGCATCTCCATGTCTATTTTTATATACAGCTATGAAGAGAAAGAAATAAATGGTGTATCTTTTCCTTCTAAGATCTTATCTAATCAACTGTTTTGTTGTTTTTACCTCTGAAAGCTTGGGCTGAAGTCTTGAGCTTGTCCAGTTTGAAGAAAAATGGAGTTGGATGTGTAGGCGATGATCCTTCTTTCTTCAAGCCACTACGAGGTGGATGCGGCTTCGTGAAGAGCTGCGAATCACACATGTATTAGTCAAAGCACAACACTTATGTCCTGTCTTATGCCATTCTTTGCTTTAGCATCCTCTCTACCTGCTTTGGCATTTGACCAAAATTGCTGATGTATCCCAAGACTGTGCTCTTGATGAGGGGATCTTTAGCATCCTGACAACCTTTGTGAATGTAGAAATATGGATGAAAAGTGTTCACACTCTCGACAGCAGCTGGACCTTGTTGCCGATGTCCAAAAATCAAGTCGATCCACAGGTGAAGGTGTGAACTCACATAGTCACTTTCCAAGGCCTAAGGGAAGTAGTACAGGAAGTTGTTTCACAAACAAAGACCACCTAGTCAAGTAATATTACAAAACAACTAAACCAGTGTACAATGTGCAGCCTTACAAAAATACATTGTTATTACACCCAGACCAAACCATCAGTCAAATTGTTAATATGGGAGTTTAGAAACACAAGAAACTTCTCTGAGAATGCACAATCAAATTATGCAGGTACTGTATGATTTCTTCCAAAAGTCAATTTAGAAGTCTAAAACAGCAGGATGCTACTCAGCTATGTTATGAGCTTATGTTCATGTTAGAATTAAAGAATGATTTGGGTAAAATTAGCCAGAGATTGGTTTTGAAGAGTTAATAAGGAAAAGTGGGCATTATGACCAGGCGCATCCTTGTACACAATATTAATAACTCCATCTAGGAAAAGCAGAAAGGTGAAAAAAAAATCATAACAAGGATATATTGTCCTGAGTTAATTTGTCTATTGTCTGAAGAAAAAAACAATCTTCTGAAGTCACTAATTTCATGAGAATGGTAGGCAATATGAGTAGTTCAGTAGATTACAGAGTGATAACCATCACAGATGCCCCAGGAATGGAAACAGGGAGGGTCATACTGTGAAGAAATCAGGCCAAAACAGAGTAACAGAAGAGAGATATACAGTATAAAATCCTCCTACAGGCGGAGAGAGAAAAGGGTGGAGAAAAGGGAGAGAGAGAACATTCAGCTCGTAAATACCGATGCTAAAATAAAAGCATTATAGAAAAGAGGGGGCCCTGTGTCTGCCCTGTGCTGTGTTAAAAAGGCCTGTTGTGCTGCAGTGTCTCTCATCTAAACTTGCCTTTTCTTGATACGCAACTGGCCATTATATCTGAAAACAGTCAGTACTAGAAGAGTTTAACTAAACCAGACTCAATGAGACAAAACAGCCTTTAGAAACCATGAATAAAACAGTGACTGTTGTAGAGAAGACATATCGCTTATACAGAAGTAAGATGAATGAAGACAGACTCTAACCACCACTATTACAGAGCCACAGCTTTCTAAAGATACTTGTTATAGATACTAAAAATTCTTTCAGATATCAGTCAGTATTGAACAATTGTATTAGATCCTATGGGAAAAGCCCCTGCATGTGATAGTCTAGATTGGGCAATTGTAATGGACACCTCCAGGAAGGTGAAGGATCACTGACCTCTCGGTGGACTCTAATGAACTCCTGAGGGTCACCCTTCGCCCAGGGAGGCAGCTCCACATCTCCCAGAGCAGTACCATCCTCCATACAGCCTGCAGAGACATGCAGGGACACAACAAAGCAAGGACATGGATGTACATTAAATCAACATACAAATAATATCAAGTACTCTAGGGAGTTTTTGACCACTAGGAGCAACAACAAAATAAGCCATCTAAGACTGTTAATATATCATGTTTTTAACTAAATTCTATAATGATTTTTAAATAAATCACCATTTTCTTATTCAAGCATTGTAGGTAAATGTAAAAGTACTGTATATATTAGTCCTTCACAGGGGTAGAGTTTATATAAGAAGAGGATTATTAGAATGAGTTAGGTTAATCTATAGATAATAATGAGATAAGTACAAAATAACAAATATAAAGTAAACTCACAGGCTCAGTTGTAGGAAATGTACTACAAAGCTTAAAGAAAAGAAAGGAAAAAATATTAAATTTCACTTCACCAATTAATTTAATTTTAAGGCCTTAACTCTGTAAAGTCCATTAAGTAAGAAGAATAAATGTATTTATTCTATTTATTAAGCTTTCTAAGGACATGAAGACATGCTGAGACTGACATTTGAAACTATAATAGCCAAATATAGAGATAAAAACTTTAAAGGGGGTGATGATAAAGACCATATGGAAATATTAGTATATTTTGTCCATCTTAAAAAAAATAAATCATAAAAACTAATCACCAGCTTTTGTATGATAATAATGGATTAGATTTATATAGTGCTTTTCTATTAATGCATACTCAAACCACATACAATGCAGTATATTATTCATTCACTAACACATTTTCACTCTGTTGGTGGTAAAATACATGCAGTTTGTAGCCACCGCTGCCCTGTGGTAGACTGACAGAAGCATGGCAGCCCCACCCACCAACCCTGAACATTCACCAAGGTACGACTCACTTATAACTGATAATTTTTAAGATTAAATTCACACTAATTTTGTGCCTTGAAACAAAAAAAAAAATTATACTAGGACATGAAAAGTGAGCTTTTCCCATTTGTATATACAGTAAAAGATTTTTGTTTTACCCATATTAATGTGATTGGAGTTGAGTAGGAAGTCAGGCAAGTAGAAGAACTCCGGGATCAACTCTCTGACGTCCGCCATGTTGTCTCTGGAGGCCGACTCCCACTCCTTCTTTACGCTGAAAAACATGCGCTCTGCGATATCAAACCCCCCCTGTTCAAAAGCGAGAAAAAACACCGTCAGACCCCAGCAATGTTGAACCAAACTTTATACCTAACACATTAATAAAGCTGTCTGCCCGCTTCATATTTTATATCCTCCACTGTATTATGTAAGTATGAAATATTTGCAACTATTTGAAGGAACCTTTTCATTTTTCTGTAAAATTCCATAATCTATGATAGAGATCTCATGAGAGAGAATGTAATTTAGAATAAAACAATTACCCCAATGAATGAAAATAGCATCTATACCAGAAAACTCAGTTAGAGATCCAAATCCAGTTATGGATATTACTACACACCCGTTATGTGTTCAGAAGACAAAAAGGCAGCAGACTAGCATCTTTATTGCTTTATTCTGACTATCAAATATGCATGCCTTTTCATTATAATCAATTGGATGCTATATTGCAAATTGGAAACATCTATGGCTATTCGTATTGGCTTCTTTTAGAGGCTTTCTGTAATTATTTGCATATATATTGAAATCTCCCTATAATCTGTTTGCATACCAAAAACAGCACTGAAATGAGAAGTACAATGCTCAAAATAGCTCATATTAGAGCCATATTGCTGCCAAGATTCACTCATACAGTGAAAAATGTCAATGGACAGCTAGTGGATTAGTGGATGACAGATAGTTTTACAATATATTTCTTTAGTCTTGATAGTTTAAATTATGATTGTTAGACAAATATGATATTAGACTATTTTCTGTAAATTATTTGAGATAATTAATTTATCAAAGAAGGGTATGTGTTGTTACCTACGAGATTCAGCTACTTCATGTTGCCTTTGACATAACCTGGTGACACTTCTGACAAAGGCTGAAACTATTAAAGCAGGCAAACAAACCCTGTCTGATAAATAAATTATTTAAAATAATTGTATGTGAAAGACAGTATTCTCTGTAAGTGCAGGTGTCCAGAGTGTGAGTCATGGATGGGTTGTGTTGACATGTTCTATGAGAAAGCACTCAGGATATGGCTGCTATATCTTCTTTATCTGTTTGTCTCCTGTTTCGTGGTGCTAGTTTGAGGACAGAGCACCTTACCCTTGGGAATATCAGGCCACAGTCAAGGTGGGAGTACAAGTGCAGTCACTCAACTATACCTTAGATATCTAAGCATATGATGAACTTCATCAGCATCATTATGTTTGGTCATTTAGACCAACAATTGTAATATCCATGTTCTTCTATAAGATCTTACTGTAGACTTCCTGGTGTTAGTCTGTTAACTGCTGCATCTTGTTGTATGCATTTGACTCTTTACCAAATGTAGTTTTCTGATTCCAGAATCCAGTGATCCATTTTCTATCAATAATTTAACAGATACAGTGAGAGTAAAAAGTATTTGATCCCTTGCTGATTTTGTTGGTTTGCCCACTAATAAAGACATGATCAATCTATACTTTTAATGGTAGATGTATTCTAACATGAAGAGACAGAATATCAAAACGAAAATCAAGAAAATAACTTGAAGGAATATATATGAATTTATTTGTATTTCATTGAGGGAAATAAGTATTTGATCCTCTAGTATGCATTAGGAGTTCTGGCTTTCACAGACCAGTTACACACTCCCAATCAACTTGTTACCTGAATTGAAGACACCTGTTCTAAATAATCACCTGTATAAAAGACACCTGTTCACAGAATCAGACAATCAGACAGATTCCAAACTCTCCAGCATGGGTAAGACTAAAGAACTCTCTCAGGACCTCAGAGACAGGATTGTTGACCTGCACAAATCTGGAATGGGCTACAAAAACATTAGCAAGATGCTGGGTATTAAAGTAACAACCATTGGTGCAATTGTGAGAAGATTTAAGGAGTATAACATGACCATCAATAGACCTCGGTCTGGTGCTCCCCAGAAGATTTCACCTCGTGGGGTGGCAATGATCATGAGGACAGTGAGAAATCGGCCTGCAACCACACAGCGGGAGTTAGTGAATGACCTCAAGGCAGCTGGGACCACAGTCACCAGGAAAACAATTGGCAACACTTTGCGCCGCAATGGATTAAAATCCTGCAGTGCCCGAAAGGTACCCCTGCTTAAGAAGGCACATGTGGTGGCTCGCCTAAAGTATGCCAATGATCACCTCAAAGATGCACAAAGTGATTGGGAGAAGGTTCTGTGGTCAGACGAGACCAAAATTTAACTATTTGGCCTAAACTCTACTCGTCATGTGTGGAGGAAGAAAAATGCTGCCTATGATCCCAGGAACACTGTGCCCACCGTCAAGCATGGTGGTGGAAACATTATGTTTTGGGGGTGTTTCTCTGCCAAAGGCACAGGGCTACTTCACCGCATCAGTGGGAAGATGGATGGAGCCATGTACCGAGCAGTCCTGAGGGACAACCTCCTCCCCTCTGCTAGGAAGCTGAAAATGGGCCGTGGCTGGGTCTTCCAACATGACAACGACCCGAAGCATACAGCAAAGGCAACAAAGGACTGGCTCAAGAAGAACCATATTAAGGTCATGGAGTGGCCCAGCCAGTCTCCGGACCTCAATCCAATCGAAAATCTATGGAGAGAGCTGAAGGTCCAAGTTGCCAAGCGACAGCCCACCAACCTTAATGATTTAGAGAGGATCTGCAAAGAAGAGTGGGCCAAAATTCCCCCTGATATGTGTGCTCACCTTGTGGTTAACTACAACAAGCGTTTGACCCCTGTGCTTGCAAACAAAGGCTTTGCCACCAAGTATTAAGTGCTTTCGGATAGAGGGATCAAATACTTATTTCCCTCAATGAAAAACAAATGAATTAAAATAAATTCTTTGAAGTTATTTTCTGGATTTTCGTTTTGATAATCTGTCTCTTCATGTTAGAATACATCTACCATTAAAAGTATAGAATGATCATGTCTTTATTAGTGGGCAAACCAACAAAATCAGCAAGGGATCAAATACTTTTTACTCTCACTGTATGTGTCATTGTGTACAGAGTTATACTGTACACCAGTATGTATGTGTAAATCTGGATGAGCTTTGTATTCATATGAAAAAGGCAATGGTAATGTCCAGGTACAAGGAACATTATTTGATACTACTTTTTGGAAACAAATGTATGTGATGAACACATTTAATATGTGTTGATGCAACATTAAAAATCTAAATAATACAAAACAGTATTGTGTAAAATTAGCGTAGAAACTGGTGTCACTTTTATTTTAGCAAAACAGTAAGTGTATTATCGACTTAAAACTACATATATCATTATAATTGCTATTAATGGCATTTTTAATATAGTATGGGTTATATGTTAGGACCAACTCAAAAATTAAATGGTACTTCTCGATTGGTACATCTCAAATAAAAATATATAAAACTATGTACGTGATACAAAATTCTCACCTGTAGTGCCTGGAAGGTGTGTGAAAATGGTTCCATCCTCACAAGGAAAGAGGCCACAATGATGGCAGAGGAGTAGTGTGTACAATAGTGACATTGTGCTGATAAATCTCCTGGGTGTCAAAATGGTTTAGGTTTTACAATAATATAAGTACAGTGAATACAGTAAGAATCCAAGGTAAAGTTACTAAATATATACCTTCAGCCTCACTCATTTCAACTTCTTCATATCTCTGGATGAACATCTGCTTCCTTTTCTCTGTTTGAGCTCCCATTGGCTTTGACAGATCACGGAAAGTGGCAGGATTTGACAAATCGAGTGTCTATCCAGGACAAAAAAACAAACAAAACATCAGGTAAAGAACACAAGAAAGTAGTTTTAATAACTGCAGTGGAGCAGTATTTTGGTGGAATAACCTGTGTATAAAATGTCCACAAGCCTAAAGAATATTTCCACTGTAAAGACAAAGATGTTACTGTGTGAGATGTTACCTCTGACTGGTAATCAGCTAGAATCCAGGGGAAAACTGGATACTGCATCAGATCATTGTAAGTCCTCCCAGCAACAGTGTTTAGATGCATCAGGTACTCAAAGTTACTTATCTCTCCTCTCTGAAAGGTATAATAGTGATGTCAAACAGCAAAACAGTATCTTAAAACAGAAAAATTTGGTCAAAACATCAGGAAACTGGACTACAAATATTGTTTTGTTTTTTTTTTAAACACTTTCTGGAGCAAAGACATGTTTATGGAGGAGTAAAGGTGTCATTAAAACAAAATTACATAAATAATAATAAAAAAGATACAATAACATATTAACTAAAAGTTTGTGGCCAGTACAACTCGCTGTTGCCTATGACCATCTCTGGTCATCAATAATTTTGAGGGTGAAGAATCACAAAATCAAATTCATTTCAATCCCTAACCTCTGAATACGGCAAAAATCCCTCTGGTCGGCTGTCAAGTTTGTTTGTTCTTTATTTCTTTTTTGGTCTTGCATTTATTTAATTATTCTCTAGGGTGTAATACTTAGGTTTACTTTAATGGCATTGCTTTCTAGCTGCAACTTATACTTCACACACACAGTTAAATGTGCTACAGAAAAACTTTTACTTATGGTTGCTTGCTTTTGTAAGTACAATAATTCTATGAGCTTTCATGTACATTAACCATTGGCAGTAAAGTGACACACCAAGCTATGCCTCCTCATTAGAATTTAGATAAAGAGATACAGTTGGAAAATAAAAAGTATGTAATAATATCAAAAGTAAAAGAAAATGACAAAACAAATAAATACAAATAATCCAAATTTTCTACCATTGCTTACTCATATGTTTATGATCATTTAAATCGTATTGTCTTCTTCTGTTTATCTGTACAAATATATATTGTGTTTTATATTTTTAGAGAATAGACCTCTGTCTAAAATAATCTCATGAAGAGAAGCTGAAGTTAAATATTTCTTACAGGCACCAGATCAGTTATTCTTTTAAGTTAAGTCTCACACATAAAGGCTGTTTTGATCCTCTAAATGGATAAAAGGCATGTTTATTGAATTACCTGCCATTTCAGAAGAGCCGTCTTTTCAACCACAGGGGTCTTCCTGATGCACATGAAAAACAAACATGTTAGTTTAGCATTGAAATGGGTAATGATGACTGACCAATGACGAGAGCTTTTTTGTTGTTGTTGCTTGCTCTGTCGTGTAGCAACCAGTGTTGAAATGTAACACAGTAGACTTGTGGACCAGTGGAGTGAGTGATTCAGGAAACAGAGAGCGTGTGTACACAGCTGTAGGAGCAGTTATGGGACTGAGGTGAGCTACAGAGCAGAAAAACTAATGTGAGGATGTAGCACATGGTGCCATCTGTAGGTTGTGAGTAAACTTTACTGTTACCTGTTTTACTAGTGCAGCAGCAAACTGTTTACTGTAAAAAAAAACAAAAAACTATGCTTTGTTGTACTCTGATTTTTAAATGTCATTACTTGAAATGTTGTAATGCTTTTCAGATAATTACTGATAAAACGCAGACTTCAACAGTCAATATCTGTTACAGTGAAGGACCACAATTACTATAAGGAATGGATAAAAGTTCCTGCTTCATTGCTAAGAAAATGTGTGTAGTGTAGATGTACTTGACATCTGTTTTTTTTGTGTGTGTTTGTTCACAGGGTGGTGTAAAGTGATCTTTTAATGGGCTCAAAAGGGGGACACTCTTACAGCCCATGTTAAAGTTGAACTAGAGTGGAAACACTATGCTGTCCAAGCACCATGTAGCTTACTGAAACAATCTAAAACATTTTGCTTAACAAAACATCTATGATAAATAGCAATGTTGCTAAACATTTCATTACACATTTTATTCATGGAACTGCTATCTGAACATGTTTAATCTAAATTAGGAAAGCATTCAGCTGCTTCTGAAATCTCTTTTCCCTCTGTGGGCCAGTAACATGGCAATAAAGTCCTGGCGCCAAGCACCCCAGTTGCTAAGTAACGCCATGAAACAAGCGGAACCTTGACTTTGTTTGGTGTAGAGAAGCTAAGGATATGTTCCTAAACAAAAATGTGAATTCCTGGTCTATCATCTTGACTTCAGCACTGTAAGTATTTTGTGAGATATACTTTTATGGTTTGTTTTTGTTCTACTGTGTTATCTCACTCTCATGTTAAATTATTTTCTGCATAATGATGGCCTGTTCATAAAAGTTGATGTTTTCTTGTTTCAAAAAACTGAAGACCATATACTATCACTTGAAAGAAAGACAAAATCGGGTAAGTACACATTTTTATGATAAAAAAAACAAAACACGAAAACAATTTATAACAAAGCTACGGCTGGATGCTAATAGGACGTAAAGTAAATTCCTGAACCACAGAGCAAAAGGCTACTTGAAATGTTTTCAATTTCTAACAACAATAACTCCTCTTCTTGTCCAATAACTCCTGACCAAATTATTTTGTAAAACTACACTAAATCAATCATTGCATTTGGCCCAGTATGTGTTATCTAATTGGAGGCAATAATTTCATGCAATAGTTTTCTATAGGAGGTTATAATGGGAACAAGCAGCAGTGGATAACCTCTCTCATCCTGAGGATGATGAATGAGGCGAGAGAGGGCCTTGGGGTGTAACACAGACACAAACAGACACATACCTTGCTCTTTTAGACAGGGAGAGGAGAAGAGCGAAGCCCTCATCACACTCCCAACACTCTCTAACTATCATTTATCAAAGTCCTGATTTGACTCTTTATGAATGTGCACACGCACTGTACTACAGCATTTCCATTTATGTCCACACACGTGCATGTCGGCGCCCTGTCCATACACAGACACACACACCTTTCTCGCCTGAAAAGAGCCAAGCAGCTCAATCAGTTGAATGGTGAGGGAGCATCAGCACTCATTTGTTTTTGCTGTATTACCCAGTGTCGCCTCTCTCCTATTGTTCTCCAGCATTAGCCTTAATTAGAGAGTCATGCTCTTAAATACCCCCATGGGCTACACTGGGTGAGCACGCACTAGTGCCGATAGAACACTGCAACATACACTCGTGCGCACTTACAGACACACACATTGTTCAAGCTCTCATTCCTCAGAGAGCACACTTTCCCTGTTGCCCCAGGCCATACATAAGCCCTTGTATCTGAATAAATCACATCAGCCTTACACACACATACTTACACGTAAACATACACACAACACATTTATTTGCTATAGTAGTGTGTGGTGCTGAACATTAGATAAATTATGGAAAATCAGCCTCTTGGGACCAGCTATCACAAAGTAAGGTTGAAATGTTACACTGAACCTGCAGTAAAATTCTTTTTGTGTTTCAGTGCGATGCCCAAAAAGGGAGCCAAAGCTGCAAAAGTGACCCTCAAAATTGCCAAAAAGGCAATACGGATGACACCAGATGGCCATCGAAGGCTCACCCTATGCAACATGGGTTTAACAGTCTTCCCAAAGTGTCTCCTCAAGCTAACCAATGTAGATGAGCTAGACCTCAGCCGTAACATGATACAGAAACTCCCTGCCGACATTGGGAAATTCGTCTCTCTCCAATGGCTGGATCTACACAGCAACAAGCTGGAGTTTCTGCCCGAGTCCATAGGCAACCTGATAGGACTGACATATCTCAACGTCTGTAACAACCGTCTAACTTCTGCAGGATTACCTTCAACCATGGGCTGTCTCACCAGCCTGAGGAGCCTCAATCTGGGAATGAACCGTCTGGACACTCTGCCTACTTCTACAGCAGCTCTAAACAGCCTCCAAGAGTTAGGACTCTTCGACAACCTCTTCATCACACTACCAGAATTTGTCAACATCCTGCCCAACCTCACTAAGCTGAACACGAAACGAAATCCCCTGACATACATGTCGGAGAACAGGGAGGACGTGAATGAGAAGTCCAAGGCAAAGGAAAATGTGTATCTGGTCCATGAGAGCAGCGTATGTACGACACACCTGAAGACATGTGAAGTACACAGACAAAGGTGTTTGAGAGGAGGAAAAGGAGGAAGAGGAGGAGGAGAGGGAGGTATGGATGAGGAGAAAAGGCCAAGGACTTATCCAGGACTGATAGTACCAAATTCTCCAGCTAAAAACACACAGGATTTATGGCGTATTAGAAAAAACAATTAATGCATAAAGACACAAACAGCCACAGGCATCAAAGACCATTTACTGATATAAAACGGATACCTGTTGATTTACAATTCCTATCACTACATGTAAATAACTGCCATTAAAATGAGTTTGTCATATTTTCATGGTCATCAGATATGACCTGTTTGGAGGTTAAGAGGTGACATTGTGAATGAAATCAGTGACAGTGGATATTCAATAAACAGTATATTTTACTGAAAGTTCTGTTTTGATATAATAACTTTTGAAATTACTCTGTTTAATTCACTAATCATGTTCATTAAAGTTCATAAGAAAAAAACATGATTTACATGGGAAAAATGAAAGGGATAAGATTATACTAAATTGTGATAAAATACTGTAGACAGGTCAAATATAGTGATTTTACTTCAAAAATTCACAGAATTAGAGCAATACCTGTTTATGAAGCCCTGCAATTTCCAATTATATATGCATCTGTTATACACATATTTTCTGATGCAGTTTTCAATTTCAGTTAACAAAACTTTAATATAATTATCTCTAGTATTTTTTCTTTACTGTGACACTTACCTGGCATTAGCAATGACCTCAGCTACCCCCCTGCCTTTTAACGCAGGCACAATCATGCACAACCTTTAGGGAAAGCATAATGAAAGAAGTCAGTTCAGTATCCGATTAGAATGAACTGAAGAGTGTTTTAACCTCACGTACAAATAAATGGACTACCTTTTATATGCAGACACGT
Source organism: Siphamia tubifer (assembly GCA_020466265.1). NCBI lineage: Eukaryota > Metazoa > Chordata > Actinopteri > Kurtiformes > Apogonidae > Siphamia > Siphamia tubifer. The sequence continues at coordinate 18,861,860 of CM035797.1, read as the reverse complement.
GGTCCTTATTCAGGAATACCAGGAATGCCGAGTGTCCATTTTTCATGAAGACCTCAAGAGCATTATCCTAATGGTGCAGTGACAAAGAGGGACAAAAGCTATTTAATAATACTGTGATATTATGGTTATTAAATTCTGTTACATCATACAGTAACTACATCTTGGGTGGTTCTCAAATCAACATGCAGAAAAGAAATCCATTCTAAACCTATTATGCATATTAGGGTTGATCTCCTGAATTGGTGCCAATTGATGTGCCACAACTGAAAACAGATGTAAAAAGCAGTTATGCAAACCTTAGATGTCTAGTAAGATCCATCTATTCCCCACTGAATCCTGAAAATTGTATCTATAAAATCACAATTTCCTGAACCTTAACTCACAATTTCATCCTGCAAAAATAATACAAAAACAATTTTTGCATATTTGTCATGATTTTTACACATTATTTCCTTTATGAATTATGGAATTTTATACTAAAAGTATATTATTCTTATTTAATTAGCTGCATCCTTAAGTTTTTGAGGAATATTGCCTGAGAATGGAAAGTAGATAGGTGTCATCATTCTGAAGTAAGTATTCATTTTTTGCTATTTATGTTTTTGGGTGTTATTATACAAAATGTAGTTTGTAAGTTTGTAAGTGTGTAAGTGTTTGGAAATGTGCAAAATAAAATAATGCCAACATCTTGAAAATCCTGAAGTTGCCTATACCGTACAGTATTTTCATTACAATTAACCACCACCCCATTGAAAGTGTTCATACACCCAGCCAGAAAGAGGAACAGAAATGAAAATAATTTGTGGTTACTTGATTTATATTAAACTCAGTTACATATATTAGTGTGGATTTAAATAACTAGTAGCATAAGTAGTTTTGCTTTTGTTTTATTTATTTATTTTTGGTCATGGCATTTTGCATCATTTTGATTGAGTACTTTAACCCTTTAGTGGAACATATTCACACACACACAAATATATATATATCTCTGACCTCCAAAAGGAAGCGCATAAATCGGATGTCCTTGATATCCTCGTACAGCCAGCATCTGCAACGGGCCGGGGGCGGCTCTTTGTTTAGCATTGTGGAAATGAAGGAATCCCTCACACTGGCAGAGATGAAAAACACACAGCAATATATAAATGGTCGATTAAAACAACTAGCCAATGCCAATTAGTTATAGTGTTACATCTTTGTATAACTGTACAGTTGACACAGCTCTACCTGCTGGAGTGATGTTTTCTGCAACAGACATCTCCAGTGGGACTAAGGGTGAATCCTTCACACAAGAACAAACTCTCCTTCCCAAACAGCAGAACCCCCTCTGTGACTTTGACACTGCTTACCATCACTACGCACATCTTAGCCTTTACCTAGAAGAAAAGAGATGAAAAAACAGTAGGGGGGGTAGAGAAAGAGTAAAGAGATACATTAAGCTCTGTGTGAGAAGCACAATACACATCAGCCCATTTCTCTCCTGGGACATGACAACACAGGCACTTCAGGCTTAACTTGATTGATCATTTTAATCAGATATTTTAATCATTATTAAAAAGACACAGTTGAACACTTCATTATCAGAGCTGATTGATGGGGAGCAGAGAAACCAGCCCCCTGTTTTCAGCGCTGTGACTGTGTTTTAGTCCCAAAGTGGATCCACATGCTGCTTTCAGCACTGGTTGTAGCTAATGCTAACTGCATTGTGATAATGCGTAGCTAATTCTATTGTCTCCCCTCATTTCACAGGGAGGTTGTGCACCTGGCCATCTCCCTGTGTTGGCCCCCCTGCAGGTCCTATGGGACACAGCGCCCAAAAACCATATGGGGCCCCAACATACCCGCAGGGCCTCCACAATTTATACTAATCAAATCAGACTCCCTACCCCCAGACACAGAGACACACACTTGGTGGAGGCCCTGCCTGGCCATTATTAGAAGAATTAATCACTGCCACACACACAATAGAAAACCTGCTAAGTGATCAGAACCTCATGTTTGAATGCTTATGTAGAGAGGTGGTATAATGGATAATATCACTCATCATATGAAATCGTTCAAGAGTCAAGGAGAACGAGTCTCCACTACTGTACACATACGCAGAGCTATATCATAGTCAGATTTAATGGCAGCTTCCTTAAATGAACACAAATTGGCACCAGGCCTACTGTACTACCCCTCACAATGACTACATTTGTGAAAGAAACTAGTTAAATTTATTGTTATCAAAGATTAAATATACAACAATAAACTTGTTTCCTTATCTCCGTGCTGTGCTCTGGACAGATATGCGTTATCAGTCTGAGGGTGATTTAGCTGATGATGGGAAGAAGGAGAGAAAGGAGGACTTTTATTGACTGAGAGCCTAATGTCAGACCATTGATTTCTCCCCACACACATTACTGTCATAATCACACTATTGGCGCTGGCAAGCTAATTATGAGTGGATCTCCCTTTGTGTGTTACTGTGTGTGCGTGTGTTAGTCTGCGTGAGTGTGTGCATTTTTCAGAGCTAATGACTATGTTCATTTGACAGGAAGCTCAGCAGGACACACACACTGAACCACTGCAAGACAACAGGACACACTTGCACACATCGCACACTTACTAAGCGGATGTAAGACAGCTTGTAACACCTCCTACTGTTTTTATTAATACTTCTGTCAGAAACATTAAAAGCCGCGGCTGGTTGCCGGAGCGATGAGAGTCCCTGTCAACATGTATCTTGGTTTCTAACTCATTGGAAGAATGAGAAGAGCTGAGCTGGGCCTACACATTAAAATATTACACTAATGAGGAAAGATGAAATTCTGATAGCAGCGCTGGGCTATTGGCATCCCTTAGTCTACATCAGATAATTATGATTGTGAATATTATGTGGATAGGCTAGGAGGGAGATGTGCTTGTGTTTAGGCCTGTTGTTTTTATCTCAACATGCACTCCTGCGCTATAGCACCTCATCTCCAGTATGCAGCTCCTGGAGGATGATACGTATATCAGGGCAATCTTGCATCTGGGAGCACGATTCAGGTGTGCTGAACTCAGGTGGAGTTTCTGGGACAACAGGTGTCTCATTCAGAACAGGAAAGAAGGTCAAACGATCACAGTCCTGACCCTCTTCTTCATTCTCTTTAGCCTCTGCTCCAACTTCACACAGGATCTTGGGTTCTGTTAAAGAATAAAGCAAGATCACTCTGGTGATTTAATACAACTGAGAAGGTAAATAACACAAGGTAAAATATACTTTACCTGTCTCGGCTTCTGTACTATTTTTGCTTTCTTCAAACATGCCAGTCCTTAAACTCAGACATAGTGATCCTAGTAACTGTTGCAACAATAGAACACATTGGTCAAGTTAAAATTACATCATTATAAATTAGGAGATACTTTCATCACACTCTTATCAAGCTGTACAATATATGAATACATCCTGTCTATAATGCTTTATGCATTACTTTAATGTTATTGTCTTTTGTCACTGCCTTTTATTACGTTTTTTATTTAATTTAATTTTACATTATTCAAGGAAGTGAAGGGGCAAGCAATACAGTACGTGAAGGAAGTTGGAGAATAACATGCAGTAAATTATACAACTGACTAGGGCTCAAACTTGAGGCTCACGGCAGGTCTCCCTACTTTTACCACTTACTCCTACTCGTAGCATTGCTGCACAGTAAATTCATCTACCCACTTGAATGTAATAATAATGATAAAAACAAATGCAAAGCTGTACCCGTTTGGATCGCCTCAGAGCCTTTCTACGGATGCGTGATCTGGTCCTGTTGGGGCCTTCGGCAGCGTCTTGCACCCAGTCTCGGTTCAACAGTACTCCAGGTCCAGGACCGAACAAGGCTCTCTCCCTCAGCAGTTCCGCCTCCACATGTAGCCACTTGGAGCTTACATGTTCCCATTCACTGGCTTGTTGCTAAACCAGATTTAAAATTAAGGAAATAGATGAGGAAGAGATCATCATCATCATCATTATTATTATTATTATTATTATTATTATTATTATTAGGTATTATTATTATTATTCTAAAGAGCCTGAATTCCACTTGATTAAATTCTAGGTTTTTAACAAGGTTTACATTTTGTTTATTCATGGAAACAATTCTGTCAAACCTGTAAGTGGTTTGTCTTCATGCTCTCGAATATGCTATGGCCTCTGTGTCGATGTGACTCCATATAGGACAGGAACTCCTGCAAAGAAAGGAGGGTGACCTGATGGGTGCAAATGAAAAGAGCAGGCGCCGCAATCGCTCTTCCTCTAGCCCTTATTGTACATACGCAACACACATCATGTTCACAGAGATTGTATATTCATAATGGTATTGTTGTTTCCTCATGCAATTACAATGCACTCATACAATTACATCTGTTCTAAATTGCATTCACTTGGCAAAATAAGCTAGTGGCAACAGTCTTACAATAACCCTGTCTAGAAATGTAATCATTTGTTGGTGTGATCTAATTAACATAAACATTAATATCACTGAGCCACACCACAGTCAAGGGCAAAGAAAGTGTGTGTGGGCCTTTATTGTGTATGAGGGAGTGTGTATACGTCGATTAAAAGAGAAAAGAAAAGAAAAAAATAGAAAAATCCAAAACATAGCCGTGTTGACACTGCAGGATGCTCATGTTCAGCAGACACACTGGGATCATATTCTGACTGTTAACTGCTTCATTAAGCCCATCATCACAGCAGTGCTCGCTAAGAGACTAGTGAAACAACATGTGTCCATCCTCACAGCTGACCCAGGAAAGCCATTTAATTGACTAAATAAACATGCAGCAACTCTTTATATCGAGTCTTATTTACAGATGTTAATACTGTGTTTTGGGTTCTAACCCAATGACAGCTGTAATTGATTTCAAGTGCAATTAAAAGGAAAAATAAAACTTCATTGCTTGTGTTGTACGGGAAATGCAAAAACTGAACATTATTTCAAAATAAACCCTTGCAGAAAAGTTGACAACAAACTTTGCCAAGCCCTCTGGAGAATGAAAACGGTTTCTCTAAATGACTTGCTGCCTATCCAAATGAGACGTTGAGGACAGAATGAAGTAAAGCAGTAATTTGAGGGAAGATTATAGAAATATTACAGACAGAAAAGAGAGTAATAATGAAGTTTATGCGTGCAAGAGCCGTGTTGTGACAGATAAACAGCAAGTCGGCGTCATCATCTCCTAATTTCATTCCTTCATTTGGACAAACATAAGTAATATATAGCATTAATTACCCTATTTAGCAGATAGGAACCTCATTGGCTTTTTAAATGCTGCATTAAATACATAACTCATCTCTTCCCACTGCAATTAACATCAGAACATCACACTCATTTCCATTTTAATGACTTCCCAACAATACGCCACCTTTGATGATAAGGCAACATAATGTCAACTTCATTCTGGGCTGGCAGTGAATGTGTAATGAACTTAACGTGATCATTAGTGCTGTTAATTATCTTTCTAATATGAGGACACAGATATGATTATGGAAACTGCATTCGCTGATGAAATAAATCTCTAGAAGAATTGCACTGAAGCTTGACTTAGGACAGAGTCTGCCTATCAGCCTCTATATTCTCATTCATTACCTACAGTAGGGTTTAAAACTCTTCTCTTGTTCAATAAATTTAACTATCTGAGGGTAGAAAACTATGCCCTGTGCTCTGCAGAAATACATTACTGTGGCTCCAGTGACTGAAAAAGAAACTACTCATAAGCATCTTCATGACTTCGCCAAATAAAGGTCATAAGTTGATGATCCAGAAATTAATTAATGACTTGGTTGTTTCTTTGTGAGGATGGATAGAAAAATGAGCAGACTGACTGACCATTACTGATTATGTGAATATAATTTTTCAAGCAAGCTACTCTCTCTGCATGCTGTAGCCGACTCTGAGTGGAGTGGTGCAACACACTGCAGAGACGCAGAAGGAAACCGTCCCTCCCTCTTCTTGCCTGCCTCTCAGATGGAAAAACAATTCATCACCCTCTCTGATAGCCTGTCAAAGACTGATATGATAAAGAATAACATCAAATGAATAATGTTTTCATCAGATTGGTACCACTATAATTGCCAACCCGATTTCTGTGGGCAAGAGACGTGCACAAACAAAAAAACACACACACTTTGTGGAGGTGAGACAGACACACAGACGCAGTAATTTCATGCCTGTGTGCCTGAGTAATATGTCCCTGGTCCCTGCTCCAGATGGCTCGGCGTCTTAAGCGTTGTGGGGGAACTAATGATGTGGGCCACGTGTTTCGGGGGGAAAAACAACAATAAATGTGTCTTTAACCTTCAGCAGCAAACTGTGTGTTGTAGTGAGTGTTCCCATGGATAGGCCTAACAGATATCAATTACTATGCCCACTCAGGGGCAATCAGCTGTGATAATCCAAATCCATTTAAAGAAATAATCAAACACCCCCACAGGGCTGGACGGCCCACAGCACAAACACAGCAGTGACTTTGGGATGAGTGTTAGTGGCACTGCGCTCTGGGATGCAGGGAAAGGTAAAGGCCGCACACTCAGGAAAGACCACACACTCTTTGGAGGAATCAACAGTCCCAGAATATGCATCTCTGCATTGTTTTGTCCATAATGACCACACTTTGAAACAACATCTGTGGGTGTTACCTCAACTGTTGCTGGCTCCTTGTCTGTTTTGCCCAAAGCGGAGCGAACAGCGCTACTGATCAGATCGAATGTGTTCTGAGAGTTGGTGGCCAACTTTGTCTTCTGAGACTCTGTGAAGGAGATTTACAGATACAATTTTAATTCTAAAAACACAGAATTAACATCTAACCATCTCTATTCTCAACATATTGATCTGAGAGCTCACCTGTGTGAATCATCCAGGCTTTCTGTGCCATCTCCTCCCACAAAGGGCTGATGTCAGTCATGCTCACAGGTTCTGTCTTTGTTGAGTAACTAGCCGAGATCTCAATCTTATAGGCGTCTTCAAGCATGTGTCGTCGTTCCGTCATGACCTTTGACCAGCAAGCCTCCACTAAGGACACCAGGTGTCCCTCATCTAGAATATACACACAACTTTTCTGGCATCACAACTGACCCACTCTATAGACTACACTAAATCTACAAAATTTGAGGGTTAAACAGTGAATGCAAATACAGCCACACATAATTCAACATACCTGTGGTAAAATCTGTTCTGTTGTTATTGCGCACAGAATGTCTGGATTTGGTAGGAAACAGGTTTAATGAAGCGTTCCTGTTGTGCACTTTTCCTGCCACATATCCAAAACCTTCAGGGTAGCTGAAAAACACAAACACCACACAAGTGCGAATTACAGATGAAAAGATTGCAGTACGTTTGACTGAAAATATATGGGGGTTGTGTTACACTATTACCTGCCCGATCGTATTAGTAAAAGACAATGCAGAAGACATGTAACAAAGTTCAAGTTTGCATTGTAAGTTGCCATGACAACATCCCAACGTTCCATGATGGTCTGCAATGTCCTGATGACTCCTTCCTTTTCTTCTTGAGAATGTCGAGGTTGAGAGAGGAAATAAAGCATGACTTTATTTGTGCACGAGTACAATGCTGACAGGGTCTTCTCTTTATGGGATTGACCTTTTTCGAGCACCTAAAAAACACAGTGTTTTATTTATTAGTACAAGGTAAAATCTATAATCATATACCATCTATGCATTGGGCAGATTTTACATTTAATGAAACCAATATCACCATTCTTTTATTTTTCTACTTTTCAGATTTATTGTATCTGGTACAAATATATGAACAGATGTCTGTGTATCTCATTGTGTGCTCATCTCACCACAACAATCTGATCTGCAAGGAAGTTGAGCAAACTCTCAGAGTCTCCCAAAACTGTTCCACTGTAAAGTTTCTGCAGTAGAGCCTTACTGAAGAGCACCACATTTTCCATCAGTGTTCCCATCTGTCTTTCAGGGCTGTGATTCTTGGAGTCTAACAAAAGGAGTTGAAAGTGGGATGTGCATAACATAATGTTCAGCATGGACAAAAAGGTGTGGCTACTTTGGAGAAAATACACACTGCGATTCTACCTTGGGAGTTAAGATGAGTGTTGTTTTCTTCATCACTACTGAGCATATAGATGATGTCGATGATTAACTCCAGCAGTTCTGTTTGGAAAGTCCGCTTCTGTTCTAGTGAAGCATCATCTGGTGAAAACTGTGACATTTATGCAGTTTTTTAGGTAGTTTCAAGTATGATGCAAAAGGAAAAAAATCAAATTTATTTGGCAACACTTCTTATGTTGTGTCATATGTAACTGTTATTGATGTTTCTGCTAATTATGTGGCAAAAAATCATTACACAAATGGCTAATTCTTGGCCTATTCTTTTTCTTTTTTTTCTTGTGGTGAATAATTTTATTTAAAAGAACCTTGACTCTGCCTTATTCTGTAACTGAGCAAAGAGTGGCACCTTCTGGAGAAATGGGAGGTTTGCAGAATTTTAGTAAGAATGTATCTTCAGTGGCAATTTAACAGTAATATCATGTTAGTAGATTCTACACGAGTAGAAAACATTTTAGTCCTAATTTACCCCCTGGATTCATGTATTTACAACAGTGTGCAGTTACCTCCAGCAGCATTACAAGTGGATGGTTGTGAGTGTTTCCAGAAACATTAAGAAGACTGTCCATGAGAAGGATGCGGATAAAGTCACACACTGGTTTCCTGGTTGGATAACACTTTAGTGTCTTTTCATCTCCATTTGTATCATAAGTGTCAGCCACATCCTGAAAGAAGCAGAAAATGAAATGAAAGGAAACAAAACAAAAGAAAAAACAACCCAAACGGACAAGTATTATTGAGATTTAATGTGTGTAACAATGTGTGTGTTGTACAACACAAACCTCTGAACTATCCAAAGGATGCACTACACTAGCAAGTGCATGGATGAATTCTGGTGATGCCCAAACTGGATCTCTTGGTCGCAGGTTATGGAGGAGACAAAAGAACTGCATTACACTTGCTGGGAGCTGCAATTCCAATGACTTAATTGTGTCCGACATCTGCTTTTTTGAGAAGTCAGGCTGTAACAGATAAAATAAACTATATAATAAATGTTTCATGTTTGTAGCAAAGGTGAAGAGAGGATGTAAGGTGATTAACTTCTTACTCCATTAATGATGACACTGAGTAACTTCAGGAGTATTACTGCAGCTTCAACACAGAGCTCTTCAACTGGATTGTTTTCTTGGCTGTCAATAAATGACTGTAGGACGTCATCCAATGGCACCTGTAGATGACAAAACACAACATTACAGTATGATAATGATAATGAAAATGATGATTTGTTGAAATAATTTAGAAATTGGCTAAACCACCTGTCCTTCAGATGTGTAACTCATCTTCTTCCTCAGCAGCAAAGCACCCAGAGCTTCATACGCCTGAGGCAGGTGAGAATGCCTGACCAGTAGCGCTTGGAGAACATCAAATCCTGGACAGGTTGTGCTAAGACACTCATACGACCATGAATGGGCTCGAAGGTTATCTGGAGAAAGGATGAGACATCAGTGATGGGAGACGTGTTTTGGATAAGAAGTACTAATTGAGCGAATAGACTTCAAAGCCGAAACCTGCTGGTAAATTTTAGAACAAAATCTCAAGATAAAATTCTTGCTCTATAATATCTATTAAGTGCAATATAATACATATAATATAATACAATAAGTGCAATAAATTGTAATAAGCAAGACCATATACTGCATTTTCTTCTATCTAATTTTTTAAAATGTGTTGAATTGCTATAGTATACAGAAGAGACTACTTTAAGTCAAAGAACATTTATTTTTATTTATAGCAATGGCTTTTACTTTCACACTTATTGCATCCCTTGCATTCCTGAACAGCTGTGTTTTTTTAAGCAATTCAGTTAACAAACATATTCTGACACAAACCTTGATACAGTATGTCAACAATTACCTAAGAAATGTTGTATTTTTGAAAATCAGTAGGGTATCTAAAAAACATCAAAATCCTAAAAAAAATTTCTACATTTTCCACACCCCTGCCAGTTAATCAGTACAGATATCAGAATTCGGTCTCACAGTGTTACAATAATTATCATCAGCATGTTTCCACTTAACTGGGGTAGACAACAAATTCAAAGACTGCCCTGCCTTACTTGCTTCATTGTTTCTGCTTCTTTATTTACCCATGATAGCAGAAGGCTCTTCCATGCCATCTATGAGGGTTACAGGAACAACCCCATCTCTGAAGCTGCTCTGTTGACTGGAACTGGACAAAAAGTGTGTGAGGAGAACGAGGCCTAGTTTCACAGTTGAGGGATGAATGTGGGGCTGAAGGAAGAGCAGGAACCAATCACTGCCCAGTGCATCAAACAGGACCTTCTGCTGGCTAGTGAGGAATAAGAACATCATGGACTCATTTAGTTAATATTTCTGTAATGAGATTAGGCCACATGAAATAATAGCAAATATGTTTGGTTCCAGTTTTGGTTTAGCTAAGCAGCACCATATGCTACTCACTCTTTGATTAGATGGCTGTCTGACTTGAGGATTTCACACACAGCAATTAAAAGCTGGTTTCGAATCCAGATGGGGCTGACTGGTCCAGAAGTCTGAACTGCACATAGTGAAAATGTCTGGATCAGTACACGTAGTACCAATACTGGTACTGCCATTCAAACACACACATGCTGATATGATTTACAATGTACCTTTCATTTCCTGAGAAATATCACTGTCCAACATGTCATGGTCTTCAGTCATGTTACTGGGAGGTGGCAATGTGTAAACCAGGAAGAGTCCAACCCTGCAAAAACAGAACCACATTTTTCAACACACAGATATTCTAGAAATGTAATGTACACAAATACAAACTGGAGGTAATTTGCATTCACATTTTGTATACTTCTAATCCACTAGATCTAGAAAAAATGTTAACATTTTATTCCCCATTTTTCTGATATTAGTTAATTTTCTGCTAAGAATGTTTTTGTCTAGTAAAAATCCCTTAAAAACTAAATGTACTGTAAATAAAGTATATAAGGTGTAAAATCAGCTCAACCTCAAGCCAGATTTCATCAATAAAGTGTTAGTGTAAACTGAAAGGGACCCCTTTTCTTTTGTTGTACATATTTTACATCTGTTTTTGCTGTTAAGTTTTATTGATTTTTCCTCAACAAATGCAGAACTTGGTATTTGGTATGGTATTTTTCACAACATGGTAATATCTAATAATTAAGTAGCATCTTGAGTATTTCCTGTCACTACAGTTATTTGATATCTACCAGAGAAAGAGAAGCACCTTGGTGTTATCAGATGCATCCCCAGACTGTACCTGCTTACGTCCAGAGGGCTGAAGTCACTTTTCAGGAGTAAAGTAATGACACGGCAAATGATCTCAACCTTCTGAGAGGTCACAGCGGGATCAGAAAGCTCAAACAGCATCTTTGGTAACAAGCCCATACTGTGCATTATCACTGCATTCCTGCTGTCATTGCTGAGGATACAAAGAGAGCATTAATATCAATCACAATCCGTTTCCCACAGACAGTAAATCTAATTCAGCAATCCATTCACTTGTACAGTCATGCTTTTCTTCTCAGACTCTCTGAACCTTCCCTTGACTATTTCTCTACATTTTTGTGATATTGATGACAGGATGCTGCAAATGTTGACAGAGCAGTCGATAAGGTCCACTGTCATTCCTGGACAAGAGTATCTTTGTTTCAGTGCCTGAAGTGTTGTGTAACCGGTTAGCCATGGGAGTTGAGTTGATAACAAATTAGATTACAGTTCTAACATAGTGTTCTGTCCAGCCTGGTCACACACGGAAATTACCTTGAAGATTTCAATATTTCAGCAAAGTGGTTTAGAACCGCATGGTCTAGATTATCCAATGTGCTCTTCCACACCTGAAATCAACAAAATATTAACCATTAGTTTCCAGCCACAAATAAAACCCTCACAAATTGATGCTAATGCCATTTCAAAAGTTCACTATCTTTAGCTCTGTTGAAGTGAGGGATGTTTACCTCTAGGTCGCACAGCAGGGCCTGGAAAGCTGGTAAGTTCTGTAAGTAAACAGAACCAGAGCTCAGATCCACTGGGCTCGACAGATGTAGAACCACCTGTAAGGTTCTGTAACTGACTATGCTGCTCTTCATCTTCAGCAGGAAAGCCAGCAGCTACAATGAGTGAAAGTGCAGAAAGACCATAAGTTTTCAAGACTGTATGCAGTAGTGAAAAAAAAAGTAGATGACCCTTCTTCTCTTCAATTTCTTGTTAATTTCAATACCTGGTACAACTAAAGGTATAATTGTATGGACAAAGAAAAATAGCTCATAAGGGTAAAATTTTACAGGTGATATCTAGCCATTTTCCATTTTCTTGATAATCATTTAAGTTCTTACACCACGTACATGGTATCATATCTAAACAAGTATATGGAAGAGGAAGTCTGTAACTGTTGAGGTAGTGTGTTATATATGTGTGTATATGTGTGTTATATATATATATATATATATATATATATATATATATATATATATATATATATATATATATGTGTGTGTGTGTGTGTGTGTGTGTGTGTGTGTGTGTGTGTGTGTGTGTGTGTGAATATGAGTATGTATGTACCATATATGTGTGTATATGTGTATGTGTGTGTAGGTATGTATGTATATATTGTATATGTATTTATGTAAATATGTATTATGTTAAATTATATATGATCATAAAACTTGGTAATAGTTGAAAAGGGGTAGGAATCTTTACAAAAAAAACACCTTTGCTTCTTCCTACTCCTTTTTCAAACTATGTTGTTTTGTTATGTTTTTGTTTATATATCGTTATTTCTATATTTTGTATGTACATATAGTTTTTTTTGTTATATGTATATCGGATTGAACTGAACTGATTGTGAAGGCTGCAATGTGTTGATAAATGGTTATGGATGCTTGTGTTGATCATGGGTGGATATGACGTGTGTTGGGGCATAGGAAGCAGAATCTATTGGATTATTGGTTTGTAATAGAGGGGTGGGAGTTTATAAGTTTTACTTCTTCTCACTCCTTTTTGAGTCCAAAAAAAATGTAAATAAAACGTTGACATGTTCATTGATGTTTTTATGATTTTGTGTGCTCAAATTTAATTGAATTGTACTGACAAAAACTGCTTTTAGGCATTCCATGTTTTCTTATCTCCCCGTTTTGGTCACATGATACACAAAAGATTTAGTACTTGATTGCATTGTTTTTGATGACTTTTGATGTTCTAGTAATTTTTTCTGCAACTATACAAGATATGCATCTAATTTACACTTCAACACATGCTCTAACAGACCTTGAATCCATTGATGCGGATCATTTCTTCCTGCATGACGGAATTGGTCTCTAACACAGAAAGAAGAACTTTGACAGCTGCATACAGAGAGCTATCATCTGGTGCCATTGCAACCAGACTGAGGACAACTGCAGGTCCACCAACATACAAGAAACCATTGGCTGCACTGCAGGGGGTAAAGGTGCGCACGCCTAGAAGAACAAAATTGTAACCTTATTCGATGTGACTCAGGAGTTGAAATGACTTTTTTACATGAATACATCATTTACCAAAATGTCCAATCAGTGCTGCTCCTATCGTCCGTGCTGTACCGCTCAGGTGTTGACTAATGTTTTGAGCTAAGAACACAGGAGTGGAGTTATCTCGAGAAGTTATTCCCATCTGTAATGACACAAACACATTTCTACCATGTACCTAAACAGCAAACACAGAGGGTCAACACTGGATTCATCTCACCTCTTTAGCAATGAGTCTACAGTCAACCTCATTGTAATCCTCTCTGATTTGTGCAACAGTTGTTAATGTTGAAATTGCTGGGTTGATGCCAAATGAGATTCTCTCTTCAGGAACCAGCCTGAGAGACTCAACACCTGGATTATAACACATGCAAATGTATGAAAACACTTAAAATCTGGGAAATTTCTTATAAAAAGCAATTATGTAAAAAGGAAAAAGACAACTAAATAAGACGGACCAGCAATATTAAATTTTAGAGGAAGGATTTAAGCAAGTAAATAGTGACATGTATTTATATGAAAATAATACTAACAGTTTTTTTTTTTACGTTAAACATTTAAGATGCATTGGTAAAATGAAGCACTGAAGTTCCAGGCTTTGCAAATACAATGTCTTAATGCAGAGGTGGGGAATTCTGGGTTCATCAAGTCAATGTCCTGCCATGTATTGGTTCAAACCTGTTCACTAAACACAGGTGATTCCACTAATTATCACATTTACCTGGATGAGACATTGTGCTCATCAAAATGGGCTGGTTCATGAACAGGTTTGAACCAATATAGGGCAGGACTTTGACTTGATGGACCTGGAATTGCCCACCTCTGTCTTAACGTAAACAAAGTGTACTCTGTAGAAATCTTGTACAACAACATGTGACTCACCTGTGTTGCGTAGAGCCAGGAAGTTACCAAGATAGGTAGTGCCTTGTGTATATATGACACCCACAGACTCGGGGCTTAAAGGCTCTTCAAGCAGGTAACAAGGACCAACTCTCCACACTAGAGCAGCATGCTCCTTCCACAGAGCCGGAGTACCGATCAGTCCATACACGTCAATCACAGCTGTGGGGTCCATGGAGGCATACTGGCCAGGGAACGGCTGTATGTACCTCATCTAACACAAAATAGAGAACAAAATCCTCTACTCATAAATGTTGCACTTAGATATGCATAACACATACAGTTATTATTGCCATATTACACCCCAAATCTGATTATTTATTAGTTGTGACATCTCTAAATCACATCTTTTTCCGTACCTTTCCGGTTCCCAGTGCTTTACCATTAAGGTATGCTGAGACCATGCAGCTCTTCTTTACATCTTTGGCCATGACCAGAACCAGATGGTGCCACTGACCTGGGACCAGCATGCTTGAGCATCGAAATCTCAATGAAGTGAACAAAGAGCTGGGGCTTGCCAACTCTGGCTCCATCATATCTGGTAAGAAAAAAATTTATCAATGCAATTTACTTAATTTATGTGGTGAATTCTGATTATCATGCAACACTCTATTTAAACATAAATGTAAAACATAACAATTGCAAAAGCTATTTACCTGTATATATTAATATAATTTGTCAATAAAATATTTCAAACCATGCCACCTAATGAGGAAATTCTTGCCATATTTACCCAAGTATGTTAAGGCTTCTTCCTCTGTTGAGATGACCAGACAACCATCACAGGCAGAGAAGGATATGGACAGACAGATGTACTGCTGTTCATTTCGGGACATGTGACGAACTACTGACAGGAGACGGATTGGGTGGGAATCACAGGCTGAACTGAACCTGTTGATCTGGAACCAGCATGAATATGAGAGACCAGCTGTAGGGGGAAAACCTCTGCAGTCTGAAATGACAGGAAGGACATTATTAGATTATTTTTATATAAATGCTTTGATTATGCAAGTATTACCACAAGAATAATCCCTTACCACCTCCTATTCCACCTATTGAGATCGAATCAGCCGTCACCCCTTTCACTGTGGCCAGAGAGGGCAGGAAAAGGCAGCTGCAAAGTATATTCACAAATGTCAAGAGATTGGTGAATGTTATTTTGTTTATTGCAGGGTGATTTTCTCTAAATGCCAACACCCCCAGAGGTGGGTTTCCTACAATAAAAGCAGTTGTTTTACTGCCTGCTTTTCTATTATTTGGCGCCTTCCCTCAGCAGTGATTAAACTTGTTTGTAATCTTATTTAACACTGAACACCTTAAGAGTAGCTTACCCATATCCGCTCTCACTCATGTCAAATTCAACAAAAGCAGGTGAAGTAGAGACTCGGTGCGGTCTGAAAGTCCGAGGTGATGTCATGGACACGAGACTGATGATTTGATGGTTGGGTATCGCGGGTCCAATAGAGGATTCTGCTTGAGTTGTTGACTTTAACAGGCTGAAGGTTCGATTCAAAACCTTTACTGAAGCACCTGGTGGGGTGTCTGTTTCTTCAATGGGACCTAAAAGGAACAACACAAATCATATATAAACAGTGAATGACTTCCTTACAGTTTTCCAGTATTTGTTCAACCCCTAATAGATACAGTCATACAAATAGATTATTTAAAATTATTTTAAAATTATGGTTAAGACAGACCAACCTTGGACTTACTGTATGCAGTTGCTTGCATCCATGTCCTTGTTCTATATATATTTTTAAGGTATTTTATATATTTTAACCACCACAGCTATATGTACAGTATTGGAACATTTTTAATGCATTCCAATTTGCTAAACTGTTCTGTGTTCCTATTTAGAATTGAAATAGAATTTAAAATTTTACTCTTGGTCTATAAAGCACTAAACGGCCTTGGACCCAAATACATCTTAGATCTGCTGGTTCCCTATGAAGCCTCCAGAGCCCTGAGGTCATAGGTCATCAGGAACAGGTTTACTGTGTGTTCCCAAAATTAGAACCAAACAAAGTAAAGAACCATTCAGTTATTCTGCTCCTCACCTGCGGAACAAACTACCTGAATACCTGAGGTCTGAGAAAAACTGTCATATCATTTAAATCAGGCCTGAAAATGTTACTGTTCACTGGAGCTTTTACTTAAATTCTTAATTGTCTTTTAAATGTTTTTATGTCTCCTATTTTAATTGTCTTTTAATGGATTTGAATCTTTTTATATGTTTTGTGTAAAGCACCTTGAATTGTCCTGTACATGAAATGTGCTATACAAACAGTTTGCCTTGCCTTTAAAAGTTACAATAAACCTAACATGAAACATGCTGGCACATGGATGAAATAAGACAATGACAAACAATTCATTGATATACCATTTGAACTGCAAGATTTCACTGATAAACGAAGTTCTCCTTGACATGGCATGGACTTTTTGACTGGTGAGCACATGAGAGGGTCTCCTAAACACAGGAATTTTCTGGGGAGGGAACAGTTGAAAATACACATCAGATATCACATATGTATAGAATATAAATATGGAGGATAAATAGATCTCTAGATTCTGTGGAGGTCTGACCTGAAGTCTGTGTGTCTTATGGCCTGTGAGGACAGTTTCTCCAGAATACGTGTAACTGGAAGATGTAACTGATGCTTTGGAGAACTTAATATGCTCCGACAGTGAACTAAAAGTGTGGAGACCAGACCCCCCTCACACATTATCTGACGGTTTGACTCTGACTTGACCATGGCCTGAATGTGGTATGCCAGAGAGAACTGGACCTCCAGAGACAGCTGGGAGAGAGAGAGAAAGAGAGTTTGTTACTCCATACTAATCTGACTTTCAATCTTCAATAATAAACAAAAATTTAAACTGCAAACAGTCTCAAAGGCCTTCGCCATCCCTCGCGATCACCAACGACAGCAAACAGTGAGATGACATTGTACTGTGGGCAGTATGCGATATTCTGCCAGAAACATATGCTTTTGTATAAATATGTAGGGGGCGCTATAGAATGACTTATTTGAAATATTGTGTGTTGAATGGGTCTAGAATTGTGAGACTCACAACTGAGTCAAATTTGAGCCAAATCGGTGTTTGTATGTCCAAACTACAGCCAGTTTAGTAAAAGCAAATTTGTAGGGAGTGCTATAGAGCAAAATCGCAATTTCTATTGATAAATTGTAAGACTGGGAGATAGACGTCGGAGTCAAATTTCAGTCAAATCGGTGTTTGTATGTCCAGTCTAATACCATTTAGTTTCGCTATATTTGGTGAATCTGTAGGGGCCGCTATTGTGTGAAATAATAATTTCATATGACAAACAGTAAAGCTCACTGGGCCCAACAACCAAGGAGGAGTTTGTTAAAATACAATGACAGCAAAAATCCATGACTCAACATGTTTGAAATTTCAATCCAAGATGGTGGACTTCTTGTTGGTTTATGGGCATGGCCATCATAAGGTTTTTTGTTCGTCTCCTTATGATGAACATGTGTACCGATTTACATCGCTCTAACTTGGGTGTGACCGGATCTAATGCAATGTTTTGTACTTTTCTAGGGGGCACTGTAGACACATTTCTTTACTGACTTTTACAAAACTATATATTCTTGCAATTTTTCAGACTTCTGAAATGTGCGCAAAATTTGGTGAGTTTTTGTGCATGTTCAAGGGGTCAAATTTGAGCTCAAATGGTAGACTCCCCTTGTGATCACAGTGGCCTTGCGCCAGATGTGGTCCACGGTGAAGGCCTAAAAAGTATGATATAGCCACTTTAGAAACATACCTGTGGGTCTTCAGTTGTAAACACTGATGGGAGGAGGGTCATTATGACTCGGATCGCTCCTGGGTGAAGGATAGTGTGATTGCAGGTGAATCTATAGTAAACCAGGAAAAAAGAACAAAAAAAGTTCAGAAGTATGATAAAGTTCACACTTTAAATCATTATTAGGAACACTTTAAAACAACATAAGAATAGCTTACAATTGCAGTGCTTCACTGTATTTACTGAACAATTTGTGGGGAAAAGAAACCTTTTGGTTTATTGTTATTCAAGTGGTCTGGGAGGAAACAATAATTCTATCCACTTAACAGTAGATTTTTCCAGTGTGTTAACATAGATTTGGCTAATCACACAGAAGTAACAGGGGATAAATATGTAACTGTCAACATTAATTACAAATCAAGTTGATATAGAAGTTTAGAAAAGTGGACTCTACTTTCAACAGCAGCAAGAAGCAAAGCTGTGAACATTTAGTCTTGATGTGGAATGAGAAGTGCCAACAGAGAAGGGGTGTATTTTAAGATCCCACTTTATCCCTTTCATTTCAGCTCCTGTGGCTTTTAATTATTTAGGGGAAGGGGGAATTAAGTAATTATGGAGGAAATAATGAACTTAATATTTAAAGACAAACAGAGAAAGAATATCTAATGAACTTTATATTGAGGCAGAGACAAAATAGTAGTGGTGTTAAAATATATAAAATGTTGACAGAATATTGGAAAATAAAAGGGTCTTGGTGGTGGCGAGTTGTTTTTTTCAGACAATAAGTGAACATTTTCCCTTTGAAAGGCATTTTGTTTCACTAAAATTATTCCTTGCATACATTACATAACTACTAGAAAACAGATCTTTACCTGTAGTGAGAATCTGAGCAGACTGTGGAAATACTGGCAGCTGTTTTTCTCTGTCGCCCCTGTGTGTCATCCACTGGTGATGAATAAACAGGAGAGGACTCAAAATGGGCTCCTTCATGCATTGTTGGTCCATATAGTTTTTCTTTATCTCCATCAAATCCATCCTCAGGCCCCAAGTTTAACTCCAGAGGTGAATAGGTCCCAGTGGCAAACTGGTCAAGATAGGACATGAGTCTAATGCATGTCCGAAGAGTGACGGGTAGGTCGGGGTTGGGCTGCGATGTGGTGCCAGTAGATGAAGGAGTTACTGGGGCCTGTGCTAACTCAACAAATTGGGAGAAGCTTTTTCCTGGAGACTGGCTGCTCTCTGTAGTCATGGAACAGTAGTTGTTTTCTCCATCCCATGTCCTGTTCTCTGGACTTTCTGTGTTGAAGCAGCCCAACTGGAATAAAGCTTCTGCCAGCCTTTCGTACAAGCCCCCAGTCTGAAAATTGTGTGAATTTACTGTGTGTAGATGCACAGACAGAGCCAGGATGTGAAGTGTAAGGAAGAGGAAGTCCAGTACTGGTTGATGCCCAATAGACCTCCATACTTCTCCCTTGGGAGGGTCGGAGAGGGCTCCTTCCATGTCCGTCACTAGTGACAGCAGTCCGGTGAAGCCCCCTGCCCTTCTGAAGGCCTCCCAGCTGTTAGGACTCTCCAGAACCTTCCGCACAGACTGAAACAAAATACGTAAAATCATCAGACAAAAGCCTAATCACACATGTAACAAAGCAAATTCTGTCAACTGTACTTTAGAGTTAACCTCAGAGAATGCATTGTGATAGATGTTAAGCTTTGCTCAGACTTTGGAAAGCATTTCCCTAGTCAATTAAAACAATGTAATGAAAAATAGATGAAACATATAGATATATCATAAATCATTTCTGGTAACCAGTTTTTGGGGGTGAACAAATCACATTAGCTTTATTCAATTTCAAGAGCTAATCCATCAGATAGGTAATGTGTGAGGCAGAACGCAAAGGGAAATCTGATTAACTGAAAGTGGAGTAATCACAATGGCTCTCAACACTTGCCAACCCAGGTCGTACCCAATCTGATTGCCACCTGCTTTAACCGTGTTAGTACAAGCACAACGCGCACACACATACACACTATCCAGCACACAAACATAAACGTATATGCTCACGCACACTGAACACACAATATCTGCACATAAGTGCTCTTCTCACTGCCATCTATAAAAATGGACACATACAGTTGGTGTGTAACTTCGTTAGGCTTAATCAGATCTGTCCCATTCACTGATCTGATAGAGGTGGTAATCTTCAGAGTGCCACAGCACAAAGCTGCCGACTTAATCAAATCGGTCCAGACTTAACTGCTAAACCTGTTTTAGCAAATCAATCTGCATTTGTCTATAATGTAATTATGATCCCCCCTGCTAAGAAAATAAATTCACTTGCTTATTATGTTTTAAGTGCATTACAAATTGTTATGATTTGATGTAGAGTAGAAACTACATTTCCTATTCAGCCCGGATCCCTGCATCAGGATCTGTATGTGCTGGTGTAAGTTAGATAGTACCTGCAAAAGGTCCCGCTTCAGTGCTAGTTCCTGCTGTGTAGAGGAGCAAAGGGCTCCTATGGCAATACTCATGAACTCCTCAGGGTTAATCTCAGCGAGCTGCTCCAAAATGCTTAGAGTGGGACCTCGATACTGATCCTCATCCAAGAATATTTTTATATAGGGAATCATACCGAGGTCTCGTACTGAAACTAGAAAAAAAAATAAGAAAACATGTTTTTTGGAGTGAATGACAAAAATAAATGAGTAACAATAAAATGAACAACAAGAAACATAATACAGACAGCATTATGACTGACTGTGGTTACCTGTGTTTTTGATGGATCGCAATGTGAGCATAGACACAACTTGAAGCATGCAGGTTGTGAGAAGTCTCTCACTATTTTCAAGACTTGGCAACTGCTGAACATCTGCAGAGCAAAAAAAGTTTGATAATTATACAGTAAACACAATGTGAAAGGAAGTTTCGTATCTTAAATGTGACTGCAGACCTAATGTTGCAAGAACAAGAACAAAGTCAAGTATAAATATACTGTACATTTTGAAATACCTTTCAAAAGTAAACTGGATGACTCATGTACCACAGTGTTACTCAATCACATATTACTAAAACATGCTATTGTTGTAATCACTCTCTTCCTACTTTTAGCCAATGTAGTCATGATTACATCATAGAAAGAAGTTATAGATAATAATAATAATTTTGCTTCAGAAATGTTGGGATACCTGGGGCAGAAACAACTCCAGCCTTTCTGAGGATTTTCGCTCTCCTTCGAAGTTCTCCAAGCAGCAGTTCCAGCAGACCCCCGTCACTCAACACCTCCGTTAACAGACCACTGTGGACTGTCATCCTACAGAGCAGACAGAAAAGATACTAAGTGCCAAAAAATAATCAGAAAATACATTTGGACGAGAATTCAGATTTGTGTATATCCATAATTCATAATACCTGTTAATGATTACACCAATTAATGTTTCATGGTATGTTTTATACATTTAATTGTTTCTCCACATGGACTATAAAGTGTAGAAGATTAATAATGATAATAATAAGGAGAATAAATACATTGATTTAGCCCTCATAAAATTAGACTTTTAAAAAAATACTTTGACAGGTAAAGCAAAAGCATAAACTCGGAGGGCAAAGTACCAACAAAAAAGCCATGAAGCCAAATAAAAAGAAGTAATCTGAAATACAATGACAACATTTTATTACAATCTATAAAGCCATCAGAAATGTTCTTCAGTTTTGTCAGTTGGTCCCTTTTTTTTTTTTAAATTGCTACCATTGTATATTGTAAATTATCTCCCCTTCTCCTTTTTTAAGGATCTGTACCAAAATTAAGCAGGTATCCATGGCAACTCAATTGCTTAAAAAACAACTGGTGCAGTAGCTTTTGTATAATCTTGCCAAGAGGCAGAGAGACAGACAAATCTCAACCTTCTTGGTGAAGATACTAAACACTGCGTACCTATGAAAACACTTCAAAGCTGTGACTCCAAACTCTATCCCTGCCACTCCTCCAGCCAGTGCCCCTGTCCAACTCTGCTTCAGAACACCCAGCACTGCTCGCAAGGTCTCATGGGGGATGTAGTTAAATTTGAAAATGACCTTTAGAAAAACAATAAATCCATCATATTTCACATGTAGAAGAATGTCGATATTGCTTTTAATGTTAGAAGCCTTACCATCTCTAACAGTGAAAAAAATAGTTTCTGAACGGGTGCTGGTTTTGAGAACACACAAGCAGCTAGCTGGGCCATTGACTGAACAGTCCATTCCAGAAGAAAAAAATTTGCAGTGTCCCTCTCCCATATTGTCTGCAGGGTGCGAAGGATCTGGCAACACAACAGAGAATCTTTGGATCGGAGCAGGGATCCCTGCAGTAGATGGAAGGCAGGTAGGTTCTTTACTGCAGATCCTGGAGACAAAGGTCAATCAGAAATTATGAGAATTTGCACGTAATATGTCATCCAACTACTTTACAGTGGGCCATAATGTATGGAATAGGGTTCATATGTTTGGTCATTGCAACTTTCCACACAGAGTAAGACTGTATCATTGTAAACATCAATGACGTGCAGTACATAACAGGATACAAGAGCAGCCTGAGGTCAATTTAGTCGACATACATTTTGAATGAATGAATGTTTATCAGGTTTTGCTCTGGCAAGGTCAGATATTCAATTTCATTTAGAAAGGAAAACCAATAAATAACAAAACCATGTAATATAGAAATATAGTGAATTCCTCATAAAGCTAATAAGGTTATGCAAACAAAGACAGATTGAAAACAAACAACATATCACATGTAAAGGCAAAAAGAAAAGCAGTGTGATTTGCCTTGATGGAGTTTGTTTGTTACATTGTCAAAATATTTGGCAAAGGTCTTAGATTTGGAAGGCAAAACATATAGCCATTTGCTGAAAATAAATACATACCTGCTTAGTAATAGGATTCATTTCCATACTTCAAAATCAAGATTAAATCAAAACCAAATAAAATCAGCACAAAAAATGTCCCTAGTCTCACTGCTGGAAAGAGATCTACTCCGCCATGTGATAGATGGGCACTTGATGTGTGAGTGTGTGTTTATTGTGGACACTCCATTCATGAGTGTTGGATAGAGGTGTGTGTGTGTCTATGATAGATGGCTGGTTGTTGTAGGCCAGTGGTGAATGGATGTGGGGCATGTTAACAGAGTTAGCGGGAAAGCATCCACTTCATCATCCCAGACATAATCACCTCAGCTTCCTGTTAACCTGAGGGGTGTTGTGCGTTGCAGTGGGGCAGCGACGGGGGAGTGGAGAGTTAGGCTGTGTGGGAAATCAACCATTAGGGGTGGTGCAGCTTGGGTAGGTTATATGAGGGCAAAAGTGCAAAGGAGCCATGAATCCTGTGGTCATCTGGGGGCTCCATTCACACACCAAGATCACCTCTGCTGAGCCATGCAGGTAATAATTAAGCCATGTTTTAGAGTGTGTTATTTAGAGGTGATGAATCAGACTCTACCCTCAAGGACCAATCAAAGAAAATTAGGAAGGACGGTATCAGAATAGCAAAGCACAACTTTGGTAAAGACTTGACCTACCTTTGGTGAGCGGCGGGTCAAACTTAAAGTCGGGAGGTTGCGGGTTGCTGACACAGAGAACCACTTTCAACTCAGTTTTTCCGAGCAGAGTAAAGGATGCAATGAGGGATAGTAACTCCTCTACAGGCTGGATCTGATCTTCAGTCACACCTTCTTCACAGCTTATAATAGTTTACAACCAGAGACAAAAAAAGGAGAAGTGTAAAAATAGCAGAGGAAAGTACAGATTTCTCTCTGTTGCTTTGACTTAAACTACATATATTTGAATGGTGATTTAGTAAAAACAGTAAATCTAATATGTTCTTCAATCAAATTCTTGTAATGTCATTTAATTTCCTTAAAGTACACTCTTCTCTTGAGGTGCCCAATTTCCTCAAGATGCAGTTACCTCATCCTACAACTGCATAATAAGTTCAGTATTTCTCTGTGTCTGTGTTTTCAGCTCACCACTTTAGGATGTTCTCCAGGGCCTTGTAGCCATTGTTGGTGTCAAACTCGATAAATAGAGCTGGATTCAAGGCATATGTGTCTCTTATAAAACTAAACACAGCCACCGCCACTTCAGCCAACAGTGGTCCTGAAACATCACTACGGATTTGCAACAGGTTCTGGATGCAAATACGCACACAATTCTTGCCTGATAATAAAAAAAACAAAACAAAGAGTAATGGACTGGGAATTAGTGACTCTGGTATATACCCAAAACATTATTATATATTTTGTCCAGATGAGCAAGAAATAGTGCATTGCGTCACAGTTTCAGAAACATTACAAAGTCAAGCAAAGAAAATATATACTCTGAAAAATATTTTGCAAAACAAATCAAACTAAATTTGTGTGTATCATGTCATTTTAGGAGAATTATCTGAGTTGACTGCTATCATGTGACATGTCAGTATGTCTGATGGCTGGGATGAAAAGTCATGAGTCTGTGCATAATCAACTCAGTGTCTGAGCAAAAATACCACTCTCCACAAATCAAATTATTCACTTTTATGTTCAGACAGTTTTCTGAGTTTCTGTGTCTATATAATAAATATTCAGTATCTCTGATAAAAATGCTGAAACAGATAAGTGCTACTTGTCCATTTTAAAGTACTTCACCTTGTAAGCTTGGGACAGTATTGCTTGTTGCAGCAGCAGAGACTGCCTTGAGGATTCGGGAGGCCTGATGTCTCCAGGAGGTGCTGCTCTGGTCCCATAGTGATGTGAGACCGATGATTAAACACTGCAGTTCCTGAGTCTCCACTAGTCTCTCAACATGAACTGGCTGCCTGCAAAGCTGAAGAAGAACCTGAACAAGTACAGAGAGGAAGTATTGGTTAATTTCACTAGAGCAGAAAACAGAAATGAACTGCAGTTAGAGCCGACATGACAAGCTATAAAATGTTTCAGAAATGTCAAAGTTGCAATTTACCTGTGTTATTGGCTCCTGGAATGTCTCCTCTATTGCGATATTTTCTTTCTTAGCTGGCAGGCAAACCAGAAGGTACAGACACTTCACCAGAGCAGCAGGGAGTTCTGGGTTTATACAGGACAGTATATCCTACAAGCAAAGATTGTCTGTCAGTGTTATAATGTTAGAGCTTCAACATGAATTAATAATCATGACCCCACTTTGTCAAATGCTGATAACATATACTATTTGAAAATAGTCACAACCTGGCCAAAAAG
Source organism: Siphamia tubifer (assembly GCA_020466265.1). Classification (NCBI taxonomy): domain Eukaryota; kingdom Metazoa; phylum Chordata; class Actinopteri; order Kurtiformes; family Apogonidae; genus Siphamia; species Siphamia tubifer. The sequence goes on along the minus strand of CM035797.1, from coordinate 18,836,391 downwards.
TGTCTCCATCTGGATTTAATTACAACAATTATTTTGTGGTTTGGGGAGAAGAGGATGGCATTTTTTGACATGGATTGGTCACAACAGACTACAGTTTTCTAACCTTACTGAGAATCTTCAGGATGTGATGAAGAAGATTATATACAGTAGTCTATCTATGCGATCATCAACACAAGATCTTGGTGGAAAATCAATGCAATGGAAATGAATGTGACATTTATTGCTGCATTGCAAATGATTGTATGATATAAACAATACTACACTGAATATATAATTCAATCAAAGATAAAGGGTATCCAATGAAATACTGTGTGCAGGACTTTATTTTGGCCAGGAAGTCTATATGTGGGATAAGTGCTGACATGTTGGTAGAAGTAAAGAACTTCACCTGGAATAAGTGTCACTCATCTCATTTGTAGAAATGTTGCACAGTATAACCATTGTGATTCAATAAAAGCACAGAAACATTGTTTCCCATCACTCACTGAGCTGTCAGCCGTCAAGAGCAACAAAGATTTCAACAGCAACCACCCCGAACAGTTGTTATCCTCATGGCTTGTGTCCTTAACCTCTCTCTGGAAAAACTGCACCACTTCATCACGAGCTCCCTCTGGAAACATACAAACAGCACATAGACTGTGATCCAGGAACTAAAACAAAGTGAAACTAAGTCATTACAGTCTAAAATCAGCAATGTACCAATATTTTATGGGATTATTGTCCAATGTATTCAGGGTTCTAAATTAACTTTAGAAAGTTACCAGCAAATCTGAATTTCCAATAGCCAATTTTTTTCCAGTATATATAGGGATTATGAGTGCCACCGGATGTCTATCTATCTAACATTTTGCTTCATTTTGTGGCCTAATACCCTTCTGTTTTACCCCTTTTCCTCCACACTGGTCCCAGGGCTGGTTTAGATGGTGGCTGACTTAACACCAGTTAGTGAATTTCAGCCAATGACAAAGTAGCATCACAGAACGCCATCCAATCAGAGGGCAGCGTCACAGCATGGCAGCCAATGAGAGTGCAGCATCACAGAATATTAGCCAATGACAGATCAGCGTCACAGAATGTCAGCCAATCAGAGTGCAGCGTCAAAGAACGTCGCCCAATTACAGTGCAGTGCCGCAGAACATCAGTCAATGAGAGCGCAGCACCACAGAATGGCAGCCAATGAAAGCGCAGCATCAGAGAACATCAGCTAATGAGAGTACAGCATCACAGAATAGCAGCCAATGAGAGCACAGTGTCAGAGATCAGCCAATGAGAGCGCATTGTCACAGGATGGCAGCCAATGAATAAACAGTATTATTTATTGCGTTTCTTTCCTTCATTCTTGTTCCATGTTTCTATGAAGTAACTCTGGTTGGATTCTAGTTTAGTGATGGTCTACACATGTAGTTTATGTATAACTGCCTGATATATTTAAGAAACATTTTGCTAAATGTTATATTACTATTTCCAGCAACATAATTTTGTTTGTGTCTATTTAAAGTAATTATTTTTCCCACAACACAAGAGGTACGTTTTCCTTAATTTTCCTTAAATATGACACTTAAGCGTAACTTTTTTTTGTGTGTGTGGTTTTAAAAACTGGCCACATACATTCATTGATTTAGTGCCTTATAAAACATACCTATAAAAAAAGGACTTCTCTAAAAACTAACATAGAACCAAACACAGGGCTACATCAATCCATCAACATTCAGTGCATATTAGATTTGTTCATATAAACAGCCTGCATGTGGGATGATTTTTCATTTTAAAATAGTGAGTGCCTTACATTTTGTAAATTAAACTGGAACAAAATTAAGCACAAAGAAAAAGCAGAAGTAGAGAGAGGGGAGAGAAAGTCCCTATGATGTGGCAATAACTTCATGTATTGTTATGTATGTTGTGTATTGCTATTGGAAGTACCTGCAGGCCTCTCTGCCAGTCTTTTGTGGATATTGGAGATGACTATGTCAGCAGTGAGCGCTGCAAGCCCCTTTATATCCAACTCTTCAACTCTGCCAACTTCATCAAAAACCTGGTGTGAGAGATCATAGAATCCACTTTGAATATCCAATGTCCTCAAAACTATGTTACCATGTTCAAAACTGTTGGATTTCTTGACATGAAAATACCTCTGGTACCTTACAGTATATTATGTACTTAAAATATTTGCTCAGGCATTTCAACACCTATATCCAACATGTATTACATCTGCACATTATCAGATACAATGAAACAATGTAAGCATATGCAGTAATAAATGGATCTCAATTGCTTTGGCTAATGCACTTCACCATAAATAATAGAAGTTAGTGTGCATTATATGCTCTTGTGTTCCATAAGAGGATATCACATTTCACTGAGTTTGCAGTTCTTAAGCGAGGCCCTACATTCTGGTCAAATCTCTACTCATGGGGCTTAACATTAGAACACGTTTGCATCTGTAAGCCTGATCAATGGAGGTATGCAGAGAATTTGTACGAGTGGCGGCATGTGAAAAAGCAGAGAGGAGGTTTTTACATTACATGCCACAATTCACAAGATGGTGAACAAATGTGTCCTTTTCTGATCAATGAAAGTCAAGGTTGAAGCTGGAGTAAAGCCCCAAGCTATAGCTCTGATGTTGTTTCTCATGTGACTGTTTAGTAAACCATTTTACTAAGACTCCACGTACAGCTCAAGAGAAAGTGACAGTATCAGCTGTGAGGAAAACATCTGACTGTTGCCTGATATTTTTAGTAGTACACTGCAGTAATTAGAAAAAAACCTTTTGAGATGATACAATCTGGAGGAATTCATTAAAACTTTTTGCCGATTAAATGAAATTTGAGTTGTGACTCCACTTAAAATTCTCATGCCACATTTCATAAATCCACTCCCTTCACAGCTTTACAGTATTTCAGTGGTACATACCTGCATATACAAAGGGAGGATTTTAGCAAGATGCTCCTCTCTTAGCTCTAAAGGAACATGGTCAGCTCTGTGGTCAGGGCTTGAGGATGTGTGAATTCCCAGCTGCTGTAGTTGTTCTATGAGCACTTGTTGGGGATGGGGGTCTTTAAAAGTGCCCGCCACTTTCCCGGCTTTCAACTCCACAGAGACAGATAACTCCCCAGAAGCACTCAGCTCTCCAGTTTCCTTATTGATCCTCTCCACTTTAACAGTCTGATCCTGTGAAAAAAAAGACATATAAGGAGGTGAACTATTTTAACATGTCTCAGTTTTACGTAACGTTGACACATCGTTTAATCAGCTCTCCTTGGTCTGTTTCACTTCCTCAGATAAATTTATCCCAATCTTTGGGACATCCCCCTTCCCCCGAGCACACTGTGTGCATTGAGAAATCATCAGATGGCTAAACAATCCTCTCACAGTCATGTGTCACTCTGGGCACTCTGACACAGCTGGTTATGAAACTCTATGTGGAAGTACTTGGATGTAATTGATTCACATTTTCAATAAGAACAAATAACTAATCCAAAACATTTAGTCACCTAAAGTAACAGCTTTGTTAATATCTAAAAACACTGTCACTTATAAAGGGGAAGTTTTGAGGTGCACGTATGTAAAGAGCTTTTGTTTGCATGAATGTATCCATTTTGTTAGAGGCAAAGGATGTCCTGACCTTCCTAAAATTATTCATATTACTGTCAAAGTTATTAATAGAATGCAACAAGTCGTCTCCAGTTTGAAGAATCTCACACAAGAGGTTACAAGTTCAAGTGCTACACTTCTATGTCATGCCAAGTGTGAAAAGAGAATCTGGGTGCTCCAAACTAGACATGCTACTGTACAACTTAGTCTTGACAAACAGGATATTGTTTCATCATTAGAATATTTATTTTAGGTGCTTTCTCTTGTTACACACATAGGGATTGCCTAACTGCCAGAGCAGGAGGTATCAATTGCACCAGTACTGTCAGTACACACAGAGGCAGTTCACAATCTTTTCAAAATCATTCAATGCTTGGATTTTTCAAGTGACATCTTATAACTCAGTGTATGAAAGACTAATGGTGAATACACAGGCATCAAAAACCAATGCTTCTTTGTGTCAGTAGAACAGCATCATATATAGTCAATCTTTTACGTTTTCCAGTGACATATAGAGTACATGAACAAAACGTGTCAATGAAAAATGCGCACACACATTAGTACAATAACACAATGAGTACACTTCTTCTAATGAGCAGTATCCATTTGTACACTTTAATGTCTTACCTGTACTTGTGTCAGAGCCATCTGGGAATGTCTTGGCTCTAAGAGGAGACAGTCAGATGTTTGTATTTTTCTCCCTGTGTGAATGGTTTGTCCCTGTTCCCATGTCAGTAGGAGAAACAAGCACAGACCTGCTACGACATTACTAGTGCCTACAGTTCAAACTTTTTTCTGTAGAATTACCCGCCCCTTACTAATCTGCAACAAGCAGACTGAACTTTGAACAAGCACAGTAACTCTGATCATCTGGCTCAGGTCATGTGCCTTCTTACTTCCTTAGAAAAGCAGAAGTGAAAAACTGTTGTTAAGCTGGTTGGATGAGGCCCTCCCATCACAGATCAGGGAAGAGTCACTTTGCTTTTTATAAACATGTCATGTCGAGTATGATATGAATCAGACTGACGGTGTCCCATGATTCACCGACGAAGCAAATAACACATGTTTTTATGGTGGTTTTAGGTGTATAGGTGGACTTTGCGTGAAACTCAACTGTAGGCTTTCTAAATAAAAACAAATCTTTAAAAGCATCAGACAAGTTTGAATCTATACTTTTAGGTGTTGTTTAGACTTAAAAGTAAAGACATGAGGGACAGATTGAAATAGTGTTTAGTGTGATTTTGTATTTAACTCATGGGAGACACCTTAATAAAAAAGGAATACATTATAAAATAAGTATAAAAGAATTGGTTAATGATTAGTCTCGTTGTGGGGCAGTGGGGAAACCGAGTGAATTGGGAAACTACAGTGAGGTTTTCCACCCACCGGCAAAACAACAGCATCCTAGTACAGATAAAGAGCGCCATCTTGTGTATTTTAGAGGAATGTAACTTGTGATTCCAAATCTGAAATGTTATCAGTGAACCACGTGTGTTCACTTATGACCTTTTTAGCCACGAAAACATGTGAATTACAAACTTTATATCTGCCAGTCATTAATAAAAGCTCTACTATCTCAACTATAACGATTATATTTTTGTTGACACATTAAATCAAGTATAAACACACATAAATTGACTACATTAACCTACAAAAGTACACTTTATTGAGAAGACATGTACTCACGGATTCATCAAGAGGCAGTTTCAACAGAAAAACTATTGGCCCTTCACGCGCCCTGTTAAGTTTTTTTTACCGTGTTAACTAAGACGTATCACATTTTTAGTATGTACATGGCGGCTGAATGTTAGTTTCAACTGTTTTTTCGTATATTACAGCCTGTTGCCGTGCTGAATTCACGCACAAATGACACCGACACCCAGATAAACGTGTAATATTTTCTATTTCGATAAGTTTTTTGTTTGTGCTTTCAATCTATATTTCATTTTATGCTTTCGGTGTAGCTTTAATTAACGACAACCTCAAGACACTGTCAATTAACTTCAGAGAAATCGTTTTGTGGCGTTTTATTATTTATAGAGACCACGTGTCTTGCTGACGTCATTGAGAGCGGCAGTCATGTGATCAACTGCAGCCAATGAGGCGTTCCGGGCGTGTCCTGCTTCAATCAGTTTAGCACAATGAAAGATCCCCGTTACTTTGCTGCGAAAGGTGATCTCCCTTCTCTCTTTACGTTATGATGTTGTAGTGCTTCGCGGGGCGCATCTGCTTTTGTTTGCGTTGCACTTTCTGTCGGTAGAAGTAACAGCAGGCCGCTCCAGTGCATGTTTCATAATGCACCCGATGCCTGTGTGCTCCAGTGGTGGTGGTGGTGGAGACATATTTGACTGTATACAGAGAGGAAATATTGAACAGTGTATACACTTCGTCCAAAATGACCGATCAATCCTAAAACAAAAAGGTAAGATAAAATAAGGTAAATCAGTAACATTATATGAATAACATGTTCTGCATTCCAGTTAGTGATGAGCTTTTTAGTGTCATCTCCTGCAGAAACTGCAGGCCATAGTTACTTCCTACTGTTTTACTGTCAGTTTAACTGTCAGTTTAACTGTCAGTGGGTGTCATGTCTGATGTTTTCGTTATAATCCATGCGATTTCTATAGCTCACAATAGTGTAATAATAACTTTACTGATTTACTATACAAATATTACAGCATGAAGTAGTTTTTATCCTTAAATTTCACCAGCTTGTGTCTTGATGTGATTTTTGTCCCTTTTGCCATTTGGGAAAACTAATACTGCTGCTGTGAGATGTAAGATGGTCTGGCCCCAACGGAGGGCAGATCAAGTGACAACACAGCACAAAACAGCTTATTGTGCCAAAGGGAACCCTAACCCCCAAGTCCACAGGGGTTTCATCAAGAGGCTGTCAGGCCATGCGTTTGTCAGGCCTGTATTGTTAGCCTGAGCAAGTGAAGGGTCAGGATCCTCAAACCTGACTGTAATGTGTATTTGTTTGTCTTTGTCCAGGCTGGGGTGGATTCACCCCACTCCACTATGCGGCTCTCCATGGTAACCGGGCACTGGTTGATCTTTTCCTCGGTAATGGAGCTGATCCTAACCTGACGTGTGATGCAGGGCAAACTGCTTTTCACTTTGCCTGCAGGTGAGGCACCCATTGTATCTTGTTATATTATTTTTCATAACTCTTTACAAATGGCAAGGTACAACAGATGCTGAAAACTAAGAGATACATTTCATGGTTATTAATGTAACACATGTATACCATATCAACATTGTGAACTCTGAGCAAAGTGTTTCCACCTGTGTGTCTGAATAATAACAGGTTGTACTTTTGACACCCATCAGGCAAGGGAATATCTATGTTATACACCAAATGATGCAATATGGAGCTGATTTGCGCATCATTGATTTGCAAGGAAAAACATCCTTGCATCATGCAGTTACTGGAGGCAACATGTGAGTCAAAGAAAATGGGGAAAAATAACACAAACAGGAATAATTACACTATTGTCTAATTATTTAATGTGTGCACTGGTGTATTGTTGTGTTTTCCAGTGTTGCAGTGCATTTTTTGTGGGAGACTGGCATGTTCCGGTTCTCTGACACAGATATGTACAAGGTGACACCTCTTCACCTGGCTGCATCAACGGGCAACACAGAAGTGGTGCGATACCTGCTCCGAGAGCAGGTATGCTACAGTCTGATTAGAAATGCATTCACACACACACATGCATCAAGTCATTGTGAATGTGACCCCTCTGTTGACGAAATTCATGGATACACTTAAAGAAAGTGGGCTTTTGGAAATCAGATAGGTGGGAAGGAATGCTGTTTTTCATTTAAATCTGTCCACAGACGGATATTTCTAAGCTGTAAAAGGGCACAGAGAAACCATGAACAATGTAATCTAAACCATATTTCAACAGAAATATTAATGGAGGATTAATCCATTCACAAGGTAACAATGGCACCATTCCCAACAATCATCTGAAGATGATTTCTGGAGCTAAGTTGAATTTACCATCATAGATAATTCTGGAAAATAAAGGCTGCAGACTTCCTAATAGCAGAGATCCACCCCAAACCCTCTGCACTGTTTGTGTTTCAGAGATGTGCTGTGGATGCCGTTGACCAGCAGGGAGCGACAGCACTTCATGTTGCAGCAGAGAGAGGTGGAGTCGAGGTGTGCTGGACACTGCTGCAGAGAGCAGGATGCAGGATGCTCCATCAGAAGAACCACAGCGGCCTCACACCACTGGATCTCAGCAAGCAGGGGAAAACATTTAGGTGAATCTGCAGTGTCTAGAAATCTGAGGAAAAGCACTGACTATCAGGCCACTGTATGAGATAGTAGCAGCCCTCACTGCTATTAAAATATCCAGCATGTTGGCATTTCCAGATTACATTTTCCTCTCGGGATCCATGTGCTGATTAATACATTGCTATGCTGTGTTTTTTTTTTTTTTTCTAGACATCAGCAACTTACCAAACTACTGAGTCGGTACATTAATGAGCCAATACACCACAAGCCCAGAGAGTCTCATGGTAAATACTACTTTATAGTTTTGATAAATAGTTTTCAGCAGAAGCTATGATTATTATGTTCACTTGTGATATTTGTTCATCTGTTACATTAAACCTATAGTGTAGGTGTCTCTTGGGTTGTTTATGTCATGTCATGTTTTTTTTTTTTTTTACAGTGTTGTATTACTGGACACTGTTTTTTCCAACCCTGAGTGGAGCTACCATTCTGCTCATAGCTGCCATGTTGGGAGGCTATGGTGGGCTAATATGCGCTTTGCTTTTCCCTTGGTTGGCCAGAAGCATCTTCACACAATATCATCGCATGACAACGTACCAAAGGTCGGAAGAATATGAAATGATTATCAATATCATTTAGTCAGCATGTTTTATTGTTGATCATATGTCTCTGATTCTGTGTCATAATATGTTTCTTACTTCTAGGTTACCAAATCCAGTCTACTTGGGAACACTCATAGCTGGTTTGTTCCATTCCCTCCTGTGCTTCTATGGAAAAATAATGCCCAATATCCTTAACAAGTACAGTGTAATATTTTTAACAAGGTGATGTTTTAATGTAGGGGAACATGGTAGTGCTCTGTAAAGCCCCATGAGATTCCCTCGTTGTGATTTGGGGCTCTACAAATAAACAGCAAGAAGGTTCTAGGTTTGATTCCAACACCAGTCGGTCGGCCTTTCTGTGTGGAGTTTGCATGTTCTCCCCATGTCTGCGTGGGTTTTCTGCAGGTACTCTGGCTTCCTGTCACTATCTAAAGACATATATATTCAGCCCTGCGACGAACTGGGGATTTGTCCAGGGTGTACCCCGACTCCACCCTTAAGTAGCTGTGATAGGCTCCATGTGACCCTAGTGAGGATAAAGTGGGTTCAGAAAATGGATGTTTTAATGTTATACATTGTTGGGGACAGCATTCCAGATTTGCGTATGTTTGTAAACATTTTTTCATCTTCACCAATCCTTTGTCAGTTTCCTCAGTAACAAGTCATTTTAAAAGATGTGGTTTTATACATACAGACAAAAATAATAGAACACATCAAACCTACTTCTTGCATGACTTTCCGTATCTGTTGATGTGAAATATTGTCCATTTAAGAGTGCTCATATGTTGTTGTCATTTATCATCACAATATATTGTCAAATCATAATTTGTTCTAATATTAAAGACAGACTTTTCTTCTTGAGTGTGACTTGAAGAAACCAGACTTTTATTTGACAAATATTCTCAGTCTCAACACTGAGAAAACGTTGGCAAAATCAAACTGTGAAGCATTTTGTAAATGTAGTTAGGAACGGAATTAACCACTAAAGATGCAACAAGGACATGTATTGCAATAATATTATTTGTAATATAAAAACCAATTATGATATTTGTCTATTGTACTGTAACCCACCTTTCTGGTTGCAAGGAAATATCTGAATTTAGTGTGCCCCAATAGCTTTGTCCAGATTACATGTGATTTTCTGCAGACAGCATTGCTTAATGCATAGAAACATCCTCAGCTTTAAATATTTGCATTATGGAAATACCACACTATTACCTCTCTCTCCTCTTGTTTGGCCATCTACCTACTATGTTAATTTAAAAAAATGTGAATGTTTTCTTCCTTAACTTTATGAACGTGTGTGGCCAGCCAGCACCTTGGTCCAGGTGTCAATGGTCCACTTCTCCCTAGTCCTGTGCGTGTTTTGCAAAGTTCTGACTCAAGATCCTGGGACGCTGGACAGAGCCGATGCCGACCCACGGTTCTCATGTATAGCTGACCTGGTGGAGAATAACCAGAGCCCACATAGATTCTGCCCATATTGTGAGGTAGTTCATAAATGTAGCAACTATGAGAAAGGACACTTGTGTTTTTTACATGGCACTGACTATCTATCTATCTATCTATCTATCTATCTATCTATCTATCTATCTATCTATCTATCTATCTATCTATCTATCTATCTATCTATCTATCTATCTATCTATCTATCTATCTATCTGTCTATCTGTCTGTCTGTCATGGTTCAGAGAGCATTTTGATAAGTATATTTTTGGCATTATTTGGCAATAATTCCATAATGAGCATTAAACTTCTCACAATTCATATGGTTTAAGAGTAGAGTTCTATACTTGCTCATGGCTTTGTTTAGAAGGTTTAGAAAATCTGTTCATGTGACAGAAGATGGTTAACCACAGGTCTTTACAGAGGAACGGTGTTTTTTTAAAAAAAGAAAAAAAAAGCTATGTAATTAACACCAACACCTACTGGCAAAGTGCTTTTTTTAGAAAATGGAACACACATCTCCTAAAATATTAAATTTCTCATCATTTAAGTCATGTAATATATCTTTGTAAAAATAGAAAGGCAGTAATATTAAAAATGCACAAGTTCTTGTTCATTTTCTCACCACTCATGAGAAACTGGCATAGTAATTCTTAGTATGTTTTTTTTGTCCCTGTGTTTTCTTTCACACAGTTATTTCAGCCTGACAACACTAAACACTGCAAGCTATGTGACGTGTGTATTAAAGACTATGACCATCACTGCCTTTTCCTCAACCGGTGCATCGGCCGGGCTAACCACCGCCTCTTCCTCTTCTTCATCCTCTCCATGGTGACAGCCCACCTTCTTTTTGTTGCCACAGCAACAAGTTACCTGTATGACAAGAAGTCTGTGAGCAGTCACAGCTTGTCGGTGTGGATTAAACTGGTGGGGGAGGAGTTCTGGGTTGTGGTCATGGGGATTATGAACGCACTGACGCTGCTCTGGGAGGTGTGGCTATTGACTGAGCAGTTTGATGCCATTGCCACAGGAACAACCACCTATTTCAGACAGTGTGAATCGACAGCCCGGCAGAGATCCCTAATACAACGATGGGTTACAGTATTGTCTTTTATGTTGGAGGGGAGAAGACGAGTGGGTAATGGACAAACAAGAGACAACAAATCTGCCATAGATATTTAATAATACCATTTGTCCTTCAAGCTTTTATTTTGTGGTGTCACTCATTGACAGATATATATATATACACTCCCAGTTTACAAATTGTTGGTGTGCTCTCACATGTCCTTTTTAGATTCAATAATTCTCTAATGCCATAGAACAAGTTGTACTATAAGACAATGGAATCTTGGTTATTTCTTAGTGTGTTATTTTAATATACAGTATATATCCACTACACACTAGGTCAAGTGTTTGGTCCTACTACGTTTTTAGACTTTAACCTAGTTTGTAGTGACATCACTGAACATTTTTTTAAAAAAAAGAATGATGTTTTTAATGAACTTGTGGGTTTATATTCATCTGTGTAAAGCACTGCTAATTTCCAAAACTGTCTTAGCGGCTATCACTGTTGATACTATGAGTGCTCACACCTGCTTTTATATTCCACATCAGCATAACTTTTTAATGTCACTGTTACAGTTGTTTTAGATAAAAGTTACACATACTGTAGAACATAGGTCAAAGTTGTGAAGAATTGTGTACTCAAGTCCTGTGGTTAGCTACTGTTAATACTTAATAGCAGATGCACTGAAGACTTTGTTCTCTAACATAATGTCATTATCTCTCTGACCTGCTCACAGTCATTTGTGCCAAGACACTTCCTCTGCTCTTGCTAATGGGACATAGTCTTTTCATGCTTTCAATTACACATGCTCATTTCCTATGTGTCCCTCAGGACCATATTTCTAGATTATAGATGATGTTTCCCACACCCCTCAGAGGCTGGTGTGACTGGACTATGTGGGGCTACATCATGGTGATATAATGTAGTGTCTGGTGCACTGCTTGTTACTTGTATGCATATGGTGTGATTGACGAGTATATGTAAGCCTATGAAACTGAGTTGACTGTTCTCTGTTCCTAAATCAGTGTTATTGTAATAAACATGTCTATATTTTCCTGGTGACAATTGAGGTTTTCAAATGAATCCTCCCATTTGTACCATTATGTTTTATGTTGTAGAAAAATCTATGTTTAATAAATAAATTCACTTGAAAACTCATTTGTAAAGGGAAAAAAACTACACCCACATGTTTTGTTGGAACTCATGGAGTAACTTGAGAGCTCCAAGCCTTTAAAGGCTCTGTGACCTTCCTCTTGATTTGCATAAGCAAATCACTTACAAGCAAATGTATGACTTTTACCGCATTGTAACTAGACAAAAAGTACAGTAGCAACATTTCAAGGAGAAACCCATTATAATTTTTCATTCAGACATCAGCAGATTTCACTTCTCCATCAAGGGTGGCTGCTTCCTGAGTGAGAGCAAGACTGACAATGGTGAGAAGGACAGCAGGAGGGTACTGCACAGCTGTCTTTTATTTCTTTGGAAGCCAGTACCTATCACAGCAGCTGCCGAGGACTATGTGATGCTTTCTTTTATGGCATACAGAGATTGGCTCCAGACTGAAAGTCACCCGCTCTGTCCATCTGAGATGACACGGCAAGTAATACTCCCATGACTGTCTTCCTTTCCTTCCTTAACAGAGCCTGTTGACATCAGCATTTCTTAAACACACGTCATTGGTGTGTTGATGATGGCAACTATAGTAGCCCCTTCTCTTTGGGTATGTGCCTGTCATTTGATTTGTCACTCAGTAATTCCCAATTAAGGATAGGACTGAGGTTTGCCATTGTTCTGACCCTAAGTGAGCTGGTCTGTGTTTTTGCCTATTGTGGTTCTAGAAATGGCCCCAGTAGAGAAGAAGACACACTGTGGAGATCAGCTCAGATGTTTGTCTAGCTACGATTCTTCTGACCAGTGATATGCATAAAGAATTGGCAGGTAAATGTCCTCTTTTTAAATGGAAAATAGTAAATTTACCATTTTTTTCTTTTTGAAATTGGATTTGTTTATTAATTTATTTATATCATTTAAAAATACATTGGTAACACTTTATAATACCTACACACAATTGACTATGTATTAACCATTTATTACCCATTTATAAATGGGTTTGTTCATTATGTATCAACCACTTGTTACCTATTTGTTAATGTCTTGTAAAGGTTCATACTAGTGTCTTCCAAAGATAAATGTAAAATTAGATTATTTCTAACCAACAGGTGCAGTGTTTGTATATCTGCTTTACAGGTAAACAAAGCAACAGTTGTAAACACTGGACCTGTTGGTTAAAAAAAAAGATCTAATTTTACATTTACACTAGTATCAACCTTTACAAGACATTAACAAATAGGTAGCAAATGGTGAAGACATAATGAACAACCATTTATAAATGGGTAATAAATGGTTAATACATAGTCAATTGCGTGTAGGTATTATAAAGTGTACCCATATACATTTGTTTCAGTTTAATGAATGGGTATGGATAGTCAGTGTTCCATGGATGCTCTATTTTTCCACATGTAAATATTATATATGACATATACTGTATGGCTCTATGTCATGAGTGATGGTCATATATGTTCTATCTAAGGTCACATACATATATATCCTCAACTATCTACAAATATATTAGATATTTATGGTACGATTAAAAAAGTACAGTTTACAGTATATAATAGTTTAAATATTTCACATATATTTTTATATATGGGATTTTAATGTATAATAGCATATTTTTTGTAGAGGGTATATGTGTTTTTCCCTTTGAGAAAGCTCAATCAGTATGCCCTTCAATGTGTCTGTGTACTGCACCATGGTCTCATCCAGCCACTTTAAACCTCAGTGTTTATCTGTTTTTTATCACATCCACTATAATCCTACAAGGCAGAATAGCAACAAGAACATCACACCCTTGAGTGCTGTGGCTTTCCCCAATGCAAAGTGACTGAGTATTGTGGTATTTCCCTTCAGACTATAAATCTTAAGCTGAACAAGTCACTAAAAAATGTTATACAGCCGACTTTTTGTCACTTTTGATGGATCAGCCCTGCACATCTGTAATGGTTTATAGTATAGATACAGACAATGCAATGACTCTTACTATGTATCAAACATTTAACAGTGACAGTGTCAGTTCAATCAAATGTATTGATCTTCAGGTACATTTAAGACCACAATCAAATCTCTCTGTGAAAACAGCTAGAGAGAATATTAAAAGTGATGGGTAGCCTACTGTATGTATGAAAAAAAAGGGACAAGGCAGAGGACATAGAGCCAGACATATTTATAGACGGTGAGAAATTGATACTGAGAGTGTGCAGCAGTAAGCAGTAGGCAGAGAAACAGACACTAAAGGAAAATGAGGGAGAGAGAGAGAGAGAGAGAGAGAGAGAGAGAGAGAGAGAGAGAGAGAGAGAGAGAGAGAGAGAGAGAGAGAGAGAGAGAGAGAGAGAGAGAGAGAGAGAGAGAGAGAGAGAGAGAGAGAGAGAGAGAGAGAGAGAGAGAGAGAGAGAGAGAAGAGAGAGAGAGAGAGTGGGCAGGGCTCTAGGTATGTGAGAACAACAGCATGCTGGGCCGGTAGGACAGAGAGGGGAGTGAGACGCAAAAGGAGGGAGGGGAGAGTGTGGATGTAAGTGCTTGTAAGTGAATGTATGCAATGTGTGGATGCATGTATGTGTGTGCGCGCGCGTGTCTGTGTGTGTGTGTGTGAAATCGGTGCAGAGATAGTGTCCAAGTGCAAGGCAGCAAGCCGAGGAGAGAGAGAGATGCTCGTGGAGGATGAGGAGTAACAGGGCGAGGCAGCAGCGAGAGGCGCTGAGTGTCTGTGTGTGTGTGCATGTGTGTGTGTGCGTGTGTGTGTGAGGATCAGTGTGTGAACAGAGGGATGCAGTCATGTCTCTGTAAGAGGGAGCAGCACAGCAACGGTAACCATGCTGAGCCCCAAGATAAAGCAGGCACGCCGGGGTAAGCACAGTCCCTCCTCCAATAGCTCTTTTTTTCTGTCCTCTGTGTATTTTATTCTCTCTCTACCTCCGCAGAGCTCTATCTGTGCCGGTGTCTTTATGATCATTTACTTGCTCTCAGTGCATTCATTGAGCATGACATCAGCAGGTACTAGAATTGAATCAGCTAACTAGTGTCCATCTGCATCATGGAGGCTATTGTTTTCAATGATTCTTGATCTGCTGTGTCCAAAGCTTATTGTGAGTTGAATGAGTAGAGGGTCTACTACTGAGTGATGTAATCCTTTATGTCTCTTGATTATTCCCTCCTCATTCCTAGAAGACATGAACCTAATGGAGACACAGTGGGTTGTAGTAAACATGGCTGCTGGGGGGATAATTCTCCTTTCAACAATGGTCTGCACCCTGACATTTCCACACCTGAGCCCATGACTATAGTACAGCTTTATTGGTTCAGGATTTATTTAAGATCTTGCAATGGTTTTTTTCTCAGTGTGGTTTTGAAGCAGGTGACAGACTCAAGATCAGAGATGGTGAGAGGAATGCAGGGGCTCTCCACACATGTAAATCACAACAGCTGACTGTCAAACATAGTTCCTCTAACTCAGGGTAAAATCCACTTGACTGAAGTCGGGACGACACCACATATACATGCCTCTCACATGACTGTCAGGATGAATATGGAAGCTGTAAATCACAAGAACAACCACTGCTACTGAAACGATCATGATGCTGAATATAAATACATCCTGTACTCCTTATAGCAGGTGGTTGCTAGACAACCGTCGCATGCTGGTTCAGGTGGCTGGGGGAGTTGTGAGAATCAATGCAAAAGGCATTGGAGTAGAAAATATCTCAGAAAAGATCATTGCACATTAGATGCTTTTAATAGATGCATTTCCACCACTGGAATAAAATCCTGTAGTCAAGTCAAATTTTTTTATATGATAATGCCCATCACACAAAAAATGGAATGTAACAGACTTGCAAATTTTTGTCTGTGCGTGCGTGTGTCTCATTTGGCAGTAATTGTCTAAGGCCATAAAGGATGATGGGAAGGAGAAGTGGTTCTTTTTTTCTCCTTCATGAAACCAGCAGTAACCACTTCGGTTTGCTCGCCACGTTTGCTTGCTTGCCATCTCTCATTTGCTGTAATGGTATTCTCCTTTGATTAGATTCCCAGCTCTGCTCTCTTCTGACCCTTTTATGCAACATCATTCAGGGCAAATACAGAGAGCATCGCTTTGCTGGATCTGCACTCAGAAGCTTGAATATCAGACCTGAATCTAAAAGCATCGAAGACTTACTGGAAGCTGGTAGTGGCAAAAGCTGCATTATCTGTTTTGCTCAATGAATGTCAATTACTATTCAAAATCTATATTTAAAGACATAATGAAGAGCTTCAGTCAACAAGTTGTCATGCTTTGAGGTACTGTAGTTCCTGAATTATGTTTGCGATTTTTAAATCGTTTGTGGTGTAGAATGTTATTAATAAATGACATTTACAATAAATATATAGTAAAAATATAAAACATGATCATGCTTTTACCGATATACTGAAGAAAAGACCATTTATATTTTTCTAAACTGAGACTTACATTAATGTATAATTAACTAATCTATCATACAATTCAATACTGTAAATACAATCATTTGGAAGTTTTTACTATTTATTAGGGCTGTCAAAATTAATGTGTTAATGAGGATGAATCCATCATCATGATTAATCTGATTAAAATTTTTAATGCAATTAACCCATCTGCAGTGCTGAATGAATCTCTCTGGCAAGCCATTTTTGGAGGTTTGTCCAACTAGACTAGACGCAAATGCAAATGGGCAGTTGATCTGGAAGTGACAGTTAGCAGAACCATCCCATAAAAATGGGAGACACTAAACAGCATGGTGACTCTCAGGATGGAAATACTGTATGAGGACAAAAAAAGTTGTTCTTTTTTATTCAGTTTTTTCATGCAAAAAGAAATTAATATAGAAAATTAGTATAGTATATATCAAAATGAATTATATATAATTGTGATTATTCAAAATTAATCCACTGAAAAGCTATGATTAATCTGATTAAACATTTTAATTGTTTGATAGCACTACTATTTACATATTATTCACAATGAATATTTTAGCACTGTACAATACAGTAGTTCTGATGTAATAATGTGTATTAAATAATCCATTACATGAGTTAATTTTATTTTGGCTGCTTTTGGTTTGACGTTTATTTTTTTGTGTGTAAATTAATTAGAAAAATGTTTGAGGATTCAAAACCTACAATGAGCTACTTAATACAATATGTAACACTGCATGTTGTAAGTTACTCCACAATACAATGTAGCTCACAACACATTAGTTACAGTGGAGGAGGAGCACCTCAAAACGATCCTCAGAAACAATCATTGTCTAACATCAATAAACGAAATACCAAGATCAATGCTTTAATATACTCCGCTTTTCCTGTGGAACTTGCATTTTACTTGCCTGATGTTGTTCATGTCAGTGTTTAGAGTCAACTTTCACTGTAAAAAATAATATTTATAAGATGGAACATCTTGTAAATATTATTTTTTATTATTTATTATTATTTTTTTATTATTATTATTATTATTATCTGAACATCTTTGATGAAAAGAGATGAAATGGTGACACTGAAACATTCTTAATGTCGAACTGAAGCAAATTATATTGGAAATCAAATCCAATTGGAGGATTGATTGAAACTGAAGCATTTTGAAACAGTGCCAATATCCAGATATACTTCCCTACACCATGATGTGCTATAATGCTATTCAACAGATTATTACCCAATAAAACATAAAGCTTGTTGGAAGAATAAGGTTAAATGATGATTAATACTGTATATGAATCAATGGACTCTATGTATATCAATAGTCCTTTGCTAACAACAGTCTCTTTTTTAATAGATTATACAGGATGTCTCTCCTGTACATATATAGTGTGCCCCGCCTACCTCTACTGCCAGCATACAGTCTTACTAATGACTGCTTTGCATGGTGTCTTCTCCCTCTCCAGCAAAAATGACTCTGCAAATGAAGGACACCCAGTGAGGAGAGAAATAAAATGATGAGTTTAGTCAGAGGGCAGATAAGGCAGAGTGAGTGGAAACAGGAGAGAGAAACAGAGAGATCTCAGGCCTGTGCAGATACCTTTCCTGCTGTCCTCAGCAGAACGCGAGATGCAATTAACAAGGAAAAAAGACGCCATTGATTTCGCTCTCCTCTCTCTCTCTCCTTCCCTGACTCCCTGGGGATCACCACACTGTCACTGTTTTTGCTCTATACCATTGCACACATATGCTGATATATAATCCATGTAATCAAGCTGCAGCAATTAAAACATAACCTCATCCAAAGAAACTCCTTTCTATGTAATGTAATGAAAATGATCCGTGCACTAATTACTGTCCAAAACACATAATAACATTTGGTGGAGTAGAGATATGGAAGTCATTTTACAACAGGATGTCTTTCCTACAAAATGGAGGGTATGCCTTGTTAGATTGACTTGGTATTTTTAACAGGAAATCTGGATGCATGGTCAAGCCTGTGGGCTTAGCTGTGCCCATGGGAGATTTCTGTGAATAATGATTGTGGATTTTTTCTCTGGGTTTTTTAGTGTCATAGAGGAGAACAAAGAGGGAAAATCCCAAAATAACTTGCAACCTTTTTCTTTCTCTCGTTTTTCTCAGAATTTATTTATTTATTTATTTTTAAGATATATATACTACTACTTATACATCTGTTAATGTTTGTGTTCGTGCAGCACGGTCAAAGAGCATGGTGCTTGGAGAGTTGTCCCGAGTCTCCAGACCTTGCTCTCCTCTGGATCAGGAGAAAGCTCTGAAGTCAGGCTGGCTGAAGAGACAACGTAGTATCATGAAAAACTGGCAGCTGCGATGGTTTGTCTTGAGGACTGAAGCCCTTTACTTCTACAAAGACCAGGATGAAACCAAGGCACAGGTGAGTCATACACTTCATCCCAAAAAACAAAACTAAACACAGGTTTGACTAAAGTAGTATAAATACAGGCAGAGTTTTGGTGTCATATCTTACCTCAGGAGTCTCATGTGTTTTAGAATCGAAAACAGATATGGTTTCACGAATTAATTTACCCTCAGGACTACTTGATCCAATATGTATTCTCTAACCCTGAAAATAGCTTATTGATTCTTTTAAATGAAGCAAACAAATATGTTAAATATAGCCCTCAAGCAAAGTTATGACCATTTCAATGACATTTTTTTTTAGATCAACTAGCCTTTATTTTTACCCCTCTCAAGGAGAGTGTGTAATCTCTCCTGTTTGTCAGAAGCATTCTGCAGAAAATATAGCACTGATTTTCATAAACCTTGACAGATGAATAGAGCATTGGGTAAAAAATTAACCTGAGGTTCATAAAAAGGAGCAGAGCTTAGAAGAAAAGAGCCTCGGGTTAACTTAGAATGGTAACAGACAGGTAAATAAAAAAAGAACTGTCACCACCTAAGGCCAACTGTCTGCTTTTATTTTTCAACATTATTAAACCACAAAATTATGACCCATATTTTCATTCTCATTATTTAACTGTCATCATTTAGCAATAGAAGGTGCTAGGACTCCAGTGTCAAAGAAAGAGCTTTTTTATGACTCTGCTTAAAAGCAAAGGGGTTCATCCTTGGCTCATGCCACACCCTTTCTCTAAATTTCATTCAAATGACAGCAGTACCTTTTATATAATCCTGCTGACAGCCAGAACTTCCTTGATGAAATCAAAATTAAAGTGTCCAGTAGCACTAATTAACAGAAAAACTCAATTTGTGGTTGTTTTGTGGTTTAAGAATGGATTACTGGCTCTGGTAGTGATCTGCACTGTCTAACAACTAGTCTGGTCATATTTTTGTGCCAAGATATATGTTGCAATTATATATTATCTGGTATGATCTAACAGCTATTTACTATTTATATATAACCTAAGACTTGATGGTTTGCATCCCACTCTGCCCTAGTTATGTGCCATTGTGTCCTTGGGCAAGACACTTCACCCAGCTTGCCTCCAGTGTCAGTCAAACTGGTGAATACGTATGAATGTTCTGTAGTGGTCAGAGGGGTTATTTGGTACTAATTGGCAACCATGCTTCTGTCAGCCTGCCCTAGGGCAGAGTATCACCACCAGAGTATGAATGTAAGAGTGAATTAATAATTGAGGAATAATATAAAGTGCTGTGGGTTATTGGAAAGTGCTATAGAAATTGAATCAATTATCATTATTATTATTGTATAAATAAAAATCACCTTCACTGAAGACATTACATTATCCACTAAAGTCAAGATTATTGCCTTGACATGCTTGCAGTTTTACTGAAAATGTGGTAACTGTCTGCCCTGTGTTCTGCCTTAAGCACTTAGTGGATGACTCTTGACCCTCTATATGATGGACAAATCCAAAAAGCACACAGACCAGGAAGTGGTAGATGGATAAAAAAATGAAGCAGTGTTTCCCTGAGTCATCCCTGCCTCCATCATCATTACCTCCCTCTCTTGGACAGATGCCCAGAGCCTGGAGTACTCAGAGCTTTATAATGTTTAACATACACTACACGTCCAGAACATCTAGAACCACAAATTGATTTCTTGTTTGGCCAGTGAATACCACTGATGCAATGTTTTGCTCCTGCCTCCCTGCCTGTCTGTCAGGCTGTCAGTCAGTCTGTCTATCTCATGTCTTCCTGCCCTTCTTCTCCAGGGTTGCATTCCTCTTCAAGGCAGTCAGGTCAATGAGCTGCTTGCCAATCAGGACGAGCCTGGCCGTCACCTTTTTGAAATCGTTCCAGGTGAGCTAGCAAGTCTGTCCTGTGAGCAAGTACGTAAGTATGTAGGCCTTGCTCAAGTGGTGTTGAGTGCCAAAAAGAAAAGCACACTCACTTTACATGGAATCCTGCAGTGAAATCATTTGTAAAACAATTTGTAATAAATAAAGTATCTAAATATTAATTAATTAATATATATATATATATATATATATATATATATATATATATATATATATATATATATATATATATATATATATATATATATATTTTTATTTTTTTTTTTACATAAATGCAATATCAGAGCACCTTTATTTCCTGTATTAAAGTTAATGTCCTTGCAAAAAACAAAGAGACAAATAGAAAGAGGATTAAAATGAATAGAAACTGGCTGCATATGACTCATGAGCAGCAACACGTGCACAAAATATGCAGAAAAAGATGCAACTGCTTCAACCATGTCTTTGAGACTTCAACAACGACTTTATTCATTTCTCAGTTTGCCAGCGTGGGGTTGGCATGATCACAGTCAGAACAGTGGACAGTATGTACACTACATACAGGGCCTGCTTAGATGAAGATAAAAAAAGAAACAAGACAGAAGAAAGTCTCTTTGGATGTTGTGGAGATATAAGGTTTTAGCTTGAAGGCTTATGAGACCAATTGAAAATACATTGATGTTACTGCCTTGGTGTCGAACTCATGGAGAGAGATTTACCTGTAAGCAGCTGGTATCACTGCTGCCACTGCACTCTTATAGACCATGTTTTCTTTGCCATTACAAACATGGGTCATTACTGCAGCAGATCAGCTGATGCTGTAGTAGTTCATCCTGAAAACGAGGTCTACATTAAGGATGCTAGTAAGTAGAATGCATTTATCTCAGTATTGAACTTTAATGAGGAGGAAATGTTGTACTGTAAAATACTGTAAAACCCCATTGATCAGCTACTTTAGAAAGCAGATTGGATTCAGCTTTTACTGTGTTAAGATTGCATTCATCATTTAAGACATAACTTCTACTGATGTGAAAGGGTAAATAACTTTCAACCACTAACTCTTTCAAAATATGTAAATAATTCAAGTAAAGCAGCATCAGATTGGTAGTTTTTGGATGTTCAGAAACTCCAGAGTGAAAGTGGAAAAGCTATCATTTTTGCAATATTGATGCACCAATAAAACTCTTATTGTTTGTAGATGCATGTTTTTTATGGTCATTCATAGCATGTGCGGCACCTTTTTCCAACTGTATCTGTTTTAATATAACAACCTTTGAATTTACTTTGATCAGTAAATTAAATATATTAAAATACTTGCGTTGTACTAACAAATGCAAAATAAACAGGATAATGTCATAATAAATTACAATAGCTTTAGAAAGATTGCTTCTCAATAAGAAAAATGTATAGTCATTTGAAAGGGTTAAGGAAGTATCCTAGTATTTTACACAAATTTGACCTAATTCACTGGAGAACACTAACTCATTTAGTATTATATTTGTAAGTGTGCTACTGTAGTATTGCAATTCAATCATTTGTTTCCTGTTTGAGATAATTTTTCCCTCTTTATTCTGACAAATTCTCTGTAGGTTTCAGCTCAGTACTAGAAATGATGCATAAAAATGAGTGAATATGTGCTTACAGTAGATACATGGTCAGCAGTGATGCAAAGTGAATTTATTTGGAGACAGTGTGACTGAAACAAAACAGTAAGAGCCATGGTAGAGTTGCTGCTGTCCTCTGGGAACACTATACTTTCTGGGTCATTTCTCTCAAACACAACACACTATGCACCAGAACACAGGACTTAGTAATGATTGCAGGTAGTAATATATAGCCTGCGTAGCACACATATGCAAGCCCTGCCAAATTGTGTGTGTGCGAATTGTTGTAATAAAACTGTTTGCGTCATTAGAATTAGCAGCTTCATTTTTAGCTCAAGTCTGAAAACGAGGAGTGCCAGTTCCTCTTTAGAGTTTCATGAAGCCAGTGATATTCAGAGTGATCAAAGTTTAAATAAAATAAACTAAAATGTCAGCCTGAAATGTCAAACAGTGCAGAGTCAAGCTGTGTGTAAAGAGAGTAGGGGGCAAAGCTCCATGGCTGCATCTTTGTACTTTACTGGGGTGGTAGCTCTCATAAGGTTATCAAACATGGTGGTATTTCTAGTGCCTGGAGCCCACTTGTTTGTGGATCATGGCACCACACTGGTATCTCTTCTACGTATGAATCCATATATAAATATATCAGGCAACGTGTTTTTTTTATTTATTTTAAAAATTTGGCATTTAGCCTTTTCAGTTCAGTAAATTAAGTCATTTGATTTTGCTGTGTTTGCAGGTGGAAGTGGAGAAAAGGACCGAACAGGGATAAGCCATGAATCTTTTCTGCTGATGGCCAACTCACAGAGTGACATGGAAGAATGGGTCAGAGCCATACGTAGAGCTATATGGGCCCCGCTTGGTGGAGGTGGGATACTTAAAAAGCTGCTTGGATTTACATACATCCACATGTTTATTTTAATTCAGTTTGGCTTAGTTTAGTTTAGTTTTGTTTATTTACACAATTAACCAGATATTGATCATTTATTAAATATATATTTTTCTCAGTGTGGATGACAAAGTAAGATTTTCATTGTACAAGGAAACCTGTTTCTTTACTGTGCACATGACAATAAAACATTTTGAATCTTTTGTAAGGTAAATATTGCTGTTTCCTGCCCTCCCCCCTTTCAGCAAGACACTCAGGACTTAGACAAACAGATTCAAACACAGTTTTTACCTACAAGCTGTTAAAAGTGCCACCACTTACAAAAAAAACCTCCCTAAAGACTGAAAAACTCCACCCCCTAAGTAATGGACAATATACTATTGACCCCACCTCAGTGAAATAACCATAACACATGTACTTTACTACTACATATATATATATCATATTCATTGTATATATTTCTCATCTATAGTATTTTGAATATTCTTTCTGTATTTTTTTATTCATCTCAGATGTTCCAGCATTACTTTAGTAGCACATGTGTATTAATATTTTATTCTGAAATCTTGGTACAGTCCTACTTTTTCTTTAATCCGATGTGATATTGTTTTTAATTTATTTTATTTTATTTTTCCTATACAGTCCTTTTTGTGTTTTGCTGTTAAATTAAACTGAACTGCTAAACTGATTTCTGTTGTTGTCATGACAGTGACAAAGGTCTATTCTATTCTATACTATTCTATTCTATTCTATTTTTCTGTTGTTTGGTTACAGGTGTGTTTGGGCAACACCTTGAGGAAACCATGCTTTATGAAGTCCAAAGTGGCTCACAGGGACAAGTTCCTGTGCTGGTAGAACAGTGTGCGTGTTTCATTCGTGAACATGGGCTCAAAGAAGAGGGCCTTTTCAGGGCCCCCGGACAGACCAATCATGTTCGAGAACTGCAAGATGCTTTTGACCGTGGTGAAAAGCCAGTGTTTGACAGGTGATGTGGCAGAAGTAGACAGTTGATCATTTTAACAGCAAACTGTAGTGTCATAATAATAATCTGTCATGTTTATTGTCTGTCTCTTACAGTTCCACAGATGTCCACACAGTGGCATCACTGCTAAAGCTGTACATACGGGAGCTGCCCGAGCCTGTGATCCCATTCTCCAAATACACACAGTTTCTCTCATGTGCTCAGCTTCTTACCAAGGATAAAGAAATTGTAATTTTATCTCTGATGCCTAAATAGTGTATTTGCTAACTTTTACTGTAACACAATTCATAAAATACACAATATATAGTATAAATGAAACCTGTTTTTCTCTCTTTCAAGGGTATCACAGAGCTTGGCAAACAGGTGAAATCCCTTCCTCAGGTCAACTACAACCTCCTCCAATACATCTGCAAGTATGTTAAACCTGTCTTGCTGTTTTTGGTTAGTCCTGTGCATCATTCCTATTATTGTGTATGATATAAAAACAAGAAAACAGGAAACAATGGACATCACAGTTCCCACCATGAGCCACCTCTGCTGTCAACCCATTCTATCACTAATTGTTATACTGATGAAGACTGTGACAGACTTGATTGTTATGCTATTTTTCCATTCATTATTTGATAACTGAGGATTTGTCACCACGGTAAAGCAGAGACAGATTGCACCCACGTCCTCATCCCTGGAGGAAGTGGCATCACTCTGATAGACTTTGAGTCTTTGTAATTGTAGGCCTCCTCTGCCTTCTACATACAGTTTTAAATATCATCTTCTGAGACTACATACAACACAGAACCCTGACTGTCACTCAGTCCTCTTTTGCATTGACTGGAGTTGATTGATTCTACTGAACGAGGGGTGCAATCATTACAGAAGATTTAAAATGTAAAAAAAAAAATGTATATATATATATATATATATATATCACTAAAGTTCTTCCTATTTTCTCAGGTTTTTAGATGAAGTTCAGAGCCACTCAAATGAGAATAAGATGAGTGTTCAGAACCTGGCCACAGTGTTTGGACCTAATATTCTTCGGCCTAAAGTGGAGAATCCAGTTTCTATGATGGAAGGTTAGTGATAATGTCAATATACACTACATAACGCTCATGGTATTATTGCTCACCAATTACTATGTAGATTGACTTACAATATTGTTAATTCTTATGTTTGTTTGTTAATATAGGAAGCTCTCAGATACAGCATCTAATGACGGTGATGATCAGTGAACATTCCCGGCTGTACCAACGTGAGGAGGTCGAGACTGTGACTATGATCCAGTCACAGAAAGAACGTTGCAAAGTTGAATGGCTCCCTCAAGAAGACGCTGACTCTGTGTCCTCCCCAGATGCAGGCTCTAAAAGCCCTAATGAGAAGCCTCCATCTTGTACAATGTCAGAGAAAGGTGAAGACAGTGTGAGCGAAGAGAAGGGCAAGAGCAAAGAGGACAAAATGGAGGACAAAGCAGATTGTAAAACTGATGGGAAAGGTGGTAGTGATATAGCTGTTAGCCCCAGTAAACAGTCCAAAGCCTTACCCTCTTGGAGGTGCTCTTTTAAAGGTGGTGCAGCATCTGGGGGTCCGAGGGGGAAAATGGGGGGATCGGCAGGAGACGTCTCGGCAGCTGGTGGCAGCAACTGGCTAATGAATGGTCTGTCATCACTGCGAGCTCATAGACGTACCACCTCATCTGGAGAAAGACTGAAAGACTCCACTCTGTCTCTGAAGGATTCAACCTTGTCCCTTAAAGAAACTGCTCTTTCACTTAAAGACTCGCAGAGGGATTCTGACGAAGACTCTGCTAGGACGAATACATCCCACAGAGCCCTTCACCAATCTCATAGACTGTCTGCCTATGACAACGTCGCTCCTTCCAGTCTAAGCTTGCCTACTGACACCTCTACCATGTGGACATCCTTTGAGATCTCTCTGACCGATCCAGACGAAAGTGATAAGGCAGTAAAATTAGAACCTGATCAAGAAGGATCTACAGAGGTGAAAGATAGTACAAATGTGTTGGATAATAGTGTAAACCTCAATGAGAAAGAAGATCCCGTAGAACAAGAACCAGAGACAAATGAGAGTCTTACCAATATTGTCACTGACCTCAAACAAGAGTTGAAGAGTCAGAAGAGGAACTACGAAACCTGCATTCACAAGTAAGAAAGTATCATTTGTCATTTATAACCAATTTACCCCCTGAGATCAGTATGTTATTTTATTTTATTTACTTCTTCTCTCATTCTAATTTGAGGTTGGAGGAGGCCTGTTCTAAATACCAATCCCAGGTCAATCGACTGGAAGAGGAGCTGGACCAAGAAAAGAAAAAAATCCACATGTTGGAGATCCGACTCAGGAACTCAGAAAGGGCACATCAAGATGCAGAGACCCGAAACGTCATGCTCCAGAAGGAAATGGAGGAGTTCTTCAAAACCCTGGGAGATCTAACAACAGGAACAGGACAGACCGACTAGACTAGACCAACCTGCCTTCACCTGGTCCATTAGAGGAAAACTTTGATTAGTGGGAAGACCAGCCAGCCCCAAAGCTTTGAACACTAAATACCTCGACTGCAGTATTACTTGCCATCGTGTTCCTCTTTAAAGCGTCCGTCTTGTGCCTACACTGACTAGTGCCGGTGCCAAACTAAAACCTCTTTGGACCAAGCACCTCTCCTTTTACCATTCCTTGAAATTTCTATTATATACTTTACATAATGTAGCTGATAATTTATTAACTAAAATCTATAAGAGACCAAGAAAAGCCTTATTATTGACATGAGGTAGTCTTCCCATATTCAACTTGTTTACTTTAGCTAAGAACTCAAAGAAATTTCAACTTGACAATGGAAAAAAAAAAAAGACAACATTAGTCATTAAAATTCAACTCATTTATTGGTTGGAGTTGAAAGTTGACAGTTTCCAATTTTGATGTACATAATTGGTCTGTTAGTGAGGCAACTTCAGTTCCAAAGGCTAAAAGTCACACACAGCTGGCTTTTTACTGAAACACACAACAGGATAGCTTTTTGCTGTCAGTGTTTGAACCATCACAAGAGTGTAGCAACATCCCAGTAGGGCTGAACGGCTTTCCTCATTTCGTCTAAATATACCTGCACTAAACCAGATTTACTCAAGGAAAACTCATGCGTAGTCTATTCTTTCTATTATTTCTATTTTGAGGAGATGGAAAAGAGAAGAATTTCAAAAAGATGAAGCCACAACAGTCAGTGGAGATGTGGCACAGAACGGGTCAGGACATGCGTCACAATACCCAAAAAGTGCATTCTGGGAGCTAATGTGAGGGGTTACTGCCTGGCTGTAGTCAGTTTCCAAGTATGACAAGGGCAAAGGGACAGGTTGGGTTTCTCAGCTATCAAATACATCCAAAGGTTACCATGGCAGGTAGCAAATTACTGTTTGCTGACTCTCAGAAAACATACTTACATCTACAGTAAAATGTACAGATTGTTCACTGGCTAGACTAATCCTAAATTATATTGCACAGAAAACTATCGAGCAGAAGAAGAAAAAAAAAAGAAACAAAATGCATATAAATAGTAATTCTGAATGAAATGTACATTACATACAATAGATGCCTCATAGCTTGAAATAAATAAATAATTAAATAAAAACAAATACAGAAAAAAAAACCAACAACATTTTTTTCTCGCATTTCTTTTCGAATGGTGTGTGCCATGTTATACATACTGTATTTTCAAAATTGTGAGTGTGCGTGTGCATGTGTGAGGTAGAACTCAGAAAGATGCACCACAGAAGACAGGAGCATCTGTCACGGAGAGGACTGAAAAAAAAAAATCACTGAACTGAGTAAGGGCACTTAAATTAAATATTGTAAATATCTGACAATTATGAAGTGTGTCTGAAAAAAAAAATGGGCCAAAAAAAGGGTAAAGTGACTAATTCAGACTTGGTTTCTGGTGACAGTCCTCAAATACAGCACTCAGTTTGGCCAGTGGAGTGGCCTAATATTAGTGTGTTACAGCGCTTTAGAGCAATCATTGGCTCTTGACCTTATCACATTTCTATTTACTTACATTCACCCTGTTCTTCCTCACCCAACAGACCATCACTTAGAAATTACATCTAAATAAACACCTAAAAAGTTTTACAGTACGCTATATTAAAAAAAAAAAAAAAAAAAAAAAGCGTCAGGACAAGTGAAGTTTACTGCCTTGTCATAACACACACAATCAGATGTGACATAATACTAAGAATTAAGTTAACTTGGATAGACCAAGGGATGTTTTCTACAAAAAAAAGGTGAGGAAAACTTCCAAATAAAATCCTACATTTGCATTAGGCTTTAAGATGAGATGTGATATAGTCTATTGAGTTGAAGAAATGCTTGTTGTAGATTCATTCAAATGTCAACAAAAGAAATTAAAAAGATAAAAACAATTAGAAAATGCCAAATGAACATTTAAACTTGTACTTAAACATACCGGTAATATTGCAGTGCTAACAGTAGGCTATGATAATCCACTGTGTAGCAGTAGCTAAAAAACGGCAAAGTGTAAATCACACTCAAATCCCTCTCTTTCAGAACATACATCACAGTTTCACATCAAAACATACTCTGATTCTTTGCAGCAAAAATACAGTAATAGTGATACAATTTCAAACCACATAATCATTTACAGCAGTATCAGGATCAGGGGAATTAAAAACAAACTGTACAGTAAAAGCGCAGATCTACAAACTAACATGAGAAGTTTCATTGGCCTTCACCTTTCCCCGTCACACACACGGATGAGGAAAGGGTTTATTTCTGGTGTTTGTGTTTGTCTACTGTATGTGTGCGTTATCTGCAGCAGGCCAGAGCACCTAGAGAGGTATGGCTGTCCAAGCTGCTGTCAGTTTCAGAGGTCATGGTGGGGTCACTGCTTGGATCTGTGGGCTCTGTGGACATGGACGACACATCGTTGGCTGAGGAGGAGGAGGAGGACGTGGGCTGAGGGGGGCTGTCGATCACTGCTGCACCTGTGCTGCGAAAAACACACGTCAACGCATAGGTTTCATTGAAAGATGCGCAATACTACCGCTATCTCAAACCGCTAACAGTACAATTTCATTATTTAACACAAAAACACAGTGATTGTACATTTCAACAAATCAGCTACACTATGTGGACAAAAACATCAGGACATATCACACCTACAGCTTGTAGGTCTTCTCATTCTTGTTGATTTTAAATGTCGTCATGATAATCAAGTGCATATCTGTTTCATGTCCGCAGTCATTACTGTACAACGAATGTCAAATCAATAAGTTTAAAGGTTGATTTTTCTTCCAGACTAGGAATTGAACAAGCCAGATATTTACTTGTGGCTTAAAATCATTATCAATGGCCTGAATATGTTAAATACTTTAGTAACATAGTGGTAGAACATTTAAAATAATTATAATTCTTATAAAAACTTCCAACACTGAGGAAAATGAAGCAAAAACCAACAATGGAATACAAAAAACAAAGTGTGCCACAATCATTTAGAAGCCTACACCTGAATTAAATGTGTTCTTATACTTTTGTCCATATAAAGTGTATATGCAGCTTTGGAAATTATTATTAGATTGCTGTGACACTGTCATAAATGTGACTTATTACAAAAAAAAAAAAAATAAGTTCAACCATTGAATAATGAAATAAACTACTTTTGAATTACTGACAATGAAACTAATGGTTCTCAATAATAAAGAGATTCTGATGTTGCAATGTAGAAACAGTTGTTCTAAAATAACACTAGAAACAAACAATAATATTTAATCTAATATTTCACAAATTATATTGAATTTCCATTGAAAATATTTGAGTTTTTGACTGTAAAAATGCTTTGGTTAGGGGTATGAAAAGATGGTTTGGCTTACAGTTGAATACACTGGGAGTCATTTTTTTCTTAATGAACTTTCCTTTATTAAATTTAGCAGTGATAATGTTCTCTAAATCTAATTAAATGCTATCACATAATCTGATCACAAAAATTAATGACATTTTTCTGACAGATGCTTGAAAAGCACAGTGAGTGGTTAAGTCACTGTTATATTCACATACATATTAAAAAGTATTGATATGAAACAGATTTTTTTGGATAGAAAGTGCTAACATGATATACATTTATGACAAATATGCAAAACATTTTATTGCCTGGCCTGGATTATTTAAAAATAATTTTAAAAAAACAAACACGGGATTTAAAGGTTCAGTGTGTAGTATTGATTCATTTTCATTTCTGTAATCGTATCTAAATCTTACACACTGTACAAGAGTTTTATAGAAACCAACTACTTTTAGATAACTATGATGCATTAATAATAGAATTTTCTACGTTTTTTAAGCGCTTGTCTAAGAGTCATTGACAATCATTTGGAGTATATTTAAGCAGAATTTAATGCAGATGTATTATTATTAATTTAAAAATGACAACATGTGGTTTTTGATTGCTTATTTTTACCAAACAATAGATGACGGTTTCCTATAATGCTTTCACTCCACCTCTTTACTCACCTAAAGGAGGAGGCTGGCCTCTTATCACTCCATTTTTTGTCCATTCCTCCCATTCGCTCACTTCCTTATAAATCAGCTCTGTAGGTCCAAGAACAGAGGGGTGTTAATACTGGGAAATGGTAAATGAAGTGTTCCCTGAAGTGCAGTTCCACAAATACTATACATTTTTCTTCTGTAAAGGGTATATTACATACTGTACAGTGCAAATTGCATCATGTTTCTAATTTGGATAGGCTTTGCTGATGTGACCCTTCTAAAAATGAGTGAAGGGTCATTATCACCTGACGAATTAGGATGAGCTCATACTGCTGCACAACTGTAAATGATATTTCCTCACAATGTCCAGTCCTCTCATGCTCTACAGAATCAAGTTCCCCGCAGGAGAACACCAACTGAGCGGCTTAACTAAATCATGAAAAAATGCCCTTTGGCAAGTAGAGTGGAAAAACACTGATATACAAGGAACCATGTCTGTAAACAGTTTACATTTACATCCACTGGTTGTGGACTATTGATTTTCCAGCTTCAAGAACATTTTGATTCATCTGCCAAACTGGCAAAGTTGACCTTTTCCCCTTTATCTGCAACTGTTTTGAACCAAACTAAATGTAGTAATAAGTGTATTTCATCAGACTTCACATGATTTTATTAAATGAGTTCTTTGTTTTCTTCTTAACACTTAAAAGACTTATATTGTTCTACATTTAACATCTCCTGAATGGTTTATTACCATTCATTAAAATACTAGCCTAATTTTATTTTGTGAAAATCTGCTATTTTCCTATATTTACTTTGCACACTGTTCACATAGATGTTCACAAATGATATATGAAATGGATGAGACTCAAGAAAATTGACTTCTTCAGCAGAACCCAAAACAAATTTCTACACTGACTATCATTTACCAAACTCCATGGGTTTTCATAAGATGCTGGTGTTTCCACATTGCCTCTGAATATCCAAAAAAAGACAGATGTTGCTTAAAAGATGATAAACTGCATTTTACCTGAATTATTTAAATGTATTGATAGAATTAGTGGTTCAATAGTTATTGAACATTTTATATTAGCAGATACTGTTGGTCGCCGGCGGCCATTTACGTCTGTGACAATTAAGTCTTTAATGAATAATAAAGCAACAGTGACAGTGAAAAGTGTCAAGTGGAGCATTTGACTCTTCGCGTGTTGTCTAACCTTTCCATTCTTCCACGGTATGCTCCCTTTCATCCAACTGTTTGTCAAGAATCTTCGGAGGAGGCTGAGAACGAGAAAGCTAACGTAAGGTATGATGCCAACTTTCCACTTCAACAGAGGTAATTAAAATCTCATGTGACCCTTTTAGGGATCATGAAGTCTGAAGTGTGATCTACTTACCGCCTCTACTTCAGCTGGGTCGTACCAAACATTAATGTAGGGGTGCTGCAGGGCTTCATCTACAGAAATGCGCTTAGATGCATCAATCACTAACATCTTGGATAAGAGATCTCTTGCTTGGCTTGCTGAGGAATAAAACATAACCATGCATACATTTAATCATCGCTCTACAGATTTATTTTTGATTAATTGATAAGAGTATAATTTATCATAGCATAAGAAAGAAAAAAACAAATACCTTTTAGTTTATTATGATCTGAGTCAGCAGGGAAGAGCACATCCGGGAACAGTTTCTCAAAGCTGTATCCAGCATAGCGTGGCCTGTTCTCTACATATGTTCTAACTGACTGGTTCAGCTTCATTAGAAACTCTTGAGATGGAGTGCCGAGCTGCTCAATTACCTTGTTCCACTGGTCAATGTCTAGAGTGCAAATGTTAAGGAAATGGGCCACACAAACACCATTTACTCTGACACACACACACACACACTGTAATGCACCATTAGTGCAGTATGACATTTAACTGTCTTTGAACGCATCAACAGTCCCTGATAATCCGCAGTAGATACACATACACTTACAATACAACATTCAGATCACATGTCTTATTGAAAAAGCCATTCAGTCCATCGCTATGCGGATAACTGCTGTACATACATACGTAATCAATACAACCCTATTGATTTTATGGCAGTGAACCGTGTCATCTTATTTTGCTCAAAAGAGATGCAGCAAAAGGAATGATCAAGGTCAATTTTGAAACAAATGGCAGAATGAGAACGGTAAACTGCAGGAATGATGATGGATCTCATTACACAGAATGAAGTGATAATACAATGATCAATGATGGGGAAGGATACGATCAGTGCCGGGGAACAACACACTTCCCCTGATCATCTCAGCCACTATGCAACCCACTGACCATACATCCACTGGAGGTGAACATTTAGACGAGGAAAAGAGGCAGACATGCAAACAAAAAGGCAAAGGAAAAACATAATAAAACATAAAATAAAGTGAGATGAAGTCACACAGAAAGGTGGTAATGATGTGTGAAAATGAAAGTGAAGAGCATGCAGCATCAGCCAGACACAAAAGAGCAACAGCAGTTATGAAGGTGAAAAAGGACTAAAGAGCTCTAAATAATGCATGTTAACATGGTAGGTTACCCACAATTCCCCCCTGGCTTGGCATAAGATATTATTCATTCCAATAAGAAGGATTTAACCATCTGACAGTCTGCACAGCATGAAGCTCTAACACTTTCCAAAGACTTAACAAACATAATGGAGGATACAGTCCCTTCCTGGGAAGAGGATTTTATGGCGAACCATTTCTGCCAGTATGCAGCCCACAGACCATATGTCCACTAGTGAAGTGGAACATGATAAAAAAAAAAGCCAATAAGAAGTAAGAGGAATGCACAACAGGTTAGTTATATTTAAGAAGCTAGTTAAGAAGCATTGTATTTAATATAAAAGCACCATGCTGTTTTTAATGAATGTACAAAGCATTAGTAGAAAAATTTATCTTTGCATTATTTGGTTTATTGTTAAAATCTAAAACATGTAGAGCAGTGATGTTATATGCATAATAAGATAGAAATTAGAATGTAGCTTAAATGTGTGTGAGATTCATAGGCTAGTAATAACTGCTCACCATTGGCCTGGTAGCCCATGCCCAGGATAACTTCTGGTGCTCTGTAGTACCGTGTAACCACATACGGTGTCATCAGGAGGCCAGTGGCAGCCGTCCGAGCAAGGCCAAAGTCCAGAATCTTCAGCGTACAGTCTGATTTCACAACTATGTTGCTGGGCTTCAGGTCCTACAGAGAAACATATGATGCCACATAATCCCTCCTTGTGAAATGCAACAGACAGCAAAGCCACTGAAATTTCTCAAAATGGCCTTTTACAAACGGTGTCAAACGGTGATTTTAAATGACTCATTTGATTGAGCATCTTGGGTCACGACACCTACTGTACTCATAGCAGGAAGCACAATTTAGAGGCAATACCATCACTAGTATTAATAGTTTCCCATCTGTGCTTTTGACATAAATGTCACGGAATATCTCCGATATATTTTCTGGATGGTTTATTGGTTATTTTGGGAGCTCACACATCACCTAACAGGGTGCCAGTTTGTCTTTACACTTTAGTGTCAGGTATCACAGCAGGTTTAACAGTTCCTCTTCGGGACACTGGCCTGGCAACAATCTCACTAGTCATCGCCAGCTGATGCTTACCCTGTGAATGATGCCGGCAGCATGGAGGTGTTTGATGCCACACAACATCTGATAGAGCAGATAGGAAAGCCTTTCATGGTCCAGCTCCATCTGAATGACCTGGCACAGGTTGGCATCCATTAACTCCATCACCAAATATCTGGCAGAACAATCACAGTTTGTACAAGCAGAGTGAAGGGATTACATTTGATACAGTATAGAGAAGCAAAGATGCACACAAGTAAGACAGGAAGGCATAGTTATTTAATGGTGCAGTTTAACTTGATAGTACACACACAGACACATCCTCACTTCAATTACATTTACTTACACGTCTTGGAATTCTTCTAATGATTTCTGTGGTGTAAATACATTTAATAGGCCAATTATCTGTGAATGTAAAAAAAAAAAAAAATTTAACAAATTAATCTACAGGTGTACATTTTGCTTATTTTAGACACTTAATTTGTAAAATATCTCCATACTTACATTCTTGTGATTGACACATTTCATAAGAACTAGCTCTCTGAATGCCCTCTTGGCATGGGTCTGATTCTGAAATGGTCGACTTAGTTTCTTGATGGCAACATTTCTTTCAAGTGTTTGGTCATATGCAGAGCTAAAAAAACAAAACAAAATTGGAAATAATTAGAATTTGAAGTTACAACCGCACTGTTATAGATATTACACATCATGAAGACGAGCTTATGCAGTCAGATGGGTTTGTTTTATTTATCAACATAGTACATATGAAAAGTACAGACATACATTTGATATGGTTATTTTACTTTCAGGTTTTTAAGTTAACATGTTATGTTGTGGTGTCTCATTAGAATGAGTATTTGTATAAAACATTTACCAGACAATTCCCTGTGCTCCAGAGCCAATGGGTCTGAGATTCTGGTATCTTTTCAGTACTGTAAACGTTGAATCCCCAACATCTAGGCTGTAGAACTCTCTTTCTCTTTTGTTCTTGTTCATGACGATTTCTTCAATCACTGATTTCTGTGCATCAAAAAATGTCCTCTGTGTAGACAAAGACAGATACAATAGAGTAAAATTGTTTGCCGTGTCAGGGCTACAGTACAAATTCCAAAGTGACTGCTGAGCTGAGCAGCTGAAAATTAGAAAATCTATTGACAATTCCTCATTCATAGAAAGCGGATTAGGAGTAAAGTGGTAAAGACATTGCTGAATTTCACACTTGAGTTGAGTACTGCAGTTCTTATCTCAGCAATTCAGCAAACACACCAGGATGGAAGATTTGATACCATCAGCAGTGGTGCAGAACAGCAGGCCAGGGGAAGATCTACTCCTTCATATGAAACATGACTCTCAGAGTCACACTGGAAAACCAAGCCTGGTGATAATTCCTGCTTGAACGCTTCTGAGTTTGGACCAGAGCCCAGGACTCCAGCCCAGTTCTGGAAACAGGTCTTCCACAGGCACATGTTAGCTGGGTCAAGATACACCATGAGGCTTTCAGCCCAGATACGACAACACGGAGGCTGAAATCTATGCATGGTGTGGTTAATTATATTTCACATTGTTTAAGACAACACTGAAAGAAAAAATTCAGGAAAAGGAGGAAAACCTCAATTGGCTTTCCGTTCCTTTCTTCTTGTCTTAAGCATTTCAATCACCCTCCCCGTTCTTCCGTTCTGTCGACACACAGTCCATATGAGGGATATAATTGGCAGAAAAAAATGACTCAGCTCTCCTTCTGTTCCTTCAACGTCACAAAGACGTGCATAACATCCACCTCACTCACAACATGAAAATAGACATGACGCTTCTCTATATATTTTTGACAGAAAAACAATCACTCTTGTCTTCATCTACTGAAATAACAGTATTATTTGTAACATCAACAAGCATTGCAAGATCCGGTCAGTTTACAGAAGGAATTACAGAAGCTTTTATCAGCTTCTATCTGCTCTCAATTTACCATACAAAATATACATATAAACAGTTTATTGCAATATGTATGGTAATGCTGCTGCTGTAAAGTAACCAGTATCGATGCTCTGAACTAGATGCTGCATCATCACATTCCTGTGATATCAACCACATACCATTAGATTGCAGTTATATGTCAGCTGCAGTACTCACAGAAATGCAGCAGAACAAGCCTTTAGCCACATGCAGTACCTATGAGAGCTCTGAGCCTTAATGGTGCATTTGAAGTTGAGGATTTAAAAGGCGTCCTGTGTATTCTACAAAAAGCAGAAATACAACAGCCTCATTCCCTGAATGCAGTGCCTCCTAATGATTTTGCCTTGTCTCTTCTAAACAGGCTGTTTCAGCTTAATGATTTAATGAATGGCTTCAAAAGCACACACTTAAAGAACAAAACACATACTGGCAACAGTGTTTAACACAGCTGGTGAAATAAGGAAACATGCAAGTGCTACATAAACATCTGATTAGTCACATTATTTAAAAAAAAAAAAAAAAAAAGCACCACATAAGATCAAGTATAAAAGTATATCTAATGAATCAAATTCCCATAGGTAGCTTTATGACTGTATTGGATTTTCCCTGCTTACTCTACATGAAAAAACACAACACACATACTGTATCATCTACATAGTGAAAACAAATTACCTTGTGGCTAAACAGTGCTGTCACAGATTTCACGTCGCTATGTATAATCCAAAGCTGATAAAGCCTTTATCAATCCACACAGATAAATGATCACAGAGAAGCACGAAAGGAAAGATACACAGGGACCGATCTGTTAACACCAGAAGCGTGGAGAGGACCGGTATCGACCCGTTATTTATCTCCATTCCATGTCAGTGCCTTAACCTTGGACACACGACCCCTCGTTTTGAATGGTCGACGGCTGAGGTATCCAGCAGGTAGGAGCGACTGAGACTGCTGCATCAAATAGGAGCCGTATGCTAAATGCTAAACCTGAATGAACGGGACAGTGCACCCGCGGAAGGCATTATTGTAAAGGTCTAACACCCATATTGTGATATGACAGGGCCTGTTTGTGCAACAGAGCCGGTGCGCAGTCGGTGTTGATACCAGCTGGTGCTATTGAACAGCGGCTGCACGCGCCTGTTTTACACCGAAAAAGGGGACACTTCAGATCGGCTAATGGGTGAAGCTACCACGCAACAACCCCAAACAAGCACCGCTCAGGCTACAGCAACACGCACATGCACGACCCTCCCCCACGGCCAAACAATAAGCGCGTCTGAGGAGCAGAGGTGCGAATGCTCACCTTACCTTTTTCATCCAATCAAACTATCGATCCCCCCGCGTTCCGATCGGCGGCGAAACGTTCCGGAGCAGCGAACCGTTTGTTTATGCTGCCAGGGAATGATGATTTATTCCGTTGTGCAGCTTAAAAATACATGACCTCACCAAATTCACTTGCCTACGTTTCCATCTGGCTGCTACTGACAGGCCGGGACGCGAAGTGCGCACGGGGCATGCGTCCCAGCAGCGCGTCACTCACCCACAGAGACACACCCACAACATCCATCTACACCCTTCCTTCCGCCTGCCTATCTATCTATCTATCTATCTATCTATCTATCTATCTATCTATCTATCTATCTATCTATCTATCTATCTATCTATCTATCTATCTATCTATCTATCTATCTATCTATCTATCTATCTATCTATCTATCTATCTATCTATCTATCTATCTATCTATCTATCTATCTATCTATCTATCTATCTATCTATCCATTTCTCCTTGACATGCATACCTTACAAACATGTCTAATTGTGTATTATTTGGGCCACTATCTACAGTAAATCTATAGCAGATGTTATACTAGACACACAAATAGACTATAGCCCATATACTGCATGAATCTCATACAGAATATTTGCTCACATTTATGCCCATTAGCACATACACACCTTCTGATAAGTGTTATGAGTATTTTCTGGAAATATTAAGAGTGAAAGGCAAGGGTGAGACAATGGTACAGAATAGCTAAGTGTCACTTTATATAATTTAGTGGATACTGTTCTCCATTTTCTTTCACAAATGCTGCTGAAGCATTCCTTAAGGATAGTTGAATGTGTGTATATTTTGTAGAGATGCTTAAAGAACAAATTTAAATGCATAAAGGCAAGTTACAGTACATGTACACATCTAACAGTCTATGCACAATTTTGAACTCACTCTGAGTCTATTTGTTATATAAGGAAATTTGTGTCAAGAGCAAACTCTTTACATGTGATGATTTTTCATTTACTTTAAATTTAACATGGATTTACACTTCTAAGTCTATTACCTATTTCCATTTACAAAACAAAACATTCTTAAGGATAACTAAATGTGTGCTTTCTTTGTAGCACTAAACTAAGAACACAGGCTTAATGGGAAAAAAACAAGATGCAGTACAAATGCCTACATCTAGTAATGGGCAATTCCAGTGTCTCTAAACTGTATTTGTCATATTAGTAATTTTTGTGTCAAGAGTAAAAACTTTACTTTTCAAAGCCTTTTTTAATTTAACTTGGATAAATGCTTCTAAATTACATATGTATCTATTACCTATTTCCTTCTTTCCTGAAATACTTTTAATGACAGTTAAATAAACGTGTGCATTCTTTTTTTAACATTGAATAAATCAAACAAGCTTAAAAGGGGGGAAAGGACAGTATATTCTATATTCTAGTAGTTAATTAAAGATCAATTTTAGTGTCTTCAAATTGAACTTTTTTGTCATATTATTGGTATTATTTTCTGTCAATATACAACATCATGATCCTTTTAGTATTAATAACAATACTACGTAAGTAAGTCAAAGGTATGATGCATACCAGGATAAACTGCAGTGATGATTAATATTATTAATATTATCTAAATATCTCGAGTGTATTCATCATTTGTGGCAATGTCTGTCAGATGATCTACATGAGATTTACCCAATAGCCTTTATTCCCGGTCCATAACTCTGGCATCAGTTGTAGACCATGACATGCACCCGGTTCTGCAGGAAGCCTTAGTATAGTAGTAGTACTGTACCATCTAGAGTTCATCCATCAGTTCCTATATGCTACAACAGCGAGCGTACACACGGAGTCGTGCTCTGCGAAAGACATGTGATTGAATAAGGACATTAGATAAAATTACGTTAAGTTAGCGCTGAGTAGTTTAAATTCTCCCTGCACCCACCTGACAAGCCCTGGATGGCTGTTATTTATCCTTGTCCCTGCGCAGATACCCCGGGGCCTGCAGAGACAAGCTACGCGCAATAGACCTGGGATAAGGAAGCGGCATGGATGAACGTCCCAGCAGCGACGATTCCCGCAGCGTGAAAAACCTCCTGTGTTTTCTTACCCCTTGTTCGAAGAGAGCCCGCAGTGTTATGATCATGATGGGACAACAACAGCCTTCCAAGAGCAGGCTACAAACCACAGATCCAACCGAGGTCGTTCGTCCTTCCCAGGGTTCTTCTTGTCCGTAGCGCACCTACTAGTACAGTACAGCATCCACCGGGCATCCACCGCACCTTTGGGCGTCAGACGGATTAGTTAAAATCGGTGTTGCTGATCTCACGCCAACCCCGCTATTGGTGGCTCTGACCTGTCGCTGTCAAACCGCGAAGCAAATCCTATTAAGTGTTTAAAGGCAAGAAGCTAAGAATAGCGCCAATTACAGTAAAAAGTTTCAGATCTTCAACCTGGTTGGTGTTGGTGCTGGTGTTGGTTTAACAGAACACAATGAAAGGGCACCATGGATAGTTAATGTCATTGATGAATTACCTGCCACAGAGGAGCTGCCTTTACTTAAAGGACGTCAAAACAGCAATGCGATGATCACAAGGATTATTTTGGATCCGTGGTGGGAGCACTGACGATAATACACAGGATCAGACTGCAGACATTGGTTACATATGTTACCAGGTAATGTTTCTGCTTCCTATCCATCTCATCTATATCCTTCCTCATATATATATATATATGTTTGATAGTTTGCTCATTTCTTCTTAGGCAAATGTGACCTGTCTGTACTCAGTGGATGGCATGAACATCCCCTAATTTCATACACTTTGAGGCAAACATACTAGTTTTGCCTTAATATAAGGTACACAGTGCTGCCTACAGTACTGAGGCCTGCTGAAGTATGTTGGTAAAGTATGCTGTTTGTTAGAGGCTACTTATGATGCAGCTAAATGCACTGGATTATGATCATGATAGATTAATGTGAGTACTGCCACATTTGATTTTATTTATTTTTTTTATAGTGTGTGAATGTGGACTTGTGGTGTGATAATGTTTAGACTAAGAGCTAGATCATGAAGATGTACTGTATGTTGTCCCCAATTCTCAAGTACAGCTTCTCCCCCTGTCTGGGTCTAAATCATGTGGTTGGCTGCTAAATGGATCATGGTGGTTTGTCAATGACAGGATACAAAGCCTCAGTGATGCTGACTGCTTCATTAAAGTGTTTTTATCTGTTTTTGACATTAAAATAGTGTGTGTAATGGTGATTGATTTGCAAAATGGAGAAGGTGTCATGTTTGGATGTTTAGAGAGTTGGTTATTTGCAGTATAACGTGAACAGAAATGTCAAAATGAATGAAAATAATAACAACAATAGCATCAAAACTATGCCTTAAGTATGAAATGGAGACAATTTGATGCTTGTGGTCAAAGTGGAATGAGGAAAGACTGTTTACATAGATAACAAACCTTACATGTCATACCAACACTTCTGTTCAAGATATTTTAATATCAAAAGCAAGATATGACACAGATTGTGATCAGCCTGGGTTCTGTGTGGGTCAATTTTTTTCAGTGTTGGGTGTCAAAGCTTTTCTCCAATAGTTTTACACCTGTAGGCAGGCGACTGTGAAGGAGAAAAGCTGCAGAAGTTAAGTTTTCTTCTTGTCCTGTGTGTTTGACCTTTGAGGCGTAACAGTGTGCAGTGGTTTCCTCCTAAATGTAATAGTTTTATCATTGAGGCACTATCACTTTCACATGTGACGTGTTGCTCATCTATGTTGCTGTACTTTTTGCCAAACATTTAATTTTGTAGGACTTTCCTCATATTAATTCATTGGTTTGGGTGTCAGGAGCTTGGCATACATTCAGTTTATAAACACTCTTAATAAGGCCTAAAATAATTGGTTCATTGAATGACTCGAAGTATGTTGTTTGGTTTAGTCTTTCGATGGTTACTGAAATGTGCTTTGAAACTTTAGATCACTGGTGTCAAACACAAGGCCCGGGGGCCAAATCTGTCCCGCCAAATGGTCCAATCCATTGGACGAATAACAATGGATGATTTGGATGAATGACAATGAAGATATTAATGTTGGAAAAATTCAGGTTCTACATACAGAATAATTAGATCGTATTTAGGTAAGACCAGTAAAATATGATCATATTTACATATAAATAATGAAAAGTGTAGATTTTAATGTAAAAAAAAGGAAAATTGCATGAAAATCTTTATATTAACAAACCATCCTTTTATAAAAACCGGAATAAAAACCTGAACAAATATGAACCCCCTGAAGAGAAGTAACAAATCTTACAAATCTTCTGCCTGTTACTAAATGTTGTTTGTATTTGTAATTGAAATATAAGTTGTTCTGCACATGTGCAAATGACAAACTGATAAACTGAGGCAGAAAATTGTTAAAACTGCACTTGTTTTTATTAAGACATGTCAAATTGTTCATATTATTTCCATTTTGAGGGAAACATTATAAGTTTAAACATTATCATAATATCATTTTGCTCTTTTCATTGTTATTATTTTACTTGTCTGGTCCTTTTGAGATCATATTGGGCTGAATGTGGCCCCTGAAGTAAAATGACTTTGACACTCCTGGTTTAGATGAATAGAAATCCAGTCAAATAAAACATACCATAATGGATTTGTTGTAACAGATGAATCAGAACTGTTATCTTTTCTGTAACTACATAAAAGTGACACAAGAAAGATGATACTGATGTCATTTCATTTCAGCACACCTTAGCATCCATACTTATACTGTATATAACCTTATCTATGCATTGAATTTCCCTCAGGAGATAAAGTTCACAATACCTCAATTCATACCTGAAATACTACATAGTTGACAACAATCATTGGTACAGTTTTTATACATGAATATTTCTTTTACTTTTGTCTTTTAAAAAACTAATACTGAAAGCACCAGTGTCTGTTTTTTTATCCTGTTCTGTCTTGTAAAGTGGTAGTACCATAATCATGGTTCTGCCTGGGTAAAATATTGATCTGTGAAGATTTACACCCACATACTTTCAACATAAATTCAAGATTCACACCTTCAAACTACTAAATCTGCTATGTAGTTTGTTCAGTTTTATTGCATGAAACTATTGATTCTGTCTGTATTATATAGAAAAACTGGTCAAATTAAATTCAATTAGTAATGATTTGACACAGTTATCACTTAAGTTGAGTTTATTAAACAAGCTTCTGTATTATGGCTTGTTTAAAGAATATGTTTAATGCATAAATGTTCATGTCAGTATTCTGAGAAGATGAAAAACATATATTATGGAATCATAAAGTGGATTTTCTAGTTTAGTATAATCTGTCTATGTCATTTTATTTACTTGGATATTTTTATCATTTCAAATCACTGCAAGAACACTTATATATCAAAAGAAGAATAAGCATAGAGCATAACAATACTCACAGTGGATCATGACACAGTTGCAGAGATGCTAAA
The DNA here is from genome assembly GCA_020466265.1 of Siphamia tubifer. Classification (NCBI taxonomy): domain Eukaryota; kingdom Metazoa; phylum Chordata; class Actinopteri; order Kurtiformes; family Apogonidae; genus Siphamia; species Siphamia tubifer. The sequence continues at coordinate 18,793,368 of CM035797.1, read as the reverse complement.
GTGCCCCAGGTCAGTAGAAAGCCTATTACAAAGTAGGAGGGGCAGGGAGAGTGAGATACAGTGAGACTAATGGACTAAGATAATCTAATCCCAGTCTAGTTCAAAGAACTGTCTTTCTCTATAAAGTTTCTCTGAACACTCCCTCATAACTGGATTTTGATAAAAAATGCTGTTGGCAGGATGTGACAAAGACAGTAATGTCATTATTTTAGAAAATCAGAGTGAAGAAAAAATGGAAAGAGGACATGGATGAGAAATTAAGTCAGAATAAAGAGGGTAACAAGTTTGACATCCTTATATAAGGAAAATGTTCTTTGGTTTTGCTCTCATATTTGATTTTCATATGTATTACAGATCATTTATAACAATACCAAGCACATTAAACCTCTCATTGGAATATCTCATTGAACAAAATGTGTAATATGTTCATTTGTGGGTTTGTTTATTTATTATGTGTTACCTAACTTGTGTATTTGTTGTATGTGTGTGTACAATCTTAGGTGCGTGCTTGGAATGTGTGCAGGATGAGCAGCACATTTGTTACATTAGCTGAAGTACTGGAGGCACGAGGAGGACCTCTGCTGGAGGAGGAGGTCTGGTCTCTGCTGCTGGGCACTGCAGAGTCTTTAGTGGACATCTCCTATAAGGGTAAAGCACTGCTAAAACCAACATTTCTCATTTTATGATCTGTTAACACAGGTAACGCAATGGGACTCAGTATTGTGCTGAGCTTCATAACAGAGTATTTTAACGCTTTATGCTGCTTTCATCACGTGTCTTTCCTGAAGATGGAGCAGCATCATTGCACTATATTATCGACTTCCCACTTTTTTTTGCAGGCCCTAACAATATGTGCAACATCATAAGCCCCACCTCTTTGCTGCTGTCAGCCACTGGTACCTTAGCATTTAAGAACTGTGGCCTATCAGATGAAGTATCCACCTTCACCGCTCCAGAGATGCTGCAGGGCCGTGCCAGCTCAACCAAACCTGCCATAGAGAGGGTCTGTACACACAGTCTAATCTCCCCACTAAACACTCAGGTTGCTCATTCTACATTCTGTTAAGTCACACTACATTTGCACGTTCTACATTTAAATGTGTGAATTAAAATGCAAGTTCCTGGCTCCTCACACTCTTGTATGCTTTTTTTTTCCCTGTAAGTGTTAAATCTCAGCAATGTCAGGAGTTGAAGGACACCTTAAAGGTGCAAGGTTGCCATCTAGTGGCCAATTAAAGAAATGTATGTGTATTATGCACATCAGAGATGTATTTCATACTTTTGCATATAAAATTGATTGAATAATACACATAGACTTACAAATATAAACAAAACTATACATTTTAACCTATCAAGACCCAGGAAAGTTGAAGTTTTTCCTTTTTTTAATGTTAAATAATTGCCTTTTTTGGAAACAGTACAATGCAACCATTTGTTCAGATGCATTTTTACAGTTTTTATGGAATGTCCTTTGTAGTGGACAATATTTCATGCTCCCCCCCCCCCATCAATAAAGCTGTGAATGTCTTGTCCCCGAAAGAGGACAAGACATTCACAGCTCAGGAGGTTAAAACCAAAATACTTTATTTTGCAATGTTTAATGATAAATGGGTTTTAGCCCTTGAGAGAGAACTGAAAGTTGGCCTGATTTTAAATGATAAATTTAATTAACCAATCTACCTAAGCTCAATTACTGTATGCTGTTGCACAGATGCTGGTGTATTCACTGGGTATGACTCTCTACTGGTCAGTTGATTTTCACCTACCTCAAAATCAGGTGAGACCTTGGAAATTATCTGCTTTTCAGTTTTCGTTGTCACTGTTATTAGTGTTGTGGACCTCAGTAATGGTTCTCTCTTGTCCCTTTCAGCCAGTCCAGTTGAGTGACCATCTAAACAGCCTTCTCCTCAGCATGTGTGAGGACCTGGCCCACCGCAGGGTAAATCTCAACTCTATCCTCGAAGCCTGCGAATCTCAGCATAAGGCCTCCATCCTGCTGTCCCCCGCCAAAGTCATCAGACAGCTTGTGGAGGAGGTCTTTCATGATTCGGTGAGTCCAGTTACCTGCAGTATGCTCCTGTCTGGAAGCAACATAAGCCTCTCTGTGGGTGTTTGTGGTTATGTGCTAATTTACACAAGGAAAAGCAAATTAAGGAGTTTGTAAATTGCGAAGGTTTGTGTTCCATCAGATGGACCATGGCTCGTTGCCAGACAGCAATGTCCCCCTGAGTGGGAGGAGCCAGATGATCAGGGAGAGGCTTCATGGTGAGTATGCATGTTAAACTCCTATTTGTGGTGAATTTAGTAAACAAATTGTAAATAAAAGCAGCATATCAGTCATTAAATTTGAGTAAACCCTATTAATAATAACAATTTAATGATGAACAGGAGTTCGACAATTTTGCAAAATACTGCACAGATCAACAGTGAGAGTAGCTGTTTGATCAACAGATAGACTTAAAAAAAAAACATTAGTCAGTACCTGAGCTAATTCCTATGGTAAAAGAGTTTTTGTGATCACTTCAGTTATTTTCCCATGTGTCAGGATTACGCAAAATTGCTGCACAGATCATCAGATTTGGTTAAAGGGAGGAGAGCGTAGCCAAAGGACAAACCAATTAAAGTTGTGGATCAGAGCCATTAAAAGAGGCAGTAGATCGATCTTTTTCATGTATTTTTCTAATACAGAGTGATAATGTGTTTGATTGGGGCCTCGTAACATGAACCCAGATTTGACATGAAAGTGTATGCAGTAATTTTTGCTTTTAAATATTCTCATTCTTTAAAACTAGATCTAGATAAGAGATGAAAATGATACAGATAAGTAACATTATAACTCATAGTATTCCAAAAGTAGGGTTGATACTTTAATAATAAATCATACGTCATTATTATTGACTTCTTCAGATGAGTTGACCCTTTGTTGGTCACACTATCAAAATCATTATAATCTTTATGTATTTTTTGGCTTTATCCACCTCACAGGGACTATTATAACATAAAACATAGATTTATATTTCTTTTTACTCACCCTAAATTTAACTAAGTAATTAAAACTCAAACATTATTCCTTCACCAATCTTACCAACATAATTTGTGACTTGGTTGAAATTAGATGTATTAACTCTTTGGGTTTGTATGTGATTAACATTAGCAATTAGCATTAGCATTTCATGACCCTTTACTATCATCTCAACCGTTTGATTGAGCATGTTTTCAAAAAATTATTACCTGAATACCAAAGTATTTCTGAAACATGAGGATTATTTATGTAAAATAGAGTCTAAAAGTTAATAAAATAAGAAAAAAAATCTAATTTGCCTGCAATTTTGTGTCCAAAAGCAGATGTGATCTTCTTCTTCCTAGCATGACCTGAATATAACATTGACTGCCCAAGAAGTTTGGTGTCAAATGGCTTAAATTTAGATTAGATAAATTCAAAGTTAAAGCTGACCAACAAAGGGTTAAAAACGTATGGTGAAAGTCACATGGAAGTATCCTTCTATGCTACAGCAGAAAACTAAAAAGAGTTTTGAACATTAATTGTTTCAGAAAGGATATTTGTGCAGAAAGTGTGCTGCATTTGTTGTTATTTTGACTCAAGACAGTATGCGGGTCAGCAGGATTAAGATCTTAATCTAAGGCAAGTCCAGGATTAGGCAACTGCAAGAGCCAATAATGAGATACTGAGCGTAGATGCTCCAGGCTCAACCCTCTGCCAGCCACGGTGCTGTCCAAACATCTGAGCGTCTCAGTAGAGCACAGAGACGGACAGGAATCAAACATCACTGTCATCTTTTATCTCTCACCTGGTTGACAGGAAAGAGAGGGCCATTTTCAGACTTCAATGAAGGGTGTGCGGAAGGGAGAAGATACTCAACAGACTCTGACTCAAAGTCAGGTATGAATATGATGTAGAGGAAAGTTAGAGAAGGATAGACAGAAGAAACTTTGGTTCAAGGGGCCAAAGAGTTTGACCTCTAAAGCATTGCAGTTGTTGTCCCTAGGATTTAATTATTATTATTATTAGTATGGTATATTAACTGTGCTGTGGATGTACTGTAAATGTACATTTCACCACACATCCTCATTTGTTTCAATGTTTTCACATCAGTTACTGCCTTTATACATGCTTTTTATATCTGTTTTTTTAGGGAGTTTACCTCAGAGACCTTGGAGACAAAGACAGAGAAGCTCTCCTACACCTTTGTACCACTCGTCTTTAGACAGGTATGTGCTTTGTAAACTAATGGTAGATCCTTAAAGTGCTAGTACACAAATGTGAACATACTGTAACATCTTCTTATCATTGGACTATTTTTAAGTTTTGTAATTCACAAGATGATAGATTTTAAAAGACGCTATCACAGCCTGATTGAAGTGTGGACTTTCAACATTAATTCAAGGATTTTAATAAAAACAGTTCATCATCCAATTAGGAATTACTGCATGTTAATCATACTCTGTCAATATTCAGAGTCAAAAATGATTAGACCAGTGAGTGATAAGCAACTTTGTTTCAATAGTAATAGCAACATTTGATACAGTTTATGGAAGTTTTCTTTAATTTTTGAACTGTTAGTAGCAAATTGTATGATTGGAAACATAATTTTTTCCTGTTTTGTATTTTAAAAGTTTTATTTTACAAAAAGCCTCCTGTGGACTGGTGTTGTAAATTAGCACTTGTGCTAAAACACTTAAACAATGCTTCTGGTTTGTCCAATGTAATTGCTCTGTCCACATCAAATAAACAGTTAAATAAAAATAAAAATAAATGTATACAATCCAGTTTATTAGATATAAACAGACAAAATAGTTGCAAACAACTGTAATTGAACAATTTATTGTATATTAAAAGCTTACATTTCACTGAACCTCTCAAGTAAATGTAGTGTGACACATTTTTGAGTATTGGCTTCTGAAATGTAGGTTAAATACTCTAGTGCAAGTATTTTAAAAGTCTTTAAATAAAAGTACTTCATGGTTCACTAATACACTAATACTATGAATGTCTAATTATTAGAGAAAGGTTTAAAACAGCTTAATCTTTTTCCTAGCTCACTGATTATACATTACCCCATGAAGAGTTTGACTTCTTTTTTTCCTGTAGAACTATTACACAACCTGTCCTCCCCACCCCTGTCTTTTCTCAGACTCCATCGTGGGGTTCGTCACAGGGACAGTAACTGCAGCTGGCTTGGAAGGAGCCTCCACAATGACATCTCTCCCAAGACATCAGGCAGGTCTAACAGTCCTTCGATCACCTTCAGTGAATCCTCCCTCAGCCTGAGCCAGAGGAAAACAAAGGTAACTTTAGTTTTGTCTGGGTAAGAAAAGAGAGAATCGCTGGTGCAAAGCATGTACACTCCGCTGAAAGCATATCACATGTATTGCTTCTTTTAAAGCTAACACCTATTTTCAACCCCAGGCTTTGGGTCCTGAGTTCATCAGAATGCTAGATGAACAACAAATCGTTCTAGAGCTTCCAGGATCTATCGTTGTAAGTTCAAATTTTCCTCCCATCAACATTTTTAGTTGCTTTTTCATGCAGTTTGTTAATTCTAATACTGTCTTTGTCTTTTGTTGCATGATAAAATATGTTTGTTTGCATCTGTATGTGCATGCGTTAGTGGGTTTACTGTATTGGTGTGCATGTATCTTTGTGTATTTGTGTATTCCTTACAGTCCAAAAAGGGACGTTCATGTTCATCCCAGAGAGAAGTGACTGTCGTGCTACCGAATGGACAATATGTGATGGTTCGCTGTGACACTAAATCCAAAGCAAGAGATGTATTTGATATGGTGGTGGCTCATGCAAACTTAGTGGAGCATTTCTACTTTGGTCTTGCCTTCATAGATGGTAGGAAAACACACACGTTAGGAGCTTTTTTTACTGTCATAATGTGCATTCATAATTATAAAACCCTCTTTAGTACAGCTTTTTATGAGGGTGGATGAACTGTGTCATGATATATTATGATATACAATTGCTCTATATGTATTTATTTATTTTTTTTATAAAAAGAGATTCTGTTTTGTAGATGATGAATACTTCTTTTTGGACCATGAAACAAAAATCTCCAAAGTTGCTCCTGACACCTGGAAAAAAGGGCAGATTGATACTTTTTTGGTCTTTCTGAGGGTCAAATTTTATGTCGACGACATCTCTTTTATTTTGTAAGTACTATTTTTGTCTAATCTATATGGCATAGGTACTGGTTTTTTTTTCTAACATAGCAAATGAATCATAAAAAAATAGAACATTTTAGCTTTTTTTTTGTCTTTACTATCTTTTTATTTATGTTTCCACAGGCACAAACTGACACGCCACCAGTACTATTTACAGTTGCGGAAGGATATTTTAGAGGACAGACTTTACTGTAACGAAGAGACTGGCTTGTTTTTGGCTGCACTCGCTTTGCAGGCTGAGTTTGGGGATTACATGCCAGAGGTACTGAGGACAGAAAGACAAATGCATAGCTTTGGTCTTAAAATACCAGTGTTACCTTTCATTGTGTGTCACAGCAACATATTTGGTTCTTTTATGTGTCTTTCTAGCTGTATGGTAAGAATTATTACCAGCCAGAACATTATGTGTCTAAGAGGATGCTAGAAAAGCTGGCTCTACCCAGTGTCAAAGAAGAGTTGCCAAGACTTCATGCAAGTCATGCCCAGATGCTTCCAGAAGAGGCAGAAACAGAGTATCTAAAGGTAGTTAGAGTAGTGATGCAGTTTCACTTGTGGATCACTTTGTTTTTTCATCATACGCTATACTTTTGAATTCTAAATACAATTCATCCAAACTAAATTTAACCTTTTTTAATATATGTAAACTGAGAAACCCCAGAACCTAATATACAAAACAGATGTCAAATGTTACACAAAATAATAAAAAAAATACAAATATAGTGAAGAAATTACATGATTGGTAAAATTTAATATTAGCACTGAAGAAAAAGACTATCCCTGAATATTTTTTATTAATCTTGCCCAACATTGGTGAGATTATTGTAATCTGTGTGGGTGTGTGACCACAGAGACATATCATGCTATAACTCAATGAATACTTAACATATCACCATGAAATTACATGGGCATACACATATAGGTACTGCGCATCAGATGCAATGATCCATTTGAGTAAAGGTCAAGGTCACAATTAAATAAAAAGTTCAACATTACATTATCCGTTATAACTCAAAAACAGAGGGTCACAGAACGTTCAGATTGCTACCAAATGATGTGGAATAAAGATTTCTACAATTCACCTACGACGAGTTTTTGAGATCTCTTGAGGTCAAATGTGACATGTCGTCAAATTAACTTCTGTAACACTGTGTGTGTCAAGCATAGACATATCACGCTATAACTTAATCAATACTGGACTTATTATCATAATATTACACACACTGACGCATATATACATATAACGGAATTATCAATATTGTCAAAGGTCAAGGTCACATTTAGCAGAAAGGTCAAAATGACATTATAGGCTCTAATTCAAGAACGGTTGTCATAGAAATTTGAGATTGGCACAAAATAGTGGCGAGATTAGGCATTCTCTGAATACTTGTTAATATTCCTTCTAGATCTAGACATTGTCTGTATTGTTACTCAGCAAATTATTACATTTGTAATACATGTTTCTTATATGTATCCCTTCAGATTACCCAGCAGCTCCCAGAATATGGGGTTATGTTCCATCGTGTGGGAAGGGACAAGCGACCACTGATTGGCGAGTTAGTTTTGGGAGTTTGTGTCAAAGGAATTATTGTGTACGAGATGAAGAACCACCTTCGGATTGTCACCAGGCGATTCCTCTGGAGGGAGACGGACTCCATATCTACAGGGGTATGAATTAATGACATTTCTAATAGATTTTTGCGTTGGATTTAGTATAGATAGATTTGTCATGAAAAATAATATATGATATTTTGTGTTTGTTCCCAGCGTCGTAAACTGATAATTGAGTGTGGTGGACCCAGTGGGAAAAAGCACAGTTTTGTCACAGAGAGTTCAAAAATAGCACAGTATCTCTTGAACCTCTGCTCTGCACAACACAAGTTCCACAGCGAGATGACTTCACGACAGCTGAACCACAGTTTGATACCAGGTGAGTAAAAGTTTAGGGATTGTGTTGATTTTAATTGACAAATCAACTGATAGAATAACTAACGCCTGTTTTTTGTTGTTTTTTTTTTCCCTTTTATTTCCTCAGATGAGAACATGGATAAGTATATGTCAGTGTACCGGGCTCGTAACCTGAATCTGAAGAGGATGTCGTGCTCAGAGGGCATGTTGAACCATGTAGGTTTGTCACCTGGTCAACCAGACTCCCTCTCCAAATCATGTGATGACATTAATGCAAAACTGGAGGCGCGACTTCGCCAGCAGAGAGAGATAAGAAGAGAAATGAGCAGAGACCTGAATAAAGAGCTGTCTGAAACAGGAGACGTCAAAGAGCGACCGTCATGGAGGTGAAAATATTCACATTCTCATAGAAAAATATGACTGAATGCCTCTGAGGGGAGAGTTTGATTAAATGTAAATATGCACATATGTGTTCTAGCAACTCAGACCCCATCCCCCGAAGGATGTCCAATGTCTCACTACAGAAGCAGGACTCCGATGCCTCTTCTTCCATACGAGGTGAATATATATCATCAGAACTCACATCATAGTGGGACCCATAGGACAGAACTGCTCCTTAATGTTTCTGGAACTCAATATCGTATATTTAATTTAGTGATTTGATTTGATTTATTGTATTAATGCTTTACCCAGAATATGATCTAAGTAGAACAATCTGCTTACACTTAGAGAATAATCTTGTAAATATCACCTGTAAGTGTTCTATAGTTACAAAGTAATAGTACTTAACTGCTGTATGTAAGTATATTTTGGGAGTATTTTTTTTTATTTTCTCCACTTCAATACTCAGATACCTTTTTAATGCACAGTATCGTTACTTGTTACAAAAAATAAATGAAATGAAGTGTGGTATTTTTACTGCTGAGCCTAATTACATAATATGCAAATGCAAATGATGACTCACACTTAACCTGTCAATAATCTGTTGATGTGAGCGGCTTCGTAAAAAGTCTGACTGCCTTTGATTGTTTATTATGTTGTAATATTTGATTATACCTTTGCTTTCTTTACTTGACTGCATGTAATTGTAGATTAGCTGATATACTTAAGTACAGTAAATACTAGATACTTAAGTAGTATTTCATTTGGTGAAATGTTGGTGATTTCTTTTTTTTTTGGAGGGGGGGGGTATCTGTACTTCAGTGTGATTTTCCAGTACTTTATACAACACTGTCTTTAAGAGATACATGAAAACATCTAAGTCTAAATATTTGATTGAACACATGTATTATTGTTGCTGAAGGATGTCAATGCTGATGTTTGTTTTAACTTTGGTTGTCATTCGGTCAGGAAGCCTTTATGTCTCAATTAACACATAAATTAATATAGTATCTTTAAGGTGCTTTTCATTTATTGTTGTAAAGAGTCATTAAAATGTGCTTAAATTGACTAAGAGAGTAGTTTATATAATTCATATTTTTGTAAAACCAGCCAGTATGCCCCATCTACACGTCATTCCCCTGTATTTTGAATTCAATTTTTTTTTTTCTATATCCTAAATTTTTAATGCATAATTGACTGAGCACTATCACCTAAAAGCAAATGTTGTCATTTTGGAGCTAGGATAATAGAAAATACATTTAAAAAAAATAGCAGTTAAGGAGTTGGCATGTTTTCCTTTCTGATTTAAGTATGTACACTTTTGGTGTTGTGAAAAGTCAATATTACTTGATGGTGTGAATTTTGACCCTTCTTCAACACTCTTTATATCTACTATTGCCCACTCACAATTTTATAAACCTGTGTTTTGCAGTCGACACACCAACCAGGACCCCACCAGAGAGAGAAATCATCTGTGTATCACTGAAGAAAGATCCCAAACTAGGCTTTGGTAAGTGTTTTGAGGAACACTTCCCTGTAAACTTCCTGCAACATTTATGAGCAGAGTGCGACTTATCTGATTCTTTCACACAAGACCTTTGTCTTCATATCCTCTCTGGTCCTGTTTCAGGCTTTGTAATTGTAGGAGAAGACAATACAGGTAAACTTGACCTCGGGATCTTCATTGCTTCCATTGTACCTGATGGACCTGCGGACAAAGATGGACGAATAAAACCTGGTATGGAACAACACTGATGGACGCTGGAAAAATAAACTACCTCAGCACATTTTATTAGTGACACCACACTAAAGACTCAGCTCGGATAATATGTTTTGTTAACATGTAAATTTTTTTTTTTTTGTTTGAAACCCAAGGTGGACGCCTCATCTCCTTAAATAAGACTAGTTTGGAAGGTGTGACATTTAGCGACGCTGCAGCCATTCTACAGAGCAGCCCCGAAGAGGTGGAGCTTATTGTATCTCAACCTAAACGTAAGATCTGCTTTCTATGCAAACACAGTCCATGAATCACTGTCAGACCATGCCTATGTATAGTAATGACATTTACAACAACCTTCATGTGCACTGAAGTCCTTTTCTACACCTGGTTGTGTTTTTTAACAGAGTGCCTGAAGGACAGGACGAGTTCACTGAGTCAAAGCAGCCTCGGTTTGGCGTTGGAGAGGAGCTTTGGATCACAGACCACCCTGAGTGGCACTGAGTTCCGTCCTGCCGCAGAGGAACTGGAGGAGGCCATCACTCTGTCCAGTATGGCAACACCAAAGCAGACCAGGAGGCTTCACATTCCTGTTGTTCGAATCCATGATGCGCAGGTAAGAAAGTGACTTTGTCTCCACAGAAGTCAGGTCTAAGTTCATAATGTGGAGTTTACATGCTCAGTAATATTCCACCATTACTCTTAATTTTGCATTTGTGGCATCATGTAAAAATTGGAGCGTCTTCTAATTCAAACATGTGGTATGTTCTGATATTATGTTGGTATTATGACAGTTCTCGGGCATGTATAGAGCACATTCATAAAATGAATGTAATTTACTTGTTTTACTGCAGATTATCCACAACACCTGTTTAGGTTCAGCTGCAGTACCCTGCAGAAAAGGGGTGTCTAAAAAGACGAAAACACAAAATCTGAGGAAAGAGGTACTCTCCAAACAAGTGAAATATCTGTCCATGCAGCGAGATAATTTCACTTGACAAGATTTCTTGAATTAAGATTGAAGTTCGAAATAAGCATGCCTACAGATGTTTGAACACTTAAAATAAGAAATTAGCTTTTAAAACAAAGGAAATGATCAAATACTTCCAAATCATTTTTTTCCCTTTATTTCGAGCACCACCATTGTATATCCTTCATGTTAACATAATAGGCTACCTTGAAAAATACTGGGTTTGAAAATGTTATATTTTCCATATCAATGAATATAATGGAGAGGAGGAACAGATTTAATTTTGGATGTTTCACTATTTCTAGATTTCCCATAAGAGGGCGCTCAAAAATGTAAAATTTCTAAACACTTTTGTTTATATCTCTGGAACTATTTGTCTGAGTGACTTCAAATCAAGTACAAATGAAAGGTCAGAACCTGGGAATGCTTCATGTCATGATGTCATTAAGGATCGGGTGCCTTCGGAGATATACCCTTAGCTATCATTTCCAATGGCGTAAGTATAGTTTATAGTAGTAAGAACCAAATAATGACCTCCACCAAGTAGGTTATGTTTTTGCTGGAGTTTGTCCAACAGACAAAGGATATGTTGGGAGTGTCACAAGGAACAAATGATTATATTTTGGTGGTGATCCAGAAGAGATCCTGGATTCTGGATCACTTTGAATTGTAAAATTTCAAAGTGATCCAGAATCCAGGATCTCTTCCAGATCACCACCAAAATGTAATCATTTGTTCCTTGTGACACTTCCATCGTATCCTGAACATTTAAAAAAAAAATCAAAATCCATCCATAACTTTTTGAGTAATGTTGCGTACAGACAAACTCTGGCAAAAACATAACCTCTTTGGTGGATCTCCCTTCATTCGGAAGAGGGAGGTCTGCCTTAGCGGAGGTTTGCGCTTTTCTAGTTTTCAGTGTAATGACAACGATACTCTCTGGTAGAGATGTATCTTCCAAAGAACAATCCATATTTTGGGTCAGTAGACAAACACCTACTATGACAGACAATGTAAACAGGTTCCAAATATCCCAGGTGTTTGGAAGAACATATGAGGAAGGCTATCTATGAACAGGAAAAGTAGGGAAAATTCATTTGCATTTTCTATGTGAACAGATTGTTTTGAATATTGTGTTTTTTAGAATTGGGGAAAATCTAAACATTAGTGTGAATATCAGTGTAGTTTGTGATGAATGCTAGATCAATTAACACATAAGACTGATTATTATACTATAGAAGTTCCTGGACACAAATATCCTTTGAACCCACATTTTATATATTTTTTTTTTTTTCAGGATGGCTGTTCCCGCTCCCCTTCAATAATAAGTCTAAAAAGTGGGGAGAGGATAACTGTGGAGTTGAAGAAAAGCGGTGGTAGCCTCGGCATCAGTGTTGCTGTGAGTAATTTAAAAATATATATATATTTTAAGCTATTGATTTGTAGTTCAGTTTTTGTTTCTTTGTTGATCTTTAAGATGAAATTCAACATAAGTATAAGATCACACACTGTAAACCTGAATAAGTTAGCACAACTCAAAAAATTTAAGGCAATTGATTGCCTCAATTATTTTAAGTTGATGAAACTTAGAAAATACAAGTTGCTAGAACTTAAAATTTACTCATTAACTTAGTATTCTAAGGTTCTGTCAGTCCTACTGGGTTCAGTGTCAGTCAGGGTTCAGTGTCTTTGTCCAAGGACTCTTGGACATGTGGACAGACAGAGTCAGACAGACCCTTCAGTCATTGGACGACCCGCTCTACCAACTGAACCACAGGCGCCCCTGAATATTGAGTGTTTTGTGATTGTAATTTTTTTGGTGTGATAGATATCGATGATTGTTTTGAGTGCTCTGTATTTCAGTTAATTTAATTTTTTTCAATCATCCTTATTTGAAACAACAGAAATAACAGTACAATATCATCCTCAACATTTAATGACTTAATTCCACTCAGTTGTACCTCATCTATGATGTTAAGTTATGTTCACTTATAGTCACAATAGTTCGCATTAATACAAAACTATTAGCTGGAAGTACTTAAAAAGAACAACATGTTACAGCAACTGAATACATTTGAGTTAGTAGTACTATTTCTGAAAGTTTGAGTATTCACAACTTAATTTATTTAATTATTCTGAACATTCAGGTTTACAGTGCAGTTGTCTTAGAGCTGAAGAGTCTGAAGTCCATTGTAGGGTTGCTGTGTTGACACATTAAATTGTGCCAAAGACTTAGTGACATCACTGTATTGTGCATCGGCCAAATCAATTAGCAAGATTAAAAAGGAAGGGCCAATAGGTAACTGGCTGAAATATAGAGTTATTCAGACCCCTATATGATGAGTCAGGACCAGTTGGGAGGGCTATGTGAGGTCTTTGACAATGACTACTGTAATTCTTTTTAGGGAGGGTCAAACACCAGTGTGCGATTTGGAGGCATCTATATAAAAAGTCTGGTACCTGGAGGAGCTGCAGAGCAGGACGGCCGCATTCAGATTGGTAATCTCTCTTTTGTTTCTTTTAGCCAACTTGGCAATGACTTCATTCTCTGTGCATCATCAAAAAAGCATTAGAAAAACACTGGTAGCTCTTTTAATCAATTCAATGCATTAGTCAACATATTAAACTCAAAAGCCTCTAAATATGGCTATTCATCTATGTAGTCAGGTCAATTATTTGTTTTTCTTTGTGATACTGACAATGTCCTCAAGGTATAGTATATAAGCACTTCCTAAAACACTATGTATGACCTCATAGAATAACTATCCTTCTGAACCAGGGGTGTCAAACTCACTTTAGTTCAGTCATAATAATAATAATAATAATAATAATAATAATAATAATAATAATAATTATTATTATTATTATTATTATTATTATTATTATTATTATTATTATTATTATTATTATTATTATTATTATTATTATTATTATTATTATTATTATTATTATTATCATCATAATCATAATCATAATCATAAGATAATACTATATATATCCAAACTTTTCCCTATGTTTTAGGCTGAAATAAAGCAAACATATCTCCAAACCAAAATGTGAATAACATTAACAACCTTGAAAAAAACTGAAATTTATTAAGAAAAAAAAGCAACTGCAATTCTATCAACATTATGTGACAGCTTCTCATTTTCACATATGCATTACAACTTTCAAATCATAGTGGATCTATGAATACATAAAACCTTCAGTAATAGTCAACATATTGTTAAAACTATATATCCTGCTTTTAAATAATTTCAGGTTTTTCATGTTTGTTTAAGTTATTACACTTTCATTTGAAAGGATAATTTGTAGTCATCATTATAATAATATTTTACTGGTCTGACCCACTTGAGATGGAATTTGGCTGTACTTAAACTAAATCCCTGAATTAAAATGATTGTTAATATATTCAGTGTAATTTTTTTATTTCACAAATTCATCCCACAGTGTGGATTTGACCCTTTGGTGAAAAAGTTTTGCCCCCAAGCCTATATGTTTGACACCTGTGCTTTAAACCATCACTTATGACTTAGTAGAAGTACAGTATGTTGGGCTGTATTTACCTACAGAGACACTGGCCTCTGCCTGTATTCTCTTTATTTTATTATTTATTGATGTGGAAAGCTATGTTTAGTTCCAGAAGCCACAGTGCTTTGTCTGTGTCTCCTTGGTTCATGCTTCAGTGAACACAAACGACTTTTAGATTTGTTGACGTGTCCATCATCACCCACAGTCACACAGATCCACGCACACATCCACACAAACCGTTTATGTATTGATGCTACTAATGATGATGAGATTTGTGTTTGTGCATATGACAGGTGACAGACTGCTGGAGGTTGACGGCTCTAACCTGAGGGGCGTGACTCACCAACAAGCTGTTGAGTGCCTGAAGAGGACCGGGGAGGTAAAGACACACACATGCAGTTAAACGCACATATTCAGACTACAATTATGTCTCCTCTGTTTTCAACCAGCTCTCTATGTAAAGTGTCATGAGATAACTTTTGACTTTTTATAAAGAAAATGTGATTTCTGGATTGATTCATTTGATGCCAAATGAGTGTGTGTGTGTGTGTGTGTGTGTTACTAATGTTCCAGTGTGGACAGCAATAATTAAAATGCTAAATTCGATTATGTTTAATCAGTTCCAAAACAAGATGTGACATTTATTTACACTATTCCAAGTGTCATTTTCTACTACACACTATTAGATTTGTTCCCACTTCAGTCAGATGTAAATGAATGAAAGAAAGTATCCAATCAATAAATCACATTAATTTTCTGTAGGTGGTGAACCTGCTATTGGAGAGGGAGCCTACAGTAGTCTTGGAGCCGAGACCTGACTCACCCTGCCCCCCCTCAGCCCACAGTTCATCACACACACAGCCCTCCAGGACGGAAGTCTCTATGGAAACGACCTTGAGTGGTCGAGCCAAGGACTACAGCTTTGTGACTGATGGTGAGAAGAGACAGGAAGGGGCACATATGCTTACAAAAAAAAAAAAAAAGAGAGACACTGTCAGGCAAACACACACAAACACGCAGACACACACATGGCCCAGAGGTGACTGTGCGTCATCTGACAGCTACATTGTGGTAGCTGTCAGAGTCATCCGGGGCTGACGCTGCCTCAGTCCCCGGAGACTGCACGCACTGAAACCTTGAAGCTGCCTGTTCACTGCCAGAGCTCAGTTAAAGGGACAGTTTGTCATCTCTACAAGGCCTGTTTTTCTGTGCTCTAAAGACAATTTGAAGTAAATCACATAACATCATTGCTTCATGTTTTAGGATTTCCTTAATAGCAATATTCCTATATATATAAAAAAAATAAATAAACAGCTCTGACATTATCAGATGAATAGTAAACTGATTTGGTGCATATGTCACTTCCACCACAATGTGTTAAATCTCATTGCAGATGAAGGATTAAAGATTACACAACACACTAAGATGTTCCTGAATCTCTTCTCTTTCTAGAAAACACACATGAAGTGGTTTTAAAGAAGAGTTTGTCGGGGCTTGGCTTCAGCTTTTATATCTCACATCTGCACTCGGGTCCAGATCGTGGCAGCGTGGTCCGCATCAAGCGTCTGTTCCCTGGGCAGCCGGCGCTTGAGAGTGGACAGCTAAAGGAGGGAGATGTCATCCTGTCTGTCAACAAAGAACCCATCAAGGACCTCTCTTATCAGGTAAGACTAAAGTGAGTCTTTAGACAGAAATAAGTCTTTTCAAAAAGTCTTTCTGTGTTTGATGTGAAAAAATGTAGGTCTGTTTTTAGGTCTGTCAGAGTGTTTTCAGTATACACAGTCTTAAATGTGTCCATTCGGTGCTGTTACGGCCATGCAGCAGATGAACTGCACACAAACAATTACAACACTCTTCATTCTGTTATTTTTTCTTTAAGTTCCTGGTCACATCAGTTGGTGAAAAATCCTTTAATCCATAGCAACAAAAATGTCAAGCTGGTTGTGTCATAGTATCTGATGTGTCTTAATCCTTTGTGCTGTGGTACTAATGAGTTACAGTGTAGATCTGAACTTAACTAGATACGTCCCATTCATTCCTTCAGTCCTTCAAGCATACATACAACTTTTATTTATTCATATGCCATCTTTACAGTGGAGATAAAAACAATATATAGTAATTCAGTCAACAATAAATTATGAAGAACAGTGAATCAGGAACTTTAATAAAATACTGGAAATAAAAACAACACAACATAGTTCAATAAGCAGTAGAGTTTTGAAAAAAATGGAATAACTGGAATAAAAGGATAATGGAAGCAATTAAATTATTTGGTAGGTAAATTATAAAGAACAAAAACTAAACAACTAATATTGAAACTAAGAATTAGGATATATAATAACTGCAAAAATAAAGCAATATATATGATATAATGAAAGTATAATGAATGAAACTGGAATTACTAAGATCAGTGAAAACAGCGTGCGCCTGAGGCAGAATAAAATAATATGAGGATGCATTTGATTCCAATACAAGCTTTAATAATATACTTTTAAAAAATCTCATAAACCAAACATTCCAGCATCAACACAAACCTTTTATTATGTTTTTTTTCCCCAGAGGGTTTTGTTCCTGCTACGTGGGGCTCCATCTGAAGTTCATCTGTTGATTTGTCGACCAGGTCCCGGTGTTCTCTATGATGTCGATGATTCACTGGTGAGATAATGCAAACGTAGATACATACGTTCAAATATACATTAACAAAAGGCATATTAATGTGGACAGACTGTTTTATTTGCCATCTGTAGAGTCTTGGACCATTCCGAGAGGTTCGATCCCGGTCTCTGGATATCCGACTCGGGGAGGACTACAGCCAGTTCCTTAAATTTCACTATGATATCAACAAAGCTGCTCATAAACAGCCCCCTACTCAAGAGGAAGACCTGACCAACACGACAGAGAAGAGCCCAGAACCCCCTCCTCCAGCTCCAGGACCTCTACCGAGTCAGGAAAGTCCGGCTGGGGAAGTAGAGGACAATAAGTCTCCCCCATCTCCTCCTCGATCACCTCCGTCACCCACTTCACCGACCTCACCTCCGTCACCCGTCTCCCCTGCCTCTCCGGCTTCACCTGCTTCGCCAACTTCACCTCCCTCTGGATCTCCACATGCTCAGACAGAATCGATACCTTGTCCTGAGAACACAAAAAAGCAGCAAGAAAAAGAGGCAGAAGAGGAGAAGAAGGACGGAGAAAAGGAGGCAGTGACAACGTCAAGCACAACTGTGATGCTTATGGATGTTTGTCCAAAGAGTTCAAGTTCTGTATATGCCAGGTAATGCATTATATAGGAACCAGTTCTAAATTATAGTGACATTTTGAAGTATTATTTTCCACTTCTAGTGTTTACTTATTCAATCAAGCTTTGCTCTAACATTTAATTTGACCTTATCACTAAAATAACAACCAGGAATATACCACTTATAAGAAATAAGTAATGAAACATAACATAACATAACATAGATAGATAGATAGATAGATAGATAGATAGATAGATAGATAGATAGATAGATAGATAGATAGATAGATAGATAGATAGATAGATAGATAGATAAAGAGAGACAGACAGACAGACAGATATATATATATACAGTAGGACAGTTGAGCAATTATAATAAAACACTTTTTTGACAATGTATTTGTAATGCACTTGATGTTTTTTGTGATTTTCTTGTTGTGATTTGTGACTTGTAACTAAACATATAGTCCTGTGAGAAGATTATTTGTTAATATTGGAGAGCGATGACCACAGACATAGAAAGGCAACTACAATGGAACTAAAGCAGAATATAATTAAATGAAGAGATACCACTGCAAAAAAAAAAACACAAAAATGTTGTTCTTCACTCTCTTATAGACATCACTGGAATATGCTGTAAATGATTGAATGTGGATAAACCATTTAAGTTTCATGTCTTGTTTGCTTACTTTCAGTGGAGTTAGAGAAGAAGCAGATGGAAGTGTGACCTACTGCCTTGTGGGAAATGGTCTGACCATAATGGCAGATGAAGAGTATCTGACCATCAGCTCCACCTTGGAGCCTCATCACAGACCCCCCTTAAGTTTGCCCAGTCACACCCCAACAACAAACTCTGCAGCTTTCACCTCACAAACCTCTGACACTTCATCTGGTTGTAACTCACAGAACCAGAACTTCACCCCTCACATCCCAGGGGCTACCATCTCACCCCTCAGCCTCTCTAGTGACACCGCGACCACATGTTCCCTTGCACATCCATCTCAGCCCCTCACAACACAACCCCCCAAAGCTAAGCGTCACCCGATCCAGCAGGGGTTGCTTCCAAGTCACTACAAAGCTATGTCCAAGAACAGCCGGCCTGTGCTACCTCCCCCCCAGCCTCCTGCTCCACCTGCGACACCCATTACAGCCCAGATAATCTCTTCTGTTCCACCATGTGCCAGTTCTCCTTCTCCAACGCTGACAACCACAGTGCTGCCCCCTCCCATCCAGAGCCACCCACCAACGAGGGAAGAACCGGAGAAAAAAGAAAAAGAATACAAGGATGATGACGACGATGATGAATTTGACGAGGAGGAAGAAGAGAGTCGAAGAAAAGTATGTCTGAGAGGATTTTTTTTTTTTTTTTGATGATTCAGTTTGTTATGTTTGCTGTATGTAAGTTGAATTATTTGTAACTGGGGTAAAAAGTCCATTAGTCCATGAAACTACATTGAGATGGACAGTGTTGTTAAAGCACTAGTTTATATTCTGCAGGTTAATATTAGTACTTATTATATACAGGAATTCCTGGATATAAGTGATATTGATTAAAGTAATTACAGATAATGTACAACAGTCAGTCATTACCCCAACAGGAATTACTCTTTTTTGCTGATTTTTTATTTTTATTTTTAATTTTTTTTTTTTTTTTCTTTCATAATTGCATTTACTGCGTTGTCTCGTTTGGCTGCTATACATTATCCTGGGTAATGCAGGATTTATTGAAGACATTAATTAATACTGAGAAAAACAATCATTGAATAAAAAGTTGTTCAATTATATTATTTAAAAAAAAACAATCTTTTGATTTTTTTTTTTTTTTATTAGAAGTGTGCTCATAGTAACATTATGTTATTCATAGAGCAGTCAGCAATCGTAACAGACCGTGGAATGACATCATTAACTCAAGTATTCAATGAGATTATGTAATGTAGAAATTTAATTACATTACATTGTCATTTGTATTCAGTACAACTGAAAATAATTTAGTTGCAAGGTGAAATGTGATTTTTTTTTTTTTCTTAATTAATTCAACAGGGATTAGTTAAAGAGTTTGAGCTCTCTGTGGTTCTTACGAAGTCTCGGAGTGGAAGCTTTGGATTCACAATAACCCGAAGCAAGTTGGATAATTGCTATTATATACAGGATATACTTGACAACCCAGCCAGGGCTGATGGACGGCTGAGGGCAGGAGACAGACTCATCACGGTACACACAAACACACACAAGCTTAAAATTCCCTTACATTTAGAAACATGACTCTATGAACACAGTTGTCATATGAATATGTGTGTAATTATCTCATATTCCTCCCTTACCATGAATGACCAGGTAAATGGGCACGATGTTACCACTGTTGCGGATGATGTTGCCATGACAATCCTTAGATCATCTCCAAGACGACTGAGTATGACTCTGGGGAGGGCTGTTACCAACCTTGTGGCACCGCCTCCCTGCGACAGTTTACCAGACATTGTGCTGTACAAGACCCCATCAGGACAGCTCGGTGGGCCCCTGCACATGTTTTCACACATCCTGAGTGAGTCGCCACATAAGTCAGTTTCATTTAGATGTATTTATGTGTGCACCATCTGCAGGTATAAAGCTGACAGGAGGCATTGGCAGCAAATGGCAGGGTATATACTGTCTGGAGGTGGTGCCTGGTTCCCCAGCAAGTGAGGAGGGCAGTGTCCAACCCAATGATAAGATCCTCTACATCAGTGGCAGGTGCACCCTGGGAATGACTTTGGAGGATGCAGTTAAGGCCTGTGAGATTGCCCCACGCAAAGTGAAACTTAAAATCATCAGGTATGTGGTTGCAAGGGTTAGATAGATAAAACTTCTGAGAATGTGAAGTTCATGAACTCAATGAGTGATTTGTCCAACTTAGAACCAGATCTGCAACACTGCATTAACTGATTATATATGTAGATGTTATTTGTTTCTTAAACTAAATACCCAATTCCAGTGTATTGGTGTACTGATCACCAATAACATTATAAAATGTATATAATTGAATTTGCAATGGTACTACCTTAGAATCAGATTGTACGTTGATAAGAAAAGTAATTTACACATAAAGGGACAGTTTTCTGTGTGTCAGACTCCAGATCAGAAGGTTGTGTGTGCAAGTCATGTTGGGGATGATGACATTTTCTTATTAAACCCCTTCAGGCTCATGTATAAAAAAAAGTCCAATAGTCTTCAACTGATCAAACACAATCTTTGTTATCTCCCTATTGTTGCCACTATTTTAACACACTGATGAATTCTATTATAATGTTATCATGCTTAACTTTAAATCCACAGATGTGAGTTAAAATTTTAGCTAGTCAAGAAAATGCAAACTGAGTTCAATGTCAGGTAGATATTTTAATATAGTTTTTGCAAGTGGAGCTGATGAATCAACTTGTTGACTTATTAGTTATAATATTACTTACATCCTCCCACTTTCATGTCCTACATAGTTTAGACAAGTTTTATGCAAATCCCACTGAGATTTTACTTCTGACCATTAGCTCTTATTGTTTTGAAGTCTTTCAACCCACCATGATGGCTTCAACAGCCCTGGATTCATAGTGTAATGGTTAGCACTTTGAAACTAATGATTTCAGTTCAAGTTTTAGTAGGACCTGATGTTGACCTGATCTGATGTTGCTGGGGGAAAAGTCCATTTTATGATCAGTGGTATTTCTTATTGTGTAATTATTGTCATCTGTTGACCATTTCACATGTAATCAAATAGGTAATTCAAGTTGGTGAGTGGCTGTTGATTGAAGACACACAGAGAACCTTCACCAGACTTTCGTTAAACTCTTATGCACTACCCAATGTAATTTGTTTCTTAAGTGAATCCCACATCAGTAAGCTCTTATATGTGTTATAGATCATTCTTTTTATGATAAAATCCATCAACTTAAGACCCAGAATATAAATGCCAAATTATAGTTCAATTGTGATGCAGTACCATGTTTTACTACTTAAAGCCAGAACTTCATTGGTTTTGGGATGAACTGAATGAACTACGCTTTTGGGTAGTAAGATATTGTACTACATAAAAGGCTGCCTAGAAAGGTACATGTGAAAGGGAGTGTGTTGCTTTTAAAGTGGGTTTTTATTCTGTAGGTGCATTAATTGACAGTTGAACCCAGATTGCTGGATTCAGAGTCCAGAGTGCTAACCATTACACCATGGAACCATTATACTTGTAAGAGTCATGGTGTGTTGAAGGACATCTAAAAAGTGGGAGATCCTAATGGTGTTTTTAGTGTTTTGTTATCCTTACAGTAGTTGTTGTTAAATTTCAACTGGGCAACTGGACTGATCTTCAGTGTCTTTAATGTGCCATTTTTTAAATATTTTTTTTCTTTGGGGGGTGGGGTGCTCATGTGACTCCAGACATATGACTCTGACACACAGAGTCACTAAAATATGAGGAAAACAATGTAGTCAGACATTCATCAGTTTACATTCCATATCCAACATATAGTACTAATCAAGTCATTAGGATGAGTTGAACATGTAACCTTTTGATCTGGAGACAAACACAGTACTATTGTGCCATGAAGTCATATGAAACCAGCTGTTCATGTGCAATTTCCTTTAATGATCAAGTAATGACTTGAGTTTAGATTTTCAAAAACTAGTCATTAGGGTTATATCACAACTGAGGTTTTTTGTAAAGTTTCTTTTCTGTGTAGGCTCCACTGAGACTTGAACTCAGATCACTGGAGTCAAAGTCCAGAGTGCTAACCTTTACACCATGGAACCACTATACAATATCACATACCATCATAGTATGGCCAAAGACTTGCGAATGGTGGTAGATGCCAAACATCCTGTTCAAATAGATAAAAACATTTAGATCTTTTATACTTGATGTTAAGCCTATAGGGGTCTAATAGTTAAGCCCTAATGTGATTTAAACACACAACCTTCTGATCTGGAGTTATACACACTACCATTGTACCATGAGGTCATGCAAAGACAGTCTTTCATTCCTTTTCTTATCAAATAATAACTTGATTTTTCAGCACCATATTTGATGGGAACAGAAATGTTACATCAAAATGTAGAGTGATGTAGAGTAAGTAAGTAAGTAAAATTTCTTTATAAAGTGTTTTTCACAGACAAAGTGCATGACCTCTCAACGTAATGGGAATGTGTCCAGATCAAAGTCACGTGTTCATGTGTTCAAATCACATGAGCATCATTAGCCTTTCACATTATACCCATTTAGACCCAACATATGTTATACATGTTCCTACCCTGCAAGTCTGTCAACACAACAAAATATAATGAATGCCATTCTGAAGTCAGTGGTGGGAGGTAAAATCTCAGTGGGATTTGTATAAAATGTGTCTAAAACCACACAGAACATGAAACTGGGAGGATGTAAACCACCATTACTAAGGTAGTCTATGTCAATCAACATGGCAAGAGTAAAAAAAAAAAAAAAAGTATGTGCTCCCTGAACAAGTGTAGTGAATTAATTCAGTGTTTTATTGACTTTACAAGTCCACCATGAGCATCACTTCAAAAATCTACATAACGAGTGGAATCTGACTGATGGCAATTCAGTTTATTTTCCTAAAGAGACTACATACAGGTTCCACCGAGATTCGAACTCAGATTGCTGGATTCAACGTCCAGAGTGCTTACCATTACACCATAGAACCACTGTGCTAACAGGGATGATGAAGACATGTTAAACGTGGAAAATGCCAAGAGTTACTTTAAAGGAGCTGAACCTTTCATACTGTACTTGATGTTGAGCCTGAAATAATTTAGGATGCTTCATGACCCTGACGTGACTTGACCATGCAGCCTTCTGATCTGGAGTCAGACATGCTACCGTTGTACCACAAGGTCATACATGGTACCAGCTTCATGTACACCAGTGATTCTCATGTGTATTTTTCTATTATCACAGAGAAGACCAGCCAGTGACTCCCAAAGCCAAATGGAACGGTAAGGGCTTTCTACTAATGGGATGATTTTACCTGCTTAAGTTTGCACAATGACAAATGTATTGTTGTTGTTAGATGCAGTGATGAATCACCTAGAAACCACATATGTTGAATATTTAAGCTCAATCATTACCTCAAAGGGTGAGCAACCTGTGAAGGGGGTAATTTCTTACTTAACCTTTTACATATTTAGAATAAGCACTTTTATTGCATTGCAAGCTTTCTGTTAATACATACTGTTTTCTTTTATAGGTCTGTTTGATTGGAAAAAGGACAAGAAGTTCTTTGCTCGTTTTGAAGACCCTCCCTCTCCAGAAAAAGAGTCTCCTCCTGAAGATGGTAAAGCTTTTTCCTTCATTAATTGCTCTGTTCATGTATCTCCTCTGAACTCTTTCCACGTGTTGTATCAGCACCATAATTGTTGCCCTTTCACTTGTTTACTTGTTGGTCCTTTGTCTGGTGTGAAGCTGGAGCTCAATGCTGAAAGATAGTTCTCTTTGCAGCTGTGTGTGTGTTTGTGTGTGTGTGATCTGAATGTTGACAGACAGATCCTGGGCTCTGACTGCAGGATTAATAATTAGCAAGCCTCTGGCCCTCCACTGGTGTATTAGACTGCAGGGTGTAGGCATCACACACACACACAGAATGCCATACAGTCAGTGGTCTATAGGGCAGATAGTGCAGTTGCTTGGTGACAGTGCATGTGGCCGTAAGGGACAGTGGACAGGGTCAGTCTGAAAAGACCAGTCTTGTTCACCTGTCATAGAAGAGACGCACCCATCAACACTTCTCTTTCAAAATGGCAGAAGAGGTGGGAGGTTGGTGTGTGTTGCTTTTTTTTGTGTGTCTATTTAGAAAATATAATTGTCTCAAATTGGGTACATGTATGTGAATCGGTTCCAAACTTAAAGCCAGGTTTGAGCAACATCTATTTAAGTTATATTGGTAAAAAAAATATTATGATATTTAATTTGCTCCATTTTCATACTGATAACTCTTCTTTTTTCAGATGAACCTGTGTGTAGGACGGCTGATCGATTCAGAGGTCTCTCTCTCACACAAGAACAGGATGTAAGTTTTCTGAGTGTATTTTCAATTTTCACCTTTTCATGTCCAAAGATCTGTGGTGTTCATAGTCTTATTCTCTTTTCTGTACCCTTTATCTTTGTCAGGTCTTTTCAAAAATTTCAATTGTTTCTTTCAATTGTTGCGCTGTGTAACATGAGTCTACTGTGTGTCAATCTGCATATGCATTCTCTCCCTGAGGGTCACTGCCCGCATGTGTATGGGTGTCAGGCTTTCATCAAACCTCTTTCATGATTCACCAATATAATGACATTTGTCTGTTTCTCTTATTAGAGTTGCATCATGCAAGTGGAGTTTAATAAACCAGAGGGTGGAGGTCTTGGCTTTGCTCTGGTTGGGGGGACCAATGGCAGCATGCTCAGAGTAAAAGAAATCTGCTCTGGTGGAGTAGCTGAACAGGATGGTCGTCTGAAAGTGGGAGATATTCTGTTAGAGGTAATAAACATGTTTAAAGTTTGGATTTTTATTGTCTTACCTGTGGTGAAAGCCCTGATGTCTGCTGCGTTCCTTTTAGGTGAATGGTGTAATTGTATCTGGGCTGAGCCATAGTAAAGTGGTGGATATCCTGCGTAAAGCTGAAGGCAGTGTACAACTCACCATCTGCAGAGACATACTGCCCCTGACCTACTGTGAATCACCCACGCCGCCCAACATGTCTGCTCAGACTGAAGCTATTTTAGCCGAGCAGCCAGCTCCTGTGTCCAGCCCTGATACCTGTACCATAGCTGACGTCATAGTCAATAAACCTGTGGAGCGCCCTCCTGGTAGGAGTTTTTCCTTTTAGCGTGAATTTTAAATGGTGGCCCAACTGCAAACCAGCAAACTACAAACCAAGTCTACTTAAATTAAATTTTTTATAGCATAAGTACAGTATTTTAGCTGTTATTTTTAGTCAGTCTTTCAGTTTTGTTTTTTTATTTGCAATTGCCATGGTGTAATTGAAAGTATTTTGTCTATAGGTGTCCTTATCACAAAATCTATAGCATGTTTTGTATTTACACAAATAATATATATTAAAGGTTCTAAAAAAAATAGGGTTAGATTCCTGCATTTTATAGGACTATACATTTGAAAATTATTATTTTGCCCTAATCTTCTGTAATCTGCAAAAAAGAAAAGAAAAAAAAATATTCTATTCTAGATGCTCATATCTAAGTGACACGACAAATTATACCCACTCTGATGATTAAAACACAAATCCAAACTCAAAAGGTCAATGAATTTCTTCATAATATATCTATCTTTTCCACTTAGCGTGGTGGATATGATATAAGGGAGTGAGGGTCAGCAATTTCTTTGCAAGTCTTAGGTTCCACTATCAATCATAACCCTGTACGGCACTCATAGCCCCAGTCCATAACATTGTGTCTCATCATGCTTTCAGAAGCGGCTCCAGACCCTGTGGTAAATGAATCAGGTGTGTTGATTACTTCACCCCCTCCTGTAAAACACAGACTGACTGTTGTAACAGATGACACATTAATTCAACAGGTAAGGCACACTTTGAGATACCAGCATGTACCTATATGCCATACACACACACACACACACACACACATAGAATACAGTGCAGTTATTAGTGTAATTATGATTGTAGTATCACAGTGGACTGTCCATAGTAACAATTGCATCAGTTCTGTGATATGATAATTCATGTCTGTGCTAGTCAAGATGAAAAATACCTTTTAAAATACGAAAAGAAGGAATTATGCATTCATTTGCTGCATAGTTTTGTGATTTCCGAAGAATCCTGACAGTCTCAGTTTAAGAACACCAACAGTAATTCCCATGTTACTAGGCTTTAACAGCATACATATTGCTTTTAGGCATTAGTGTATAGATAACATATCAGAAGAGGAAGTACATTTTCTATCCATATTACTATTTT
Source organism: Siphamia tubifer (assembly GCA_020466265.1). NCBI lineage: Eukaryota > Metazoa > Chordata > Actinopteri > Kurtiformes > Apogonidae > Siphamia > Siphamia tubifer. The sequence goes on along the minus strand of CM035797.1, from coordinate 18,766,494 downwards.
GTCTTCCTCCTTGTACTTATTCTTCTGCATTGTTTTAAAATTCCATCTAATCTTTCCTCTCCTCTACTAACATTTACTAATATCTACTTCTCATCCGGTTGGAACAGGAGAGCTGTAACAGCACCCCTGCTCACCAAGCTTGCTGCCCTTCCCTCAATGTCACTGACATGTTGCATGGAGCATCTGACAGGTAGTAGTTTCACACATCACTTATAGTTTCTGTTGCATATTTACCTTCCCTCTTTTCCTTTTCTGTTCCTGTCCTTAGTGAGTGGTTTTCTCAGACGCCCATTTTTAACCACAGGGAGGCAGGAGAGAGCAATAAATAAATAAAACACCACTGCTGCTAATGGACTGTGTTGAATAGTCTCACATTTAGGAAGTGTCTATTAAAAAAGCAAAACTATCACAGAGGTGTCTAGACATTTAGCCTACTGTTTATTATTTTAGGTGGGAAAAAATTGCAAGTAAAGGAAGCTGAGCCTTGCATGACCCTTCCTACTGATGAGTAAAAATGGTGTGGTCTTACTCCTGCCCCCTGACTCCCCCAGGAAACAAATTGTGACCAAACTTTTGGACCAGTCTTGCAAAGACCGTCGGAAAACCCAGTCAGATGGTTGGAGCAGTGAAGAAGAAGAAGATGATGTATTTCACAACCATGACCAGGAAATGACACCACCACAAACAGGTGTATAATTGATCCTTTTTCAGGAGAAATGTCAATGTGCCATGAGAATAATTCAATCTACATTAGGCTTTACAAACCACCATTTTCCTCTGCTCTCTCTCTTTTATCCGTTCGACTTAGGTTCACCAATCGTTTCAGAGGAGGAACTGGCCAGTTTAGCAGTTATTACTCCTGCTAAGAGCAGCGAGTATTCAGGCTCCAGGGTCAAGGCCCTCATCCAGATTCTGCAGCACCAACTGGACCAACAGGAACTGGTTAAGGAATTCATGGTGTGTGTGTTTGTGTGTGTGTTCAGGCTAAACGTGCCCCTTTTACTGTCGTACGGATGCTATAAATGGACTTACTTGTAGCCTGGTGTTCACCTTTACATCATTGAACTTTACATCAACTCAAGCAGGCACAGACTTAGATCTTGTTACAAGTTTCTTTCTTCGCAATATTTCATTAATGCAATATTTTAGTCTGTCTGACCCCAGTTAGTGTGCTTTATAACTTAAACAGTATTCATTTATCCGGTCTACTCTGTACTAACCACATCAATCTTCTGTATCACTCCCAAAATATCTGCAACTCATCTCCTCCAGCTCCCCTGCGTCCTCCTTCAGAAAACTGTTTTTCTTTGTTCATAGTGTGATCATGTAAAAAAAAAAAAAAAAAATTATATAATGATTCTCAGTTACTTTTGGGAGGAAGGGTAGTTTTTACTGGCACAAAAACCCAGTAAGACTTTTTTTTACCTAAATAATGTTAGGATTTACTCTATGCAAGGCTGAGGTTAATAGTATGATTAAGAGTTATAGTGAAAACACATTTAACTCAGAAAATATGACTACATACAAATGAGGGCTAAGTAATCATAACAAAATAATATTATTACAATGCAGTAATAAGAATAAAAAGATAAAATAATATAAAATAGGGGTTTATAAAGAACAAAACACAAGAGAAATGGTCTTTTAAGGCTATATTGTAACATTTTATAGTGGAATAATTCATGCTATAATTTAGTATACTTAAATACCAAATTGACATCTGCAACTGAGATATCAAGGAGGATATCGACTTGACTGAGAATCAGCAGGGAATATGCTTTAAAGTTCTACAATGCTCCAATGACTTGAGGGAAATATTCCTGAGTGTAAAAACACATTTGAGAAGTACTAACGTCATCAATAGTAAGTAGTAATCCTTGGCTCTGGTGGACGTTTTGTGATCTCAGGGTTTGTGTGATGTTTGCTCAGATTGTTCCAGAACTTCTCTGTAATAGTGCAACCGCCAAGCTCAAATATATGTCATTGTATTATAAATGGTTAAATGGTTAAAACTGACGTAAGCGTCCTGTCTGAAATGTCTAAAATGATTAAGTGCTTTTTTTTTGTTATTGTTCTCACACCATTCATTGCAGACTCTGGAGCATCTGAAGCCCTCTGACAACTGTTTGGTGGGAAAAGCTCCTGAGAACAGAGACAAGAACCGTTACAGAGACATCCTACCTTGTAAGTCTCACTGACCACTTACGATTACATTTATTTTGGCAATTTTTTCCAGATGCCTTCATTTTATGTACCTCTGTTGGATTTGTTTTAATGGTGGGCTACAGTTTATAAAAAATAGCAAGGCTTTGGTTGTAACTATATAAGCTGCTTAATTTTAATTTGCCAGATCTTGCATCTACATGTGCATTAAATCATTTTCTATCTCAGTATAAATTTTTTTTAAACGAAGTCAGAACCTGTTAACAAGATGTCATCTATTACTAACTTCATTATTATCTGGGATTTGTATATTAATTAATGAAGTAACATCTTTAAACGTTAGAGGTTAGCTCATTTTTATTAATTTTAGCATCAGCAATTAGCACAATTAACACATTAGGAGCAGTGAGCTGCCATTGAAGGTACTCATAATTGTTTTTAATTATACCAAGTGTTAAAAATCATGATCAAATGAAATTACAATGACAGTTATTGTTAAATATATTATTGAAAGAAGAAGACACAGAAAATAATACAATATGATTTATGTGTTCTTTTACAATATATTGTGGTCAGCCCTGGTTGCATTGAACATGTTAAATGAAAACATTTAGCATGAGGAAGTTGTTAATGTCACATACAGTACTTAATTCTTTTCCATCTTCAGAGGTCTGTGAATCAGAGTGGAAAGGGTCAAACTTGAAATGAATGAGTGCGATGAAAACGATAATGACCCCCAGTGGAATATTGCTGCACCTCGCCATATGCCTTGTCGCCTCTTGCTCGATCCAACTCCTGTTTGTGCAAGTGGTTTGGAAAAAGCCATGTTATTTACCGATCCAATCCATTGCATGTACGCTTTAACTTTTTTATTTAGAAAGCCAGATTTCCAGTCTGTGGCTTTTTTGACCCCACAAGCCAAAGGTGGGGGTCTAACCCAGAAAACATTCCTAACTACTTTTGGTCTATCACCCCTCTCATCATCAACAAGCGTCTTCACAGCACTGGTTTGTTGAGCCTCAGTCCAGACCTCGAAGTTGTTTACTTGACTTTTGGCAAAACAACAAGGTAGCAGTGTTTGTTGTTTATGATAGAAAATTGACGGATTTATCAAGAATCTGCAAACATAAGGAAAGTCTGACATTCTTTAACGTGTGAAATGCTTCTGAAGGTGTAATTTTTCTGTCAATTCTGAATTTGTGCAGTGACACACTCATACTTCACAGATACGCACATACATACAACTGAATACTTGCCTTGTTTCTGTCTCCTCTAGATGACCAAACCCGTGTTCCCATTGGAGAGAACCAGGACTACATCAATGCAAGCTACATTCGCATGCAGGTTGGAGCTGAAGAGTTCTTCTATATCTCCTGTCAGGGTCCTCTGCCTTCCACAGTGCTCACTTTCTGGCAAATGATCTGGGAAAACAAAGCTGATGTCATAGCCATGATGACCCTGGAGGTAGAACGAGGAAGAGTCAAATGTCACAAGTACTGGCCAGAGAGGCTGGGTGTGCCTCTGGATGCTGGGAAATACCAGCTTCACCTGGACAACCAGCAATATATGGAGTACTTCCACATAAAGGTCATCCGCATGGTTGAAACAGAGGTGAGAAATGTCAGAGGAATATGTGCTGTTGTAGTGTGGATCATTGTAATAGCACAAGCACATCATATAAACCAGAAGAGAAGGGGTAGGGATGGGGGTATGTTCAGTTCACATCCAATATAACGCATATTATTTTGTGTTTTTATACTTTTTTTATGTCACAGAAAAACATCAGCATTCACTTAGAGCCATCTTTGAGTTAATTTTAATGTGAAGTCTTAAGTATAATGTGAATATCTACTACCTTCTCATTTTCTTTTTATTAATAATACTCACATTTATCTGAAACTATTGCATACTGTTTTAATCAAATAACATGAACCTCTGAAATCTTACCACAATGCTAATGCCAACCAAGCAAGCACATAATCTTGCAAGAGTAGCACTCCACAAATCCAGACAGAATGCTGTTCTGTTCTATTCTATTCTATTCTATTCTATTCTATTCTATTCTATTCTATTCTATTCTATTCTATTCTATTCTATTCTATCCTCAACTGAAATATATTGTAGAACTGAAAGATAGCAGTGAAGGAGCCAGTGAGCAGTGATGAAAATATGTGCATATTTTGCTTTTAAAAAAATCACAATTTCATGTGTATACATTTGGTCTATTTGATTGTTATAAAAGTGGGCCAACACTTTGCTGACCAGTGTAAAATATGGAAAATAATGGAAAATATGACACATGTGGAAAATTACCTGATGTGAGACCAGTTGTGTGTCACTGACTTATGGAAAATGTGTGCTGAAACATCACATTCAACTACTTTATATTGTTCCAGACTGGTGAGACTCACTTTGTTCGTCACCTGAAGTTCACGCACTGGCCTGATCACGGTGTCCCACACTGCTCTGAGCAACTGGTTCGCTTCATTCGCTACCTGAGGGCAGTGCACCATAAGGGTCCAGTCACTGTGCACTGCAGCGCCGGCATTGGACGCACTGGAGTTCTCATCTGCACAGATATAATCCTCAGCCTCATTGAAAATGATTTACCTGTGAGTGGATATCATTCCTTTAGTTTTAATATTTAACAATTTGTCCTTTCACTTTGGTTTAGTTGTAGATTAACGTTGATCCGTCTTGTCTCCAGATTAATGTCAGCGACATTGTAAAAGAAATGAGACTTCAGCGGCATGGGATGATTCAAACAAAGGTCAGTGCCAAGAGAAGGGTGAAAGTTCAAAGTTCAAGCTCTGATCCCACAAGCTAGACATGCCCTTTGTCTCTTTCGTTTCAGGAACAGTACCTCTTCTGCTACAAAGTCTGGTTGGAGGTTTTACAGGGCATTTTACAGCTTCATGGCAACCAATGGCAACTGGATAGTCCCAGAGACCACAAAGTAGTTTGAACGTTTCCACCTTCAGTTCACCTGCCTGTAAAGCACAGACTATGTTTGTGCGAATACATGCAGTCTAAACCTTTTTCTGTGGCTGTAGTTAATTTACCTTCTTTACTTATCTTTTGTTAACCTGTAATTCTTTTGTTTTGATACTCTATGTCAAGGCCTGTTGTTTAGTTGTATCCTTGTATGTGCACTCAGTGCTGTGATTATCTCAAATTAACTTAGGTCACTGAGGTGTGTGGTTTTTTTTTTCTTTTTTTTGTTGGATTTCTTTCGTGTTTTTTTTTGCCTTTTCAGGCTTAGAGATTTGCCTTCTGTGTCTAGGATATTTTCAAATCTTTATATTACTATTTGAATGTATGACCATGCCCTTTCATTTGCTAAATGCATTTATTTTTGAACAGACATTGCATGGTAGGTAAATCTGCTAAGATCTACTTTTTTTTTTCTGCCAGTATCATCACCAAGGTCATCAAAGTGCACAAGTCATCCTACCAAAGTTAGTGTTTGAAAACTTGATGAGTAGCATCTGATAAAGCATTATGTTCTCATTTCATTAAGTGCATTTTTACCCTGGAGAAAAGGGCATTAGCTAAAGAACGGGTTTGATTTCTTTGTTCATTACATAAGGAAATGAAAAGAATCAAGTGCCTTGGAATGACTCTGATGCTGCTTGCTCCATACTGACCCAAAGTCACTTATCTAAAGTGTTTGGGAATAGAGGGCAAGAAACCTCGAGAGCACCAAATGGTGATTGGATTGAATGTTCAGCTTTCAGTCTGTTTATGGTCTGAAGTGGACGTTTAGTTAATTCGAACTATGTCAGGATTACATTTCACCTTTTAGTTCATTACATTCAATTGTAACATAGCACACTGTAACAATCTGAAGCCTGTAAAGTTTTTTGTTGTTTGTTTGTGGGCCCATTTTATACAAAACATTATCACAATGAAAGTCTTATTACACATAACCTCAACTTGCACATCTTAATACAGATAAAGAATGATGAGGATAACAAATATACAACAAACACATTCAAATTCCATTTAGTCTTTTACAAAAATTTGGATGAGGCACCAACACCAAATATTTTGACTTTTTAGTAAAATGAAAAATCTCATTAAATGCCATTTGAATAATTAGTTGCTGAATTTTTAGGTGTCATTTGTTATGTAAAAAAAACAAAACATCCTTTATCTGTATTCCATAGCTATTTTAATACAAACTCAGCCAAAAATGCAAAAAATATTATAATGGTTTACAAACTTTCCATTTTTGCCACTTTAGATGTATATGATGTACAAAGTAACAGAACTGCATCTCCGAGTCACAGATCAAAGATTTATAGCTGCTGGTTTGAACCTCAACCTTTGGATGTAACTGCTTGTAAGCTTTGTTCTTTTAGCTGCTATCACACACACCAGCTCTCGTATTGCATGCAGACTCTTTAAATCCAGAAGTCTGAGCCTGGAATTTGTCTGAATGAGTTGAACTTGATCAAACAGTGGAATGTAACAAAGCAATATTCTCCACAAGGAGGGAGATTCAGAATGTCAGAGTCTTAACAAATAACATTCTCTAAACTGGGGAGCATGTTGGCGAGACAAATGCAGTACTGTACCTTTTGCCATGTGGATGGTTACGCAGAGCCATCACCCTCTGTACTGTGTATGCAACATTTTGTCACTCAATGCTGGTTGGTTGGTTTCCAGCAATGTCACGATAAAAGATCCTGTTGAACTGATATGTTTTCTCCCTCAGTTGATGGAAAAAGTGTTATTCTTGAAAGTACAACCTGAAGCACATTTTGCATTCATCTGTGAAAATGCATCTTGTACAGTCAAGAAAGTGCTTATGCAATAGCATTGTGAAACCTAATAATCCTTAATTGCACAACTGCTTATTTATGCTGAATTAATATCTCGTCACTGTACCAGCCACTATGTAACCAATTACTGAGAACAATGTAATACCTCTCTCTTTAATTAAAAACTCTTCTGAAACTTGTTTGTGTGTTATACAGCACGTTTCACCCCCCCCCCAAAAGTGTGGACGTAACATAACTCAACTTGAACAACAGAACGAGAGCAGCAGAGTGGGTTTTCCCTCATGGCACACACAGAACAGAGAGCCGGAGGCGGCCCTAAATCTAATTCCACTGAGCCCCCTCTCTACTTTTACTGCAGGGTATACTCCCTCTCGGGTTTTACTGCAGGGTAAATAAGCTGGCCTCAGAGGGGTCTTTGTGACAGCAAAAGAAACCCCTGGAAACACACCGCACACTCCACACACATATAAACCTGACGCAGGGGGGAAGCAAGGAGTAGATTTACTCCCTCAGCTTCTCCACTCTCTCTACTCCCACTTCTCTTATGTGTTATCTCCTAACAGCCATATGTTTTTTAGCAAATAATATTGTATGGGCACTCATTCTCAGACCACTTATTCAAACCTTAACCATCACACCTGAATACACAATCCTACATTTAAAATCAATGCTTGTTTTAGAATAAAAGGAGGATGTATAGTGTATCCCTGAAGGGTGGTGTTTTTTTTTTTTTTTCTGGATCAACATATATGCTTCACGTGACCACGATAACTTAAAAAAATATTCAGTTTAGAAATTCCATGTTTTTCATATCAAAGAATATCATGGAGAAGAAGAACTGATTTGATTTTGGACAATTTAGCATTTCTAGATTTCACACAAGGGGGTGCTAAAAAGTTTAAAATCACTAAACAGCCTTTTGTTCATATCTCTGGAACTATTTGTCTGATTGACTTCAAATCAAGTGCAAATGAAAGGTGGAGGGGAGGCCTGACACCATGACATCATGATTAAGCATTGGCAGCGTTCGGGGATACAGTAACTTCCAACAGTGTAAGTCTAGTTATTGTCTGTAAGGGGAGGAAATCCCACTGTTTCAGTTTGGAGAAGTAACTCAATGACTATATGGACTCAAATGGGAAAAATCATTTTAAAAAAAAAAAGCTGACTATGGATTCATGTCATTACTGAACACATCAAATCTCATTTATGTAGTGAAAGTTTTTGGTTGTGCTTTATAAACATGCAGGTGAATGACACTCAGTGAAAACCTGAAACTATTTCACAACCATACTTGATTTAATGCGTTGGTAAAAACACAAATGGACATTAAGGAGATGTAAAAGAACATATTTTGTTATCTAAAATAGTCACTCCCATAATGTAAAAAATAATAATAATTGTCCTTTTTAAAGGTCCACCTGAATGTGAGCATCTGCAAAAATGTGGTCCTCTCTTCAGCAGTTAAACATTCTAGCTGGTTCTCACAAAGACACACACACACACACACACACACACACACACATACACACACGCAAAGTCCAAACCCCTGGACAATTACCCTCCTCCTGTTTCTCCTTGCTCCCCAACTCAGACCTTGTTATTGCTGTAAGTTATGGCAGGAATGACACTGACTCACTTATTCAAGGCCCATTCCCGTTTATGGTTGTATCATTTTATTAAACAGTTGTCCTTTCTATTTCAAACTACTGGCAAGGGGAGGGATAACTGGCTCCTTCAGTAACTCAAAGATGATAATGAAAAGTCAGTAAGGTGATAAGTGGAAATGTTCTGAACTATAATATCAGCTGATAATGAGAACATTACTAAAGGAGGAGGAGTAAAGATCCTGCAGCATGTAAATAGCATTCAAGAGAATTCAAAGAACCAGGAAGAAAGTGGTTACGTTGTTAACAGAACTGTGAAAGTGTGATTTAAAGGTCTGAAAAGCATGAACTCATGCTCTCAGTAACTCCTCTTTTACTCTGCTGCAGCACAGACAGAGACTTATTTTTTTCCTCTGTGTACTGATTAAAAATATCTTGCAAATTATGTGCTCCTAAATTCCCCTTCACACACACACACACACAGACACAGACTTATCCACCACTGCCTACCATTATTGGTCCCATCCTCCTTTACTGATTTGCTGCCCCTTCCTGTCAAACTTCACCTTGAAATCCTGACAAGCAGCTGCAACACATTGTAAGACACAAAGACCACTGAACTTCTGTTCTGTGACTGATGCAGCTCCATCCCATTAATCAATTGCAGGCAGGGATGCAAGGTGTGTGAAAATCAGTGCCTCTACCACATGATGTCCTGCATTTTAGGACAAAGCAAATAACTCAACATGAGCATTTGGAATGGAAATTTTAAGCATGTATTTTTTTTCTGTAATTCAACCTGGCTCTATGTCTTGGATGCTCACTATGTGTTTGTAATGATGATTTGACTGAAAGGTCTGTTACGGTTGAGGAGGTTAACTATGACCCTCCCACTGCAGCTGCTCAAGAGGACTGAGAATTATTACCCTGCAGGATTCTTGCAAAATAGGTCCCGTCATAGACCATTTGGATCCTCACAAAAACATGGGCATACATTCCAGCTTGAGTTTTCTGATCGGCCAGTAAAATGAAATATAACCTGATAAAGGAACACTATCAGAAAAAAAAGATTCTTTCATGAAATATGGAAGATGCCAGGAAAAATAAATGTCCTTAAAGTATTTTTATAAGAAAAATATGTAAAATTATCATTTAATTTTGCATATATAAGCGTTTTAAGGTTTGTTTGTTTTTAACCTGCATTCTTTCTATCTAATGTGATCTAAATTAGTAGACCATATAATCCAATCATTATTAAGTACAAAGTGAATTAATTAAAGAAGTCATAAATAGACACAACAGTACAGTACAGTAACTTATTTTTCTGAGCAACAGAGCACTATAAACAACAAACCACAACATTCATTGACTACCAATAAATCATCATAATAGCCACTAATCCTTCAGCTCTCTACAGTTTTTTGCAGACTGTATTTCTCGTCTCCCACATGTAGTTATTCTTTCACTTACAGCTGTATAGGTTTATCTTTTGAATATGTTCTTATTTGAATATTATTTTTAATGATTATTATTCGATAGTTGGTTTTAACCTCTGCCAAGAAGGTATTCAATTCGGATCCGTCTGCCTGTTTGTCATATGATGCCATCAAGCCTTGGCAGAGGTCTGCTGTTTCTGACTTGTTTTTATTAGAATGTGGTTTTCATATAGTCATTGTGACCATCAATTGTTTATCAGGCAAAAAAATAAATAGAGCATCCATCCATCCATCCATCCATCTATCTATCTATCTATCTATCTATCTATCTATCTATCTATCTATCTATCTATCTATCTATCTATCTATCTATCTATCTATCTATCTATCTATCTATCTATCTATCTATCTATCTATCTATCTATCTATCTATCTATCTATCTATCTATCTATCTATCTATCTATCTATCACTGTCTGCAGTCTATCTGTCCAATAAAATACCAACGTACATATGGTACATTTCAAAGTATATGTTTTAAAGGGTCAGTGTGACTGTCAAATAATCCAGTTACTTTGAGTAAATGTGTTTTAAAACTGTAGCGTGTTGAATGTCAGAAAGATATAAAGATAATTGAGGGGGAAAATAAGTATTATTCTTGACTTTAAATACCTCAGTGTCATCAACACAGTGTAGAGGATAAAACACCTCCTTAAGTTTCCGTCTGCTAAGTTGTTACAAACTTATGTTCTTTAAGCTAAACTGTGTCTGTCATTTCTATCTAAAAAATGTAGTATTTGACTGAGTTTCAAGCCATAAAATAAATGAGCATTAATGTGTTTTTCTGTGTTGTTGTTGACTGTGCCCTTTGTAAGTCGACCCCATAGGCTCCTCTGCGATGACAGCCCTCTGACAGAGACACAGAGAACCATTCATCCTCTCTTTGAGCAGAATGTCACTTTTGTGGCCTTCCAGACTTTTCAAAACCACAGACTTGTCAAAGGAAGCTGATTATGATTAGGGTCTCCTCTTGTATGTTCACTTGTAATTATCTTTACTCAGTTATGTAAGGGTTAGCTGGGCTCGCCATCGGCTTTACTGCGGTGAGCTACAAGTGGGGTCTAGGATTACATCCAGAGGTGCTTTGTGGATTTTATTTTTTACGACTGTTAGTTATTCAGTGAATTTGTGTCATTTCCTAGTCTTTTGTATTGTGCCTGTATGAAATCTAAAAGAAAAACAACATACCACATCACTGCACATTACAACGTGTCCTATAATCAGTTTGTTGTGGAGAAAAATGTCCTCACCATGTGTCCTGAATATTAAGCAGTGAATATTTATTCATGTCATTGGATGTTTTAAGTCAAATAAGACTGTCTTCAATAGCTTCTCCTTTATTTAACAAAGTAAAATCCAGGAGAAAAAAAACTTACACAAATGTTCAGCCAAAGTATACAACAGATAACAGACACAGTGTGGAGAATATAAGTCAACCTATAAGTCAGCCTGCTTTAACTCCAGGTGTAATAAACATTACAATGCAGGGAATGAATCATTGCCATTCTGAGCATTTGTATAAAATATGACAATGACACAACCAGAGCTTCATCATATACCTTACAAAATTCTTGTTAGCTCTCCACTGATTTATTTTGATCACACATACTAAAGCAAATAGCGGCAGTTATTTATTTTTCCTTTTCAAAAGTTGGAGAAATTGAGCAACATTGTATTTTAGGTGTTTGGTTTGTGTGCTCTGGACCTCTGGAAGACTAAATCCATCAACAGAACTCAGGAAAGGCCTTTTTTCCACAACCATAATTCACCATAATTATCATGTGACCTCTCCAAGCAGCCAGAGTAAATGAGCACCTGTCAATGGACATAAACTTTGGGTTTTACTGACACTCCATACATGAGGGAACAAGAGTATGATGTTTGAAATTAAAAATAAATTAAGACCAAGAAAAAAAAAAGGAAAAGAAAGAAAAGAAAATGTCACGCTCCTTAAATATGTTCACTTTATTACTTTTTTTCCCCCCTTGAAGTGCAGTTAGGCAGATTTAGAGATTGTGTCATGTTATTTCAAATATTTAACTAAGTGTTTCAGAATGGCCACTGCTGCAAAATTTGTGAAGTGCAGCAAAATTCTTACTTTGTGAAGTGAATGGCCATTGTCACTGAGTGGCAAGGACGATCTTCTCTTTGTCAAACTCCCTCCTAAATCACATGCTACATCAGACCAAGGTTGATTAACACCTGCTTTCAATTAAGTGACTCTCCCATCAAGCCATGGCTAGAAATAAAAAAAAAAAAAAAAAAAAAAAAAAAGACCCACACCTCGTCACGTCGAAGATGTTCCTGAATTAGAAAGTCATTAAATCAGAGGAGGAGATGCACAGTGTTGCGAGAGGCAGTCGTTTATCTTCATTTGAGCAGGCCCTCCATGATCATCTCCACAGGGGTAGCTAATTGAAAAAGGGCTTCAGAAATGCGATTGTTAGCAGCGATAATAATTTATTACTCTCAGCTTGTGGAGTCCTGGGAGTCATTTGTATTCATTAGTGTAAATTCAAATTATGTTTGCGATTAAAATGTGACTTTGACAGGCAGAGGGGCCTCTGATGGGGACAGGCACTGATGAGACCTTTGCTCCGGGTCAATGCCTCCCACGTTTGCCTCTTTCTAAGTATGAAGCAGAGAAGCATGCATTGCCTCACCACCATCAATCTGTGTCTGATTCAAGTTGAGACATTAGCTTTGATGGCTTCTATTTGGGTTTGTGTGTATTCTCTGTTCATACCACGAGTAAATTAACCTACCTTCTAAAAGACAACACCAATCAGTTTGAGGATAACACACAAGTGCGACTCAGTAAATGGTCATTCTTGTAATTTGCGCTTTTATTTCTTCTTAACGCAAATGCAGGTTATTGTTTGTCATGCCTGAATAATATTGACCATGCTTTTCTCCAAATGTCAAGCTGTGATTTCTTTGACATCCAAGAGGAGATGGCAGTTAAGTAGGTCAGTGTCACTATGATGAACATCAACCATGGCGGGTCACTGACTGGGCTGCTTCTCCACTTGCCCGCCTGTCACAAACCACTGAGCCAGAGGAGGCAAAGGAGCTGAGTGCTCCTTTATTGAAGCCCGGTAAATTACTCCAATACAGGCTGTCACAGCGTAAAGTGAGGAACTTTATCAGATGTACACTGCCAAAGGTCATATTTTATTGACCTGACAGGTCTTTGGCAGGGTCCTGCTGGAAAGGGTGACAAGGCTGGAGCTGAGGCTGATGGTTAAAGGCTGTTTGTGTTGGATATGAAAATGTCAAGCAAGACATTTTGAAAGAAAAAAAATATATATTTTTTTCACCCTAATTTTTTTTTTCTTTATAAGAACAGTTCAAATTAATTCAATCCACATGCAAATGTCTTAAGTTGGTAAAAAAAAAAAAATTCAGTCTCCACCTGCAGGTGCTAAAACCTGTTACTTTAATCTATGCTTTATCTTTGTGAGGGATTTATATGTTTTTTAATGGAGAGAAAAGTGCGGAAACCAGAAGCAGAGAAAATGAGGAATGACACTATCACAAGGATATGGGTGTTGCATTTTGTGGTTGGCGCCGCTTTTATTACTGGGCCATCCCTACAGCTATTTGTTGGTGAGGATACCAGTAGATGGAGCTAAGAAGCCTCACAGCCATCATCTTACAATGGATTTTCTTTGACTGGCTTTACTACTTATATTATAAATACAGACCATTTCTCTAAATACTTAACAAAAAAAAATGTTTTGATCAAGAAGATTGTGTTTTAACATAATTGTTATACAGTTTTCAATTAATAATGTTTTCAGTTGTTGCTAATAAAACATAGTGTGACTGTGATCTTTGAGACCTACCTGAAGACGATGAATAATTAGGTATCCTTACTCTGACATCCTCCACTAACACCAGACCTGCAATAGGGCATTTATCCCCCCCCAATACTCTGCAGCATGAAAACAGATTTCCCTCTCGCAATTACACATGAATCACACGCTTTAAAACGTCATAAATTTCTACCCAAACATGGAAAACATACAAGTGTACACACATATACACAAGTGGAAAATCCCAAAGTTTCCTTCTGACCCTGGTCCGCACTTGACATGGGGACAGGAGCACCAGCCTACATCAATGGAGCTTTTCTCTTAGGTGGAGGGAAACCTCATACACACACACACACACACACACAACTTTCACGGATACACACTTACAGGGCAACCCCCTCATATACTCCCACGCTCCAGGCCTCTGTAAATGTCAGACCGTGGGAGAGAGGGTTTATCTTGGAGCGATTTGGTATTTTTACACCTTCAGTTACTGCCTCTCTGTCTTACACACACACACACACACACACACACACACACACACACAATACATACAACGGTCTTCCAACATTGCCCACCCAATGAAGGGCAAACCTTGGCCCTGGTGCAATACCTCAATCTACACAACACAAAAATACCAAAACTCCAGAACATTTATGCTCTCAGACATGCAGTAGCCTTTTCCACTAAAAATCAGCACTGGACATATAAGACAAAATGTTTTTGATTCCAATTGTTTTAAAACTGAAACAAGCCCACTGTCACACAGTGATTTAAGGCGGATTTTTCCTGTTATAGTAGACTTTAAACTCAAATTTGTGGGAATATTTGTGGCTTTACATGGTTTTGCATGTCACTAGGGTCTCTATACTATTGTTCAATATATTCAAGTGTTATCTTTCCTCTGTGCATACCATTAATGAGCTCCAGCCAGGACTCACATACTTCCTTTGTATTATAAAAAAAAAAAAAAAAAAAACCTTATCTGGGCGCACACCAGGAAATAGCATATATTTTGTGAATAGTCTGGCACTCCTTCACTGATAGGTTATGTTGAAAGTCTAGACTTAAGAACATTTTAAAATATGGCAGTCATGGTCATGTTGTTAGAATATTACAAAATAAACAAATCTACAGCAGCTTTCAGGAGGTTTCACTGATAACCGTTTCAAATCAGATATAAAAATGTCATTTGTCTGCTGTTAGTAGATAATCCAAAACATTTTTAAGTCCAAACCTCCACCGAAGCAGTGAAATTATAGATACCAGCATTTGTTTTGTTCTCTGTGTGTCTATGTGGGTTCACTACTCAGTACTATGGCTTTCTCCCATCATCCAAAGACATGCACTGATAGGTTAACTGGTTAATCTAAATTGCCAATAGGTGAGTGTTTGGTTGTTTGTCTCTATATTTCAGCCCTGAAATAAACTGCCGACATGTCACCCATAAGTAGCTGGGACAGGCTCCAGCAATCTCTGCTGCCCTAATGAGTGAGACCCCCGGGTTCAGAAAATGGATGGAAGGATAATTAGCAGTAGTCAGGGTGATTTATCTACATTTATGGATGTTAGACTGCTAACAGATAAAAAATAAAAAAAAAAAACAGACATGTAAAAATATAATTTCTTTGGTGTATGTAAGAAAAACTGACTGCAACTGTAATGACACAAGGTCAGTGTGTCATGTTGCTATATGTTATTATATATTATATGTTATTATAAATGTCTCTAACCTGGCCAACATTAACAGTTGTTCAAAAATCAGTGAAGCCTGGGATACATTACAAGAGGAGCACAGATAACTAGAAGAACAGAAAGACTAGGGAATAATATTAAGCTCAAAATGTACCCGGTATTACTTTAGAAACAATAATTTAAAAAAAAAATTATATTGTTATTATATATAGATCATATCAGTGCTGCTGCTGCGTATGAAGTCTCACTGAAATCTAGTCCACCAAATAGTTAAGTAAAATTCTCCAAATAAAAACAAATTGAATGTGTAATGAATGAAGAGATAGATGCTAAACTGACTCAAAGCAAATAGAAGCTGTGTACACATGCAGTATTCTATGATACACTTGATTATTCCCTCAGGAATTTGTCTTGGGCTTTCACCAGATCAGCAATCTAAACATTAAATGAAAGTGTATCATCTATCCATATACACAGATGAATAATATGAGAGTACCTATTCAATGAATTCACTATGGGATATGACAAATAACTAAAATCATTATGTGTATGAGCTTTATTTTTTTGAGGAGATGCAAGTCATTTTAAGTTTTAATCCACATGTAACAAATATAATTCACTGCTTAAAAAAATGATAGAGCATATTTATAATGGACAGTCATCAGCATATAGTTGTATCTGATGCTTCAATGTCCTCACCTAATTCTTAATGGAAAAAAATAATAAAATACAGCCAACAAATGGAACTGTAGGGATCACAGTTCTCTTTTTGTGTCTCTTAAAAAAAGAGGGGGAAAAAATGTTGGTGATGTAGTATGTTCCTTAAAGGCAGCTGTTGTTTGTTTCTCTCACGTGTGCTGTTGAAGCGGTGGTGGCTGGCTGTGGTATGGGTGGGGGGGGGTGGGGGGGTGACAATGCCTGTCTCCCACCCTGCTGTTCCACCCAGGAGCCTAAACTACTAATGGCCCCCTAATGTATAAATACCATTCTACAGGCATTAGTCACACTTTCTCTTTTTCTCTGTCACACAAACATGCACATGCACACACACATTTTCATACACACACACACACAGAAAGAGAAGAAGGTCTATAAGGCATTAGTCACAGTGGCAGTCCTGCCTATGGTTGGATTGCAGATGAGGGCCAAGGCCAGTTGCTGAGGGTCTAAATTCTCCTACACAAACAATGCATGTCAAAGGGGCCCATCATAGGTATTCTCTAAGGATGTGAAGATGTTTAGAGTACAAAAAGAGGGCAGCAGCACCATGCCAGAGAGTGGTGAAGATTGAGATGTGTGTATTTACAGACTCAGATCACTATTGTAAAGAGTGTGTGACTGCACACAAAATGTACTATTGTAAATGTCTACTGGGATGTGTGAACAGAGACAAACGGACAGCTTTGGATAAGGATAAAATTAAAAAACATGTTTACTCTGAGACAATTCCTGCGGTCAAGTGGCATTTTCGATTTGTCTTTTTACATGATGTGAAGCGAAGTCACATGAAAGAAAAAAGCCTCCAATACCCAGGGGATTGTTGACAGCTAAATATCTTCATCTTCATCGTCACAGAGAGATTATGGATGCAAATTGCCATGTAGTTGCATGTATGCAAGAGTGGCGTAGATCATTACAACCTACTTAAAGCATCATTTATCAGAACTGCATGAATGCTCATTAATCACTGTACGTTAGGTAAATGTCATGTGTACAAAAGTGAATGTGTGTACATCTATATGTTTTATTCCTTATATATCAGCCAGCATGTGTGGTATAGGCGAATATGACCTTGCCCCAAATTTCTGACATTTTCCCACACATGCTCAAAAGCTGAAGTGACAGCAAAAACACTTTGATAAATTCATCATCTTCCTCTTTCCACCCACATACACGATCAATCAAATTTGCCAGTTGAGGCAAGTCTTTGAGCTGTTTTTTTTTTTTTTTTTTTTTTGACAGGAAGGCTTCAGATTCTTAGACATTCAGACATGTTAAGGAGCCTGTGCAGGAAACACGCATTAAAAAAATATAGAAATATCCTGTGTTTTGGTGAAACTTAGCATATGGTCTAGACTCAAAAGCTCCTCATGCCACTAATAAGGTGCAATTCCATATTTTTTAGTCTGTTTAACAATTAGTGAACCTCGCAGCATGGGACGTGGGGGTCATTATTGGAGAGCATCAATCAGACCCTTGAAATCAACCGTAACCATGCAACTATTACTGAGCCGTGACCACTCTGGGCCTGTGACCTTATAACAGGGGCTGTAAAACACATAAAGAGGCTTTTAATCCACTGCTTTTACCAACCTATTTTTGAGACCAAACAATGTGGACACTCTTCTGGTATAAATTGAGACAGAATCCGATTACAAGCCAAGGCAAAATTAAGAACATTAGAGAACATTAATACCTTATTTTCATCAAAAAAAAGGCTGTGTATGGTTTGGCAAATTCATACTCGCGTGAGCTGTTATGTGACTGACCAGGAATGTATGTGTGTATGTGTATTAAAATAACAGCCTTTCTCTTAAGTGGTTGGAAATTCTAACAAGCTAGCAGCATTTGGAGGGGGATTCCATGAGAAAACACCTCACCAGGGCTTTCCTCGACATCCCTCTCCTCCACCCACACAGGCACCGACCCATACATGCTAATAGACAGTGACATGCATACACACAGACAGAGTAGGACATGCTAATTTCTGCTTTTCTTGGACTAAGTTAAGACTGCGGAGGAAGTTGGAAGAATGTTTGGTGTCATTTGTGTTATTAAGACATCAAATGGCTGGAGCACAGAAATGTGGCTTCACCTGTGATTCTTTCATCCTTGAGAGTCACAGCAAACACCTGAAGCTGATTCTCTCCTCTCACATTGTAGCTTTTCAAGTGGTCTGCATTTTTATGTTTCAAAGCTTCACTGTCTCACCTCTATAACCCCCTCCTCCCCTCCTCCTCCTCTCTCTCTCTCATTAGATCCATATTTTACCTCTTAATTTGCTAATGTTCCTCAGTCTGGTTTCCTGCTGAGGTGGTTGTAATGTTTCGTACCTTTGCACAATTGCTGTGCAAAAGAGACCGAAGCTCAACTAACATCGTGAGGCACTTTTTTCCACTGTTTTAGATGTTTTCGCTGTTTACCAGGTAAACCCCAGAGAGAACAGAGGCTGGAAACTTAAATGACTGTTTAACGAGAGAGGGGAAAAAGCCTTCGCAATTTGATTTCACATCATGGCTATAGACGCTGGCCTCAAAAGTGTATGGAAACCACCAGAGGTAGTGGAACGCGACTGCCTCTGGCTTTGAAAGGCAATAGACAAAGATGAACGAGGCATTTTCATTTCAAGCATGGGGTTTTAGATAAACAGAGAAGCTGGCATTTGCTCTTCATAAAGGACGAGTTGCAGAACAAAATGTATTGAAGCTGAAGTGTAACATCTCAGGGCTAATAGTTTCCACCATGTCACACATACAGAAAGCACATTAGCTAATTTCTACTGACAGGATATAGTTGTGTCACGGAATATCATGGATTATTTGGCATTTGATGTCACTTGTAAATAGACTTGTGATTTGGATTCATGTTTAAGGTTCCATCAAATCAAGAAAGAGTTACGGACAAGAACGAAAAGACTTTAAATGTCCTTGAAGAAGTAAAAACAAGTACTTAAAATGCCCATTATAGCAAAAATGAAGAGCTGATACAGTCATATCACAGATCGCTGAAACTAGTTATTATACGCCAGTCACTACAATACACGTCAATTATTTCTGTAATATACTGAAAATAAGGAACGTTAACTTCCAACACTCCAAAGTGCAGTTTTCCAATGTCAGCAACACAATTTAAACATTATGACACATTTTCTCCACAGTCCAGACTCCTTTCTTTTGTTATTTGTTATGACTTTTATGTCATTTTTGGCTTAGTTTCTCATTCATGACATGCACCAATGGAGACACTGTCTTTTCTTTGTGTTATTACTCACCAATTTTATTTGAACTGCATTTTAATAATGAAGTCCCATGTCTCTAAGAATTCCAATGTAAGGAACAGAAAGGAAAATATAAATAGAAGCAGATAAATGTTGTACAAAAATACATTACATGAACAAAAATTATGGGTTTTTTTTTATTGCTTACAAGGCTGACTATCAGAACTATGACAGATGGATTCATTCAATTTTAGTTTTTTAATTTAGATGTAATATTTTTTCAACAAATGCCATTGCAATAAAAAAAAATTTCCATCAGGGTTAAATATGTTTGCCATCTACACTTGCAAAATGCTACAGAGTTGACGAATGTAAGGTTTTTTTTTAATCATTAGAATTGTTTTAAATGTTTTATTGGATTTCTACAATATTTGTCACATTCTAAACATAAACCATTTCATACCATGTTTTTCATCTCTCACTTAGGAAGAAGTCAACCTTTAAAGATAAAGATATTTCTCCTAATAATTACTAGGCACAACTAACATGAGCATTTTAATCATAATAGTATTTCATATTTGCAGTTAGTACGATGTGTCCTTGTATTTTTGTCTATAAAGTGCACTTTTCTCCTTCCCATTTTGTAACTTATCAGCATTTTACATACAATTGCACCATTATTGTATAAAGCTTCACTCAAATTGCACTTTCCCTAAACAATATCCAGGTGTTACATGCTGCTGTCAGTAAACATATCAGTCAAAGAAAAGGAAAAAAATCAATGGCTTGGAGCCCTTAATTGGCTTTTTATAAAGTTCTATAGTTTGCTCTAATGACCTTTAAAGAGAAAACATACAGTGCATGGTGTAAATGAGCCTGAGCTGATAGGCAAGGCACACCTGTTGGATGTTGCCACCTTCACATCTGACAGCCATTACTTCCCTTAAACCTCCTCTCTTCCCTCCGCTCGTACGTTGTTACCATGACACTACAATACCACCAAAGACGACAGCCTCATCAATCTTCTGCTGTCTTTGAACAAACAGACACACTTGAATCCACTGACAGGCTTTTCTCGGCAGCGCTCAGGCCTCCTCCTGCAGGGCGTTTATTATTCTTTCTCTTCTGACATGTTATATGCTCTTTTATCTTTGAATAATGCAAGAGGTCTTTTGGAAATCCAGTTGTACATTTGGCATCAGCATTCAGTTTATTTGGCTTTGCTTTTAAATTGTCAAGGTGCCCCACGCATTATAGGAGTCTGTCAAGCCTCAAAAAAAACCCACTCTAGTTTTTTTTTTTTTTTTCCATCCTCGATAATGACACACACAATTTACAAACCTTTCTTGTTCTCAGAGGTTTACTTTGTACAGCAGGCCCCATCTCTCCAGCTGCCAGGTCACCCCTCCTTTAGCATTTATAACTCATATTTCTTACAGTAAGTCCTGCTTAGAAGTGTTCAACCCAGTGACTTGGATCTTTCCCTCCCTTGTGTATTGTTATGTGTCGGGCCGATAATGTAAAATGTTAGCAGCGGGCCAGGTCAGTGGCTGCTGTTTTGGGGCCTCTGTGCTCTCTCAGGCCTCTCCTTTCCCAGCTCCTCTCCCTTGAAGCACTGTGGGTGTGTTTAGACCATGCCCAGCAGGCCGCCCTCAATCACAAAGCCCTCTTCTTCCTCAGTCCGAGACTGCCAGCTGGTGAGAGTGGCCAGTGTTACTGTGTATTTCTATTGGAAGAAGCGAAATGTCTGTGCAAAAAAATACAATAAAAATAAAATCAGGATTTTTTTTTTCTTCTCCCTGTGCTACTGACTTTACAAGAAAATAAAATAATAATTTTTAAAAAATCAAACAACTAGACTTGAAGAGAGACATAGAGTACTTGGATCTCACTGTGGAATAAATCAACAAGCTGGACTCATTAGACCCAACACGACAGGATTTTTTTTCTCCCGCAGCAGGCAAGCAAGGCTGATAAAGCTGCTCCACTCAAAAGCAGCTCCACAGAAGAAACAGGAACATAAAAATACAATTCAAGAATGAAGTGCAGGCTTTGGGGATTCAGGAATCCAAATTAACTGTGGGTCATGTCATGTGAGAGCCTTGCTGAGGCTGAACTACATCGCTTTTCTGGAGCAGTGAGTAGATCACCCATTCCCATGGGAACTCAAAGGGTCCCCTTGACCCGTCCACCATTAAAGCCTTTATAGAAATATATAAGTTCTCAAGCAATAGCAGAAACAAGATAAAAGCTACCGGAGTGATAGAATGAAGGACACAGTTTTTCATTTTTGTTAGGCCAGACGACATGCTGTATCGCCTCCGGATTTGGCTCAGCTGTACTTCACGAAGGAAACAATGACAAGTGGTTGATAAGCATGGCCCTCTGATCCAGTCCAAGTCCTCAAACAGCACCAGTGGCCACAAAGAGCGATGCATCTGTCAGCTGTCATGTTCCTTAAAGTCCTACAAAAAAACATTCACTTCCTTCCTCCCAGGCGATATGTAGCAGCCAGGTTTGAGAAGAAAGACATTCTGGTGCTCATCACACACCCCTATGATTATTTACAATAGTAGTGGGAGAGGCGAGAGCTGCTTGAGTTGCGGGAGAAACCAGACTGACAGCAAGAGAAGAGACCAATTTGGGGAAGACACAGTTTATAAAAGCAGGATTCTTTCAGTGCAGTCAAAACAGCTGGTCATGTGCCATGTGGGTTTGTAAAGGGCACAGGGGGAGAGACCCCAGTCCTCTGGCCCTTCACCAACCAACCTCTTCTGTCACACTCAGTCTAACCCTCTTCTCCACAGTGACTGTGTCTGACCTTTACAAAAACACAGCCACAGCATGTACATGTACATGTAGTTGAGTTACATAAATTACCTGCAGAACAAAACTACTTGGAAAACTTTTAATCTCTTACAGAGACTGATGATCAGAATCAGAATCAAAATTATTTTAGTTTTTCATCCCAGATGGAAATTATTGTGCATTACAAATACTCTATTCAAGTATAATAAAACACAGCAGCAAAGAAACTATCAACCCCCCCAGAAAATACACACCCATATGTATATGAAGTTCTACATATACAACCATGTGTACATGTATGTGTACTTGTACGTGTACGTGTACGTGTACATGTACGTGTACGTGTACGTGTACGTGTACGTGTACGTGTACGTGTACGTGTACGTGTACGTGTACGTGTACGTGTACGTGTACATGTGAGTGTGTAAGTTTTTGGACACCCCATGGATTTGTGCTACATTAGCCTATATTAAGACTCATTAAGTCACTGAAATCTGCTAATGATTGCTCCCTTCTCCAAACCAATACGCTGCCTTCTGCACATGCTCTGTCCTGTAAAGGTCAACACTGCATGTTTCAGCAGAAAAACATCCAGGATATATCATGTTAAAACTGTTCCTAATTTAATTATGTTATTTTTTTTCTTATAAACAATAAACAAAAAAAACAATAATTTGGATCAATTTGTCTGATGCAGCCACATCATTTGAAACACAAAAATATATATCTGCAAATATTTCATGAAGATTGGAAAGTGTGTAAAATGTTAAGTGTGCAAACACTTTTTCTCACTACTGTGTATAGCTCCTACAAGAAATTATGCCAAATGAAGTAAATATCATATTAGTGGAATTTAGCGTGACGCACAATTTTGTGTGATAATTTGCATATGTTGTGCAAAGAAAATGTCTGATATGTGTCATGTCTGCTGCAGGTCTTGTCTTTGCAAATCGAAGGAACCAGATTTGGCCTCAAGCAGCTCAAATGTATCAAACACATTTTGTTTCCATATGGATTAGCCCACACATTCTGTCTAAGCTGGTTGTTGTGGTTGGCCAAACTGTGCAGCAATGGACTAGATCTATTTTCAAAGCGCTCACACTGATCTCTGCTATTAAAGCAGACACTCAGAGTGCTATTTCAGGAGCAGGCCTGGGGGCCAAAATAACAGTCTTTTAGTGTTGTGGATAGAGCTTGAAATTAAAAAGCCACTTTTGAGCTTCGCTGAAACAATTTCAGTGAGACAAGGAGAGTCTGACTTTAATGAGCTGGATTTGGGTGGATAATAATAGGAACGATATGAATTCAGAACACATACTGACTGAACAATGAAATCACAGGCCTTTTGACTCAGGAGGCATACGGAAGCACTTCAGAGAGGATCCTGCTTGGCTATGGTCTCAGTTTTCATTTCCCAAAACCATGATTATTCTTTTGAATTTCACCCCATCAAAACTGCACTCAGACCACAAGGCACCACAGAAATCCTCCGGGTCTATGATTTGCATTTCAGGATTTATGGGAACACGTTTGAAGATCTCCAGATCAAATGCAATATTAGAACGCTGAACTATTCCTTCAGCTTCAAAAAAGAAAATAGCTACGTAAACATAAACAATCCTAATGATATATAGAGGGACGATGAGTGATGCAAAGCAGATTATTGGTTTGTTTTTACCTTCAACATGTTACCTAGGGTCACCCACTGAGTCACACTAACAAGTAAATGAGTTAATGAGGTAAATAGAGGATGGTTTTACTTCCTGTTTATAAACTACATGGATTCACTAAAGCATGTGACCTCTGATGATACAAATCTGGTAAACGGTCACATTTATGACTTCTGAATGTGTTAGTTGCTATAAAAAGAAGAATTATTTGTAAGTTTGTTGGATGCAGCATCTCCTTTCACAGCCTAACAGGCCATTTATAACTGTTAGCAACCACAGTACTTTTTTTTTTTTTTTTTACCAGAGAGTGAGTTATTGGCCTTTCTCCTGTTTGTCTTTTCCTGTCCAGGTTTGTATTGGCAATGTGGTGACTGAAAAGAAACACAATCAGGCCTAGAGTGCAGCTCTGTGCCCTTCCTTCATCCATCACATCAAGGGCTTTCTGATCGCAGAACTTCTACAAGCGTTTCATGCCACTGTGCTCCAGCTCTCGGTACTACTGCTCAGTGTAAAAGCTGCCTTCAGGCGCAGACCGTAAAGGTCACAATCCACTTCCTTTACCTTAACCTGAGCCGTGCAGTGGAAACAACAGACAGCCATCAAAGCAGTGTCAAAGCAAGATGAAACTAGCTTATTAACTTCATAAACCCCCCAGAGCGATTTTCTCCTCGTAACTTGCTCCTGATTGCACAAAAGTCAAAATATCCTTCATACAGCTGAGAAATTTCTAAAATCTCAACAGGGGTGGGGAGGGGTTCAGCCAAAAATGTTCTGTATTTATGGTAAATTGCATTTTATCCATTTAAATAACATATTCAGAAATCTATTTAAAAACAAATATGCTGCCAATCAGATCACCCAGTGACTGGCAAGATGTTCAGAAGTTACGTTTTTCTTCAGGTGAAGAAGTAAGAGTACAGCAGAGTCAGCCCCAGGGGTCAAATGTGGTGTTTTCTGGTGGTCTACAACACATATGTGGATGCACAAACTCAGACATAAATGTAAAAGTAAACTTACACACACTATTAATCAAACTGCCAGTGATGCTCACTCAGTCATAATATATGTGTGGCATGAAAGCCTTTCACACTTGCTTCATTCAGAGCTCATCAAACTAACATAAACACCTTCATGGGAATCTGAAAACTGCATTGCAAGTAGAATATACAGTTGGAGATACTTTATAGAATGTAAAACAAATAGAAGGGCTTTCAGGGATTGTAGAACTCTACCAAAAGACCTCTTTTATTAGTTTTATTTAGAATTACAACTTTTGTTTTCCTTTTTTTTTAACTGGATAGTTTAGTTGACCAGTAATTATTGTACCAAAACTGTTATTTCTTCTTTGTCTACAAGTGCAATTATAATTTCTTTTTATAGACTTACTCCAGAATGTTAACATATGAGAAGTGTTTGTTTGTCGACATTAGCTATTGATTGTTACAACTGCTCACCACTGTAAGACATATTGAGGTTGTCAGTATAAAGTTTTTTTGTGCAAAATCAATCTGACTTCTTGGCACAAAATTCTGTGTGCAGGCTAATATCATGGGTGCAGACAATGAAAAGAATTCCAACACAAAGTGACCCCAACACATACTTTACATACAGTCACAGAAAAAATTATTAGACCACCATTTTTTTCTTGAATTTCTTGTTCATTTTAACCTCTGGTACATCTAAAGGTACATTTATTTGGACAAATATAATGATAAATATAAAAATAGCTCATAGGAAGTTTAATTTCAGAGCTGATATCTATCCATTTTCCATGGTTTTCTTGATAATAATAAAAAAAAACAGTTCTTGCATCAATATTTCTGTCATTGTACTGACAAAAACAGTGCTTTTAGACATTCCATGTTTTCTTCTCTGTTTGTTTTGGTCACATGATACACACTGGAACTAGTACTTGATTGCATAACCATTGCTTCTGCTGATTTTTGATGGTCTAATATTTTCTGTGACTGCACATAGCACACAAGTATACTAAATCTATGAGTGAAAATGTCATATAAGTCAGTGCATTTTTGTACAATCAAGCTGACATAAAGATAAATAAAAAAAAAAAAAAAAGAGGGAGCACAGAACCTCCTTAGTTTGAGTGAGATTTTTTTGTAGTATAATTTGAACTAATATGTCAGAAAACTATCAGGCTTTTCATTCTGTTATATTAAAAAGTAAGAGATAATGTAATTAGACAATAGAAGATAAAGGTGTAAAGGCCAGACTTAAACTCTATTAACCATCACCTCACGGCTCCAGGACTCTGCTGTGGTGTGGCTCTGAGCCACTGGCCTATAAAGAGAAATGAGATAATCTGGCACTGGTGGAGGTCCACTGTGGAGAGTGTATTGTCTGAAATGAAGCTAATAAAGTCCAGTCATGATGTCTGATCCTTGATCCTTGGCCTAGGTCCAGACCGGGCATACTGCTCCTGTCTCTCCACTTATCGTCTCTGCTCTGCCCCCTCCAAAATGTGACAGGAGGGTTTCTAGAAGCAGCTTTGATCAGCGTCTGCCTGTCATTCAGCATTAGGGGAGTCCTCTCTGGGCCCAGGATGGACCATGGAAGGCCTCGATCCTGAATGGAAGGGCCCATAGCTATGGAACAATCAGCTCTGTGTGGTACGGCAGACGTCTGGGTGTGATCAGACATACTGTGGTGTGTGCCACATGTCTCACCCCTGACACTGTCATGACCCATTCTGCGCTCCCTTACAGCTTTATCTCCTTAATACAGCCCCATGACTCTATTAAAAGGGATGTGTTGATTAGATCATTGCTACTGCTGACACTTACGCATGATGATTTAACAATGACTTAATTGATTCTTAATGAGTTTTCCAGAGTAAAACTCGAGGGAATCAAATTAAACTCCCCGCATCCAGGAGGTGAAATGTGGAGGTTCGCAGTATTTTAAGTCCAACAAATTAGCTTATTTCCCATTCCCTTAGAATCACGCACAGCTAACGACTAGCTGGATAAAAGATTGTTCTCACTCCAGGCTTATGCGGCAGCCAAGCATGACATCAGCCGTCTCCTATTTGAATCTATCATCTGCCCATGTCTGAGGTAAAGCAGTGGGCATTGGTGTGGGTGTTATTTAGCCATAGTCGTTCATAGCAGCGCCTGGAGGTCACTGGGACTGATGGGAGTTTTATATTCACTTACACCTATGAACGGAATGATTTCAAGTTAAATAGTAAATTACTTGAATAGTTCCATTTTATTGCACTACATGCTTTTACTCAGTTTTAGATGCAGATATTATCCTGCACTATGCTGTGAGTTTATTTAGCAATGAAGTAGCAGCTTTTCATCTCCTTTTTGTTCAGTGAAAACTAAATGTCTCCAAATGCATTTGGAATTTGGGGTTACTTTAGGGGTAAAAAAATAAAGTAAAACCCACTGCACTTCCTTAAATCAAATAAAGTCCACTCTTGGATTAGCTGGAAAATGTATGCTGTATTTTATACTACCAAAATTCAACATTTACATCAATATAATAATAATAATAATAATAATAATAATAATAATAATAATAATAATAATAATAATAATAATAATAATAATAATAATAATAATAATAATAATAATAATAATAATAATAATAATAATAATAATAATAATAATAATGGCGCAGTGGTTAGCACTCATGCCTCACAGCAAGAAGGACCCTGGTTCAAATCCCACACCAGACCTTTCTGTGTGGAGTTTGCATGTTTTCCCCTTGTCTGCGTGGGTTTTCTCCAGGTACTCCAGTTTCCTCCCACCATCCAAACATATGTACTGATAGGTTAATTGGTTAATCTAAATTGTACATAGGTGTGAATGTGAGAGTGGTTGTTTGTCTATATATGTTCAGCCCTGAGATGAACTGGAGACTCATACAGGGTGTACCCCACCTTCACCCATTGTAGCTGGATTAGGCCCCCAGTGACCCCTACGACCTTAGTGAGGATAAAGAGGGTTCAGATGACGAGTGAGTGAGTAATAATAATAATAATAATAATAATAATAATCAGACATCCTCATGTATAATAAATACACTGTTGTCCATAACAATGGAATAAAATATTTTTAAATCATTTCCTGAAGTGATTTAAATTTAATTGGGACTTGGACTGTAATCATTGCTCAGGGTCAAATGTAATTACTGATAAATAGGAATAAAAACAGGAATATGTCTGAAAATAAAATTATTCCAACTTCAGGGCGAAAGTGTAGTAAAGGAGGCCATTTTACTATACAGTGACTATATATAGCACTTTTTGGTGATAATTTTTATCAAAGTATTGTTTTGATGATGAAAATGTGCTTTTTCTAGAGTATTTCTTTTCGTGTGCACTTCTACTTTGGTGATGGTTGTAGATACTATTTCTACTGTAGGCAACAGATGCTATGTGAAGATCCCATGGTCCAGGAGTATGACTGAGGAATCAGTCAAAAGGTACAATACAAACACACACATGTGCACAGACACATTCACAACCACATGCACACACTCAGAACATACACATGCGTTGTAACATCTGACACCGCTTCCCTGCTGCTCCCACCGTGTCAGGAGGGGAAGTCCATTCATTTCAGAAAAATGCCTTGTGAATCAGAAAGAGTCTGCACCAAGAATGAGGTTTCAGTTTACGTGGAGACTGAACATTAACAGCTTGTGTCTGCCACATCCGATACCATTCATAAATAATATTTATATTTTATATGAAAAGCCTAAGATAAGGTGGACTGGGACCATCAATCATGAAGTGATGTAGACCATGAGGAACCATAAAAGCAAGGTAACATGAAATTATATGTAGTTCATTTTAAACATTCAGTTGTCAAACTCCTGAAACTTTAGTAGCAAATGACTTACTCTGTACAATGACCTGCATTCCATCATCAGACTGTCCACCAATCAGAAGCAATCATATCAGTTATCACAAACCTTTTAGCATTTCCTGTTCCTGAACCCAACCTGAACCAGAGGCAATCAATTACTGAGATTTACTGTAAGTTTTTTGTACACACATGCAAAACCACTAAAATATCAGACTTACACGCAATCAAATAAGAATGAGTCAGAGAAAATGAAGACCAGAAAAACAAGGAGGCCAGAGAAATGGAAAAAGAAGACAGTGATTATAAGAAAGAGGTAAAGTCATGTTAATATGGTGACTAATATCTAAACACACTGGATTCATAAAAACCTCTTTGCATGAGCAGCTTTTATTACAGCTTATTTTGTGAAATAACCAAAAAGTAACATGAACTTTAATATAACAGTAATGCACGTAACTTCACCAACAACAGAACATTGTCCGTGGTACTAAAAAAAAACAAAAAAAAAAACAAGGTTTTACTGGAAAAATCACTCTAGCATCCAGCTGTAATAATGATTTTAATGGCCTGTGCACTTCAGAAAAGAAACTGAAATATCTAAACTCTCATCTTCTCTCCACTACATAATAAAGTTTATTTTCTATTTCATGGATATGATTCCTGATGTTTAACAGGATCTGTACAGCGCATAATCACCATCACCATCTCACTATGAACATCTAAATACCACCCACAACCTAATTATACTGTGGTTCTGGTGACTTGTATTAATTAAAAAGAAAAAAAAAAAAAAACTTTCATCCTGTCTTCTTGTCTATCCCAGTTTGATGCCAATATGAAAGCAATAACACAGTGAAGCCTGAAGGTTCACTTTGTTTAAGACTCGGAAGTTGTCAACAAGGGGCCTTCACTGCTATTAATTGAAACTGCGTTCCTGTGAGACTGACCTCCGGCTGCTCCGGCCTTGACCTTACAGCAGGCTTTCAAAGGCTGACAACCCTGACTTTCTCATGTTGTATATTGTACAGTATGCTTTAGGCTGCTGGCTGACACTATGTAATAAGCTGCATAGATGAAATGTTTATGTTCATATCAATAATTGCCAAAATCACGACATATCATACTGATTTAACATGACTTAGAAATATAACAACATGTTTCTTTTTTCATTGCGTACTTTCCTAACTTTCAGTAATCAGTCACTTGCCACTAGTGGGTTTTTTTTTGTTTTTTTTTTTTAACTTCCTGAAACTAATATACATGACATCACCGGAGCAACGGTCATGTCCAATTAGAGCCTTGAGAGCGACAGGAGGGTCAAACCCCCCACTAATGGGAAATAGATATTGCAGTTATTACTCTGCTGGAGGTTAAATTTATAAGGAAACATCACATAGTGCCTTGCTAAATGAGGGAGACAGAAGCAAATTAGAGTACCGGTCAATGTGACAGATCCATCAAGTTATGAAAAGGCCCTGCCATCATATTCCCAACACGTATTATATATCTGCTTTCTTTAGAGAGCCGGAGCTTTGGGATAACAGGCCTTTTTGGGGGAACCTTGAGGCCATTGGGTAAAAGTCAGCCCAACAGAAACAAACCCCGTGTAAATCTCAGCAGGATATTGTACTGAATGTGTGTGGGCATATCACGTTCTGGTAAAACACCCATGTTCGGGTGCAAAAATCATCACATCCCAATGAAGAAATACACATCCTCCATTCTTCCCATGTCAGAACTCATGTTTAAAAACACAAGAAATGTGAAGTGAGGAGGAAGTAACAAATAAGTGCCCTTTGATATGTTTCATGGTTAAAGCACACATGGTTATTCCCATAGGATTCAGCTCTGTTTTCTGTCAATATTATGAAACCCGGCTACGATTCCCATCCCGCCAATAAAACTTTGAATTTTACTTGAACTTGAAAATGAAACGTCAAGAGGGTACAGCTTTTAAATCTTCGCTTGACACGTTCATCTACCTAAGGCACAGTCGCTCAGGCCCCATTGTGAAATCCGAATAATTAAAGGATTTAGCCAATCAATCTCCTGGTGTAATTTCCTTCATCCTGACTTGAGCCCAATGGGGTTTAAGTGCAGCCTGTGGAGGTGAAGGTCACTGGCCTACGGGACATTTTCAGGAAGTAGCAGCGCACAGCTCAGCCTGTAATGAATATCACGGGCGTCAGAGTAAACACAACACCACCAGTCACAGCTCAAATCACACTTTCTCTAGAATATTCAGCATTCCCTCTGAACAGTGGACACTTCAGCATCTGAATACAGAGGTGTGTATTTAGGGCTGCACTGCAGAGACAGCCCAACCTGCAAAATGCCAAATATTCTAAAATACATAAACAAATTGTCTTATCTTAAAAAAAAATAAAAATAAATAACTGAAAATGTTGCTTGGATGAATTTCTTACAACAAACTGACTTTTTAATTTTCAAAGCTGCCACCGAGAAAATACTCTTCTAAAATATTTAATAACTTTTGCATCATATTAATGAATTTACTGGTACAAGTAAAATGCAGCTTCAGATATGACCTCAGACAGTGTTACACGACAGCAGTGTATTATAGATGATATATTATATTATAGATAATCAGATATGACTCATTTGGATGTTGAGAAACTCCATAGTAAATGTGAAAACACCATTATCTTCTACAACATTATTGACTCACCAGCAAAACCCAAAAATGACAACATTGCAGAAATGTGTTTTTTGCTCAATCAATAATATATTTGCTGAAAAAGTATATTTTCTTAATTTTTCTCCTTTTGATAATATGATATTTTAATTTACTCTGACTTTTTCATGAACAACTCTGATCAATAAAGTCAATATATAGGAAAAGGCTTGATTTACATTGAAAAATGTGAAATGCAAGACTATAATACCATAATAAATGACAATAAATCACTTATGAAAGGTTCAATGTCAAGAAAAATTAATAAGTAAGTCACCACAAAAATAGTTTAGTAATTTAATCTTCATGATTCATTTCTTATTCTAAATTTGACAACCGGTATAACAAATCTCACAATACAGATCCTGTATTAGGTGGTTTAAACCATCATTTTTAATTCTGGTTACTGTTTAAGTGTAGCTCAGTAATATTTTGGAATATCAAAGTTATATTCACTGTCACAAAAATAGGTCATGATTGTAATGCTGCTGCAGTAAAGTCTAACTGCAAACAACACTGTGTAGATACAGAGATAAACAAACAGCAACTTTACTGGATCATAAATAAAACCATTCATGAAGGTAATTTGAGTATCTGAGCTGATATTTGCACGCATTCTAACAACATCAATGTAAGCCGCAAAAAATAATAAGCTATTAGCCATTAGTGGAAGCACACACTATAACATAGATGTTTCTGTGGGTGAATAATGGAGCTATTGAGAGATGGAACAAAGACTGTATGTCAGACCTGTGAATGAACATCAATCCTGAGCATTTGAACCACGCATGGACACACACATATATATATATATATGTATTATTTATTTTCCTTAATCACCAATCAGCCTTCCTGTCAAGTGGTTTGAGCCACGCTCAGAGAAAACACTCTGTAAGGCTGTGAGATGTGAAGCACAATACTTCTTTCTATGCTTCGCCACAGGCTGTGAAGACAGGGGTGAACTAAAATGAATCTGAGTCCGTCAGACGTGAATTAAAAATGAAATAATATTCCCTCGGAGACTTGGTGTAATATAGGATGTTTTTCTACACAAAAGTCAAGATGTCGCATGAGGTGCTGTTATGACATGTCAAACTCTGCCTCCAGTTTTCAATCATGCTTCAAAACAAAACATCCCATAGTGCTTCTGAAGACTAAGATTTACCTGAGTGGTCTGGAGACCCATGTGTAAAGCAAAGAACTAGAGGAGAAAGAAAATCCCCAAACACAAAACTATTTATTGAGACAAATTCTGTACAGGAAGGGAAATATTTAGTTAGTTCGGTGGCAAACGTTCAGCGGTGTTGGAGCAGTCCACGGTTGATGTTGGGGGGGAACAGCCGACCCTTTGTTTGCGAACAAAATGGTGCACTCCGTGGGGTCATTGCAGGAGGCCCGACATCAGAGACACAAGGACACACACTAATTCTCCTACTTTTGCACACACACACACACACACACACACACACAGGTTACCAGGGAATGCACGCACCCTCACACAAAAACCATAACATTCCTCTGCTTCCATGAATGTTTTATTAACCATGTGAATGGGTCACAGAGTTACACCCCCTAAGCATAACTATAGTCTCCATAGTCACTCACACATATAAACACACTCCTGTTCTTTCTCACACTCACACACCTACCCGTCAGAGTGGATGACATATAAATGGTGGGATGCCTGATCCTTCATTTTCATCTATCCTGGGTCTCCTTGTTTGGTTTCACTGCATTTAAACAGCCAGTGAATACCTCACTGCAAACAGCCTGTAGTATCTGGATCATTTTATCCTTCAGTAAAAATCTAACTGCTGAATCAGGATATTCTTTGCCACAACAAAGATTCAATCCCATTAAAGAACATATTTTCGTACCGCTTTTCTATCCATGCAAATAGTTTTGGTGTGATAGCTTTTGTGTTGCTTAGAAATTATGTTATGAAAATTTTTGCAGCACCCCATTAATCATTTTTGATGATTGTGGCCACATTGAAAATCATGCAACATGTTCTGTGAATTACCCAAAAAAAACACAAGGACATCCTCCGTGGAAAAACATATTGACTGATGAATGTCTTAAGAATATTTTTTCACTGCTGTAAGCACCACAAACATCCTTCAATTTGTGCTGGCTTATACAGACAACAGAGAGAGATGTCATACAACATGCCTTATAATTTAAATGATGTGATCCTTTAAAGATGTGCCAAAGAAGCTCCCCTATCATTGTTTAAGAAAAATCATCAGATATGTACCCAATCATTTACACCAGAGGTGTCAAACTCATTTTAATTCAGGGGCCACATTCAGCTTAAAATTGTATAAAGTGGACCAGACCAGTAAAATAATAGAAATAATAAGATAAAAACATATAAATAATGTCAACTCCAAAGTTTTCTCTGTTTTTGATCAAAAATAGTAAAATTCCTTCATTAAAATGTTTCCATCTACAAACTGTACATGAACATAACATGAACAAATATTAAGAACCTGAAAATTCTGAAGAAAAATAAGTGTGATATTAACAATATTGCAATTTAGTTTATCATTTATATACATGTGCATCACAACTTAAAGATAACAGTGGATTTACAAATATATTTAGTAACATTCACAATATTGGTAAAATTCCACGTACGTTTCAGGTTATTCACATTGTTTGTATCAGGCTAGTCTTTTTTATGTATTTATTAGTTTGTTTCTTTATTTATTCCCTTTTTCTAACTTTTTCTTACTAAAACAAAGAAGAAAATTTGTGTTTCTTTCAAAATTGTTTATTATCATGATGGTCTGATCCATTTTAGATTGAATTGATGTCAAATAATTTTAACTTTCTTACCTATTAATATCTTTTGTGTAATTTTTGCATTTCACAAATTCATCCCAGGGGCCAGATTGGGCCCATAGGTGGGCCGATTTTGGCCCCCGGGCCGCATGTTTGACACTTTTGATTTACACTATTCATTATTTGCAAGTATATTTATAGTACTGGTTTCTTGCATCTGAATCATTCAGAACTATGAGATTCTATTGTTATTATTATTAGTTATTTGGAAATATTTAATTATTTTTGTGGCATCTTCTTGGCAATTGTGTGCTCTTTGTTTGCTGCATTTGGGTTTGTGGGGACCATCCAGTAAATACATTTTTAACCTCTTCATCTCCTCTATCACTAAATATTTTAAAGCTGTGTATAACTTTGGTCACCAATTATTCATCACAGCTTAAGTATAATGAATCCATGATTACACACCTTATTCATTTATTTATTTGTTCATTTCGAGCATTTGCAGAATACATGCAAGCTAAAAAAAATAAATAAATAAAATACCAAATCCATTCATTTATGCCAGGGGTCTCAAACATGTGGCCCGGGGGCCAAATACAGCCCGCCAATGGTTCCAATCTGGGCCGTGGGATGAAGAGCATAAGGACCTATTAATTGACTCCATATTTTCTTCTCAGTTTTTTCTTTGCCTATAAATGATGACAACTTCATATTTTTGCCATCATTTTACTGCAAAAAAATATTCAATTATGAAAATATTTACATATACAAACTATTCTGTAACAATAAAATGTGAATAACCTAAACAAATACTGTAGGAACAACCTAAAAATGTCTAAAGAAAATTGCACAAATTTTGAAATATTTTCGGCTTCTTTTAATAAGAGTTTTTGTAGAGTTGATCCATATTAAAACACATGGACAAATGATGAATTGAATTGAATGAATTATTATGAATTATTTTTAAAATTCCCCTTATTTTCCTCATGAAATGTTACTTTTTTGGATTTGGATAATTCACAAAAGTATTTTCATAATTTAATGGGTGTTTTTTTTGCACTAAAACAATGACAAAAATTTGGAGTTGTCATTATTTATAGTGTATTCTGTTTTCATATTACTGTTCCGGCCCATTGGAAATCAAATTAGGCTGAATGTGGCCCCTGAAGAAAATCAATTTGGGACCCCTGATTTACATTCAAAAGGAGTGGGGGGAAAAATTTTTATTAAATCCCATCCACATTCTCATCAAATAACTTCCCTCGTGGTGATTCATTTGGATCACTCCACCATAATAAAATCTTTTTTTCCAGAGTTCATAGGTCACTTGTATGTATTGTGAAGAGCAGAACTCCAGTAGCAAGAGGCAACAATGTTGTTTCTGTGCTTGTTGCCGCTGTGGCCAAAATGCGACTGACAAAAGGTCAGGGAACAAACAGACCCAAAATGCAGGACTAGGTTTTCACACAACTTATTAATAATACAATGATCAAGATGTGAAATTAATGTGGGTCTGTTGGATCACCAGAAGTGGAATGAGTCATCGTTAAAGCCAGTAACTGGGGAGCAGGACAGAACAGAGGTCAGAAGGCAAGCAATGGTCATGCACAAAAATCCAGTAAAGACAACAAGGGGAAATCCATAAAGCATTACCAAAAAAACAGATGGGGTTCAGGCCGAAGATCCAAATACAGTTGAGATGCGGGCAGGGTTTAGGCCAGGGGTGCTCAATCCTGGTCCTTGAGAGGTACTATCCTGCATGTTTTAGATACCCACCCTTCCCCCCAACACACCTGATTTAAATGATAAACCACTCATTAAGCTCTGCAGAAGCCTGATAATGACTGTCATATGTGTTGGAAGAAGGATACATCTGAAACATGCAGGATAACAGCTCTCAAAGACCAGGATTGAGCACCCCTGGTTTAGGCGGTGTTGTGGTCAGGGTCAGGCAAACGGTCCAGTAACAAAGGAGCAGCAACATTTGACAAAACCAGAAAGAAGAAGACAATGGACAAACATCCAAGAATCCAAAAACCAGTCACAAACAAATCAAGACAAGTTATAATATTTATTTGATGCAGACAATCTCATACTGAACAAGAGGAGACACAAGGTTTATATAGGAGGGGGAACAGGTGTAACACATGAGGGAAAAATTAACAGGGATGAGAGATGCCAGTGACAGGATGTAAAACAAACAAGTGTTAACATGAATCAGCATAACAAAATAAAAGCCCCAGAACATGAACAATGACAAAAAAAAAAATAGACAAAAATAAAATAGACAAAAAATGACAATAAGAGGCTCATGACAGCAGCTGAAATGGAACCACAGTGAATATTGTGACAAATTTTCAAAAATATTTGAATGACCAGCTCTGTTTGTAAAAAATGGATTGTTTATGGTGGAGTACACTTCAAAATTGTTCACTGTGAAGTAAGAAATTTAGGTGCAATATCATGGAAAGACATATGGATTTATGATACTTAAGCTACAACATAGGTTTTACTGATTTGATGAAAAATCGGTGATGAAAGTCACACACAGGTTTACCTATATTACTGAAAAGGGGACTTGATCTGTATAAAGTGGTGTTAACCCTTGTATTATGTTGAAAATTAATTACATTGATTATGTTGCGGGTCATTTTGACTCACACTGTATAAATTAATTCAAAGTAGTAAAAAAGCAAGACAAAAACAGGTTAATCGAATCATTACTTTACTATGGATTATATAAACATTTAGAAAAGAAACATGCTAAACATTTTTTTATTATTTCAACACTGTATTTAGAGGTGTCATTCCGCTGAAAACCACTTTTCCACGCTCCTTTTGGAATCTGATGGGTCACCCCGAGTTACCAACACATGCTGCCTTTGAAAGTGGTTTGTCACCTCCACTGTCTGCATTCACACAAAACAACAAGAGGAACGAGGGACCCAGAAAAAGCTGGTCCATCTGATGTCAGACGGACTTTAACATCACCTACATGGGGTTAAACCCATCCCCGATTGCAGCAAATCTGAAGTAACATTAGCATTAGCATCTACAACAGAAGACGGCGCCACAGTAGCTGCTGCACAAACTGGAAAAAATGGCGGATCAAACTGGTTCATGTGCTCTCTGTGGAAATAAAGCCTCGTTTTTTTCCTGTACGTTTTCAGAACAAGCGACAGCATGAAACCTAGTTGGATGCTACTCTGGTAAACACACATAGAGAGCGAAAGGGGAGAGTGTTCCTTCACACATTCTGAGCCAATCAGAGATGCCTCTGCACCGCGTCATGGACATGTATGAGGAAGTACCAGTTTTTTTTAATAGAACCAACACACAATGTATTCAATGACAATGGATAATATAGCAATATTAATGAAATAACCTTTGAGAACTAGTTTGTTAAAGTCTTCTTCACAAACACATTGTCTGTCATTTTTCTTTCTTTTCATTTCCACGTGTTTCCATTGGATCCTCCTCCAGGTAACTTTACAGTCTACACCTGCTTATTCTAAAATACAATCAAAATACTAATTATCTGGCAATCAAAATACAATAGATCATAAAAACATGTTTCTTTTGGACCTGAAAAGATAATTACCCACATTAAAGTATCTGGGTCAAAATGACCCCTGGCATGGCATCATCTTTGTATATAAACTCTGCACAGATGTTCCACTACACACCAGAGTGTTCAGAATTTACTCACAAGTTTATAATTTTAGAAAAGCAAAAGTCACAAAATGTCATGAAGAAAAAGAAAATATAACCAGTACTTTGGTCAACACGAAAACTGAAATGGGTCAAATTGACCCTTAACATCATACTAGGGTTAAAGTAAACAGCTGAGGTCTCCCGACATGGATTCAAAGACGTCACACTGAGGTATTGTCCTCTAGAATCTTCCTACATGGATGTTTTTCTCTGGTTAACAGGATCTTAACAGCCTTTACATTTACTACACTGTCAGCTTAATTGTATGTTAGAATGTGTTGTTTTGCCTACCCATAAAATATTTCTTAGCTCCACAGTAAAAGTTACTTACAGCAGCTGTAAACATCCTGGAGAATACGCAACATGCCAACACTTAGCTCAAACAACCCTCTCTGTATTTTTATGAGCACAAAACATTTCCAGTCAGTCAGTCCCTCATTCGTGAGCAGCACTGTTCTTTTTGGACAGAGCGTGACAACACTGGTCACTACAAAATGATTGGCCAATAGTTGATCTATACCAAATCCCCAGTGCCCACACACACATATCCATCAGACCCCCACTGTGGAGCTCTGGCACCAGGAACCCGGACCAAGTACCATGCAAAGGTGTTAAACTAGGAGCATTTCCAGAACCAACCCGCAGACTTTGCACCACACACAGGCACACACGCGGGCATGTTAATTCCTCACGCTCCTCCATACCCCCACAGAGAGCAGAACAGAACTCCTGTTTGGTTTGGACGGCCCTACAAGAAGACCTCCATGTTGAACAAACTATAATACACTGCTGCCCTGTAACACTGTCTGAGTATTCTGATACAACAGGCTCCACGCTTCAGTGCACCCTGCAGTGATAACGCGCAGTAGCGACTCACATCTTGAAAGAACAATCCCATGAAATGACAAAATCTATCTATCCTTCAAGCCTTACTCGACTTCA
This sequence comes from Siphamia tubifer, assembly GCA_020466265.1. Lineage (NCBI taxonomy): Eukaryota > Metazoa > Chordata > Actinopteri > Kurtiformes > Apogonidae > Siphamia > Siphamia tubifer. The sequence goes on along the minus strand of CM035797.1, from coordinate 18,727,535 downwards.
AATATGAAAGTGTGCGTTATGCAATGATCCACAGTGCGTATCTGTAGCTATTACTGTTTCATGTGTCCACTGGTGCATGCTATGTGTCATAGTGGCTGCACTTTCATCTGTCCTTTTAATGTGATTTGTGATGTGTGATTGTGCCGATCGGCTCATATTACCCAATGTCCACATGTGGCCTGTAAATGACTGTTGTGCATGTGATGTGGCATTACTGTATTCTCTTATTCTGATTCTCATCTCAGTGCAACCCTGAATACTTCCACATGTGGCTTTGAAGATCCAATAGCAACATGAGTAAATCTCATTTTTGTGTACAATGATCTGTCACTTAATACACCCCTTCTTCAAACTGAATGATGAAAGTTGCACAGAAATGACCATATCATGTAACTAGAGTCTCACATTATGTACCTATCCCATTGAACATGCTTTAGGTCACACTGGGGAAAACAATTCTAACTGATTTCTGTATCACGCTTATTTAAAAAAAAAAAAAAATTCATTTTCATTACACCTACTCATTGTGATGCAGTTTTACATACCATGATAACATAAAAAGAGCATTTTTGCACACAGAGGCTAACATTTATCTCAAACATTTCATGTTGTAATCCTTTGGAACAGTGGTTATCATGATACTAATGCTGTGGTTTCAGGTATCACATAAACTCCAGCTCTTTCTCTGTCTCTCTCTGTTTCCCTCTGCTTCTACAAATGTTAGACTGTTTAAAGTTCTTAAATATTTAATTGTACATGCATGCATTTGTGAAAAGACAACCATTAAAACCACCGGAGTTGAGTAAAATGCACAAGTATGTGTTTGTTTTTAATGTGGTATTTAACAGCAGTGTGACACTGCTATACATAAACAGCATGTTAATAACATAGGGTGTCAGTTCACAACCAGGCAATTATTATCTGGTTTTTAAACTTATTACATAAAAAAAACAATTATAAATTACTCAATATGTGACTGCAAAACCAGTGGTGGGAGTTTGCAGAGGGGTCATTTCTAGATGCCACTAGATTTCTCTCATGTAATGTTTTAAAGATGACAATAACCAAGACAGAGGGTTTGGCATGTATTTATGTAAACAACCACAATAATTAATCTTGATGTGTTTTCCCAAGAGTATTTTATGGCGGTTTTGAAGGCCATATTAAAATATGTTTGTGTGCAATAAAACTATGACGCATGCCACTCAGCAGCGCCCTTATAACGCTATCACCCATGCCCACACAAATATAAATAATGTTTCTGTTTGTTTAGGGAACTTACATTCATTTCCCTAATATAACTCTTATATTAAAACAAATCATAATTTTAAGATTTTTCTCATGGGGACTTACTTTGGGTTCCCATAAGGAAGCAGAGTCTCTGCAAGTGACTGTACATAAGCAGATTTACATTCCCAAATCTATAGAAATCATGGTTGCACAGACACACGTGCACGCACACACACACGCACACAAACAGTGAAACACATTCTGAGAATAGTCCAGATTTAAGACCTGTCGCTGGTGTGGAACATAGTGAAAAGGAGTATCCAGTGGGGCCCTTGTGGGCCAGAAAAGTACTTAGTAGCTCTGTATGTATGCTCGTGCATACAAGTGTGTGTATGTCTGTGTGTGTGTGAGGTTGTGTGTATAGTGGCAGAGTGACCCGAGAGGCCCAGCTAGTTACAGCCTCTCTGCTGGAGACCACCACTTCCACAAAACAAGCATTGTTGGTACAGAGCTCCAGACATCAGAGACACACACTGGAAACAACTCATATGCGCACATGCACATATAAAATACATACACACCAGAGACTAAACACAACAGTGAGTTTGAAACCAGCAACTCCCTCAGATGTCATGTTCTGTTTACAATGTATAAAAAGTTTCATCTCACAGTTACACCACAAACTCTCAGTGCAAACCTCACTCTCTCTTACACACAACACACACAAATGTCCAAAATGTGGATCACTGTCACTAACAATAGCCCTTGGGTGGTTGGTCAGACTATTATTGTAGGTGTTTCTATGCTAATTATGTGTGACTGAGAGCATGTCAAAAGCACTTACTGGAAGTAATGTGGTGGGCTGGAAATTGTGAGGTGGAGTGAGTATGCCTGCAAATAAAATCAGTGTCTGAAGAGAAGCTTTGTTTGAGCAAGATGAGTAAAAAGATCTGTTTTAAAACAATGCCAAGCCAGCAGATAAATGTTGCCATTATAACAAAATACAAAGTAGAATATCATTAGGAAGTCATCATCATTAATATTATCATCAGCAGGAAGAGAAGGAGGGGGCATGGGCATCTTGACCTCCACTTCTGGCTGTGTTCTCTGCAGAGACCTCGTTGGCTGACAGCAGTATACGTCAGCGCCTCTCACTGCTCCACTATAACCCCCTCAAGCCTCTGGCGGTCACACAGACGCAAATGTAAAAGTAGCAGCTCCAACTGTTGCCCGGACTAACCCACTCAGCATCCACGTCTGTCACACTCTGACACAGACTGCTGTTAACTGGGCTTAAAGCGGAAAGTGAGCGGGAAGGTGAAGCGTTTACGCACCAGTTTTTCCAGTCTGGATATTTGACACATCTTTAGATTCGACCTTTGGATAGTTTTTGAACATTTTGCTGCACTTTTTGGATTTTCAATTTTAATCTATTTCAGCATCAATGGCAGCTGTGAAGATGTTCTCCGCGCACCTGTTACTGATTGTAAATTGTTTCCTGGGTGCCGCATCGGTTTGGAACATGAAAGGCGCTTCTGGGGGCGCGCAAGAAAGAAGCGTCCTCCAGTCCTTGTTGGATCCCTTTTCAGATGACTTGGATCAGGACATGCTCTCCAAACACATGTTTAAACTGTATGAGAAGTATAACAGAGAAAATCGCCTCAGAGAAGGAAACACCGTCAGAAGTTTCAGAGCCATCCCAGGTGTGTTTACGCATGACCGACTACATTTTATATTAAAGCAAAACGCAAACATTCTGCTCTTTTTGTGCCATTATTCTAACAACAATCCGATACAAAGGCGTAAATAAATGCCAGCTCTCTGGGTGGTTATTAAAAGTACAATCACTCATTGGGGCAGCATGGCACAGCCTTAAATAGGTTGGATTGTTTTGGAACAGTCTGAGAATGCATTTAAGTGATTTTTAGGACGCCCCATGGCACATTGTGTTTGTAGCTACAGCTGTGCCTCTTCTGTCTGGTGTCCGATCAATTACCGCAGGAATATGCGGAATATGCGCAAGAATGCTGCGGATGCCCTGTGAGCAATGGCCAACTTCAGTACAGTAAAAACCACAGAAGCCTTTACGCAATGCAAAAGGGTCATTGTCGTGGCTTCTATTTTCCTGTTGTGGCTACAGGACATGTGTGCCTCCACGTCCTGGAGTCAAGGGGCTTACAACGCAGCCGTTCCCCTCTGTCTGATGCCGTTTTTAAAAACACAACTCATAGACATTTATATCCTACATAGTTCTCAAATGGCATATCATAACACGTGTGTATTTTTACTGCAGAGGCTGAGTGTAATACAAGAAGAGATGTAAGAGAGTTTTCACAACAATGTAAGATCTGTTAAAACAGTTGATTATGTCTTGGTGTCTGGGCAGACAGTGCAGGCTGTATTAGACTTAGGGGGAAGCTTTAAGAGTAACTGAGGTAAGCATTTCCATATGCAGGCTGAATCTGAGGTAAAGTATATCTCTTGAGTCAGTCCTTGCTTCCGCTCAACTCTTATACAATGAACAATAACTCTGCTGTTGAAATTAATGTTCATCGTGAATATGTACCACTCTCCTCGACCCCTCCACCCCTACCCCCTACCAGTCAGATCCCCAGAGTCTGGGTCCTCTTACCAGCACCTTCTGAAATCCACCAGAGTTCTTATACTCTATAAGAACTGATGCAGTCATATAACAAGGACTGGTATTCAACATATGATACCTCTTCTTAAATCATTATTCTAAGACTTGAATATAATGTTGGTCCTTTAAAACAATACATACATCTTTTTTGCTACATAGTAAAATGATATATAATCCAAATTTAAAATAATTTCAGCGACTTCATGGTTAAAAAGGGTGTGTTTCAAGATGGTTTATATGGTCTTATTGCTAAATGATTGCATCCTCTTTGTATCAGTGTGAGTGTGAACAACAATGACAGAGCCATGGATATTCAACAGTTTCATTAATTAATTTACCAACATACAAAGAAAATCGCATTAAAGAATGTAATAATAAAAAAAGAGCTGAAGAAATGTAATGATTAATGTTGAATACACTTTATTCACTTGGGATTAAAGAGCATATTTCATTGTCATGTTTCTCAGCTGACCCACTGACTGACTGATTTATTGTCTTTGCAGATTCTTCTGATCACAGGACAGTGTACTGCTTAAACCTTACAACCCTTCAGGACTCAGAGGTCATCCTGTCTGCTACATTTCACTTCCTGCATGAGCGACGTCCTCCTCAAAAACCATGGTTCTGTAAACGCTTTAAGGGCCCGTCTTGCCATTCTGCAGACATCCACCCTTCTCCGTCCATCAGCCTGCTCCTTCGCTCTGTCTCCTCAGGGTCAGAGATCAGCTCTAGGTCAAAGGGGTCTTTTCTAGGCAATGTAACCTTCCACCCCCACAGGAGAGGGGTGTGGCAGATGAAAGATGTGACCCAGGTCATAAAAGAGGCACAGGACAAGGGTCATCTTCTAATATCAGTGGAGTTGGACTTTGGACAGCAGTACCAGAGGAAACCAGAAGAGGTGCTGTCTGCAGCCAATCTGCCCTACCTTTTACTTTATGCCAATGATGAAGCTTTGATGGAGCCCAACAGCGTGGCTGCAAGCCTTCAGAGATATGACCCATTCCCTGAGGGAGGAGAGCCCTCACATTCCTCACCGTCCTCTCACCTCCTGCACAGGCCTAATTCCTCACCGGAGTCGAAAGGACGTGTGAGAAGAGAAGCCATTCTGCTCCCTGACCCCATTCAGAACAATGAGCTGCCTGAGGTTGAGTACAAGCCTGATGGATACAGGAAGGATGACCTTTGGGAAAGCACTTGGTACCTGGCGTTCAAACCAAAGCTGAAGCCAGGAAGGAAAGAAAAGAAAAGAAAGAGCCACGAGGAAGAAGGCATGGAGAAAGGAAAAGGAACACTTCACAGAGACACAGACAGGACATCACAGGGGCATCACCTTGATGAATCAACTCTGAAAACGCAGAGCAACAAAGACATTCCCACTCCATCTATAGGCCACGAGCGAAAGGAAGAGCTCAGGAGTGACGGGAAAAAGCACAAGGCCAGTGCAAACCCTCAATCACCTGTTCTGAATTTTGACGAAAAAACAATGCGAAAGGCCAGACGGAGGCAGTGGAGTGAAACCCAGCACAGAAGCTGCTCCAGAAGGAACCTCAGAGTGGATTTTGCAGACATTGGCTGGAGTGAGTGGGTCATTGCACCCAAGGCGTTTGATGCTTACTACTGTGCTGGCACATGTGGATTTCCCATGCCCAAGGTAGGAGGCACAGCATATCACATGGGTACAAGTGGGTCGATTTCTTAAAAGTCACTACTGTACTTCTCCTTATTATATTGTAACTTTTTCTGCTCAAACTCTTCCAGGTTGTGAGGCCATCCAACCATGCCACCATCCAAAGCATAGTTCGAGCTGTCGGGATCATCCCTGGGGTTCCAGAGCCCTGTTGCGTCCCAGAGAAGATGAGTCCTCTGGCTGTTCTCTACCAGGATGAATCCAGCAACCCTGTGCTCAAAGTTTACCCCAATATGTCTGTCCAATCCTGCTCCTGCAGATAAGAAGGGAGGGCAAAGGACAAAGCAGAGTGGATGTGGAGGCAAGCAAACAACAGGACTAACAGAGATTGAACTGAACCTCTGTTTGTTCAGTGGTTTCTTAATACTGGGAGAAACAAAGTCACTTTGGCCGTCGTTATTCCTTAAGGAACGTAGGCTGTAGAGAAATCACTTCCATCTCTTTTGTCCTGCGGCACCAGACTTGAAGAGACACATTGTCTGGCGTCTGCCTTACAAAGAGGAACAGAGTCACACATGTAAAGTCGGGGCTCCACATGTGTCAGAAGCCCAGTTGTTTTGATTCTGTGTTTGATGTAATATTGAGGATTTCATGGACAGCAGCTTTTAAGGAACACTTCCCTTTTATCTCAGAATGTTCAGTACTTGTAGCAGCTCACAGCGGGTTTATGTTCATACTGTCTGGAGACATAAAGGCTATAAATGAAAGACTTATCAATGTGTCATCAGGCAGCTTACAAAGTCACTTACAGATGACAGATTATGAAACATTTTACTATACTGTATACATCTGTTTTTAATTTTAAGCTAATTATATCCCACATTGTACATACATGCAATTTTAATGTGTTTGCAAGACGTCTTGCTCTGTATATCTTAAAAAGGAAGTGTCCAATGAGTTGTAGAGAGCATCTGGAATTCATTTACATACACCCCTCCCCCCATAACACTTCAGGAATGAAACCAGAAATATTTTTCTATTTTTGAATGTGAAACTTTGTTGACATTACTTTGTCAAGGTTACTAGATTTGTGTATTACTCTATTTTAGTTGCAATTGTGTTTTGTACGTGTCTTGTTTTAAATTATGAAAAAAAGTAGACATTTATATGTTTAGAATAAAACGTAATTTAATCAAAAAAAAAATACTCTTGATGAAGTGTGTATTATTCTTGGTCTTTACTGGCTATCGTGTTTTGATTCTTTGGAGCTTTTTCTTTTTGTTTAAACAAATCTGAAAGGGCACTACTGTTCCAAAATAACTCAGTACAAAGGCAGGAAGGTTTGACTCAAAGATAGCTAACATTCCCCTAAAGCTCCTTGAAGCCATTATTACCCCACACCAAAGGCTGCTGTTGATGCTGTCCAGAAAATGATGTGGCTGATGCGGCCATTGTGGAGTAATGGCTGATGAAGGAAGCAGGCATACGCCAATTAGGACGACAGGCACTTGAACTTCAAAACATGATGCACTTCCTCTTTTCTACCCATCTGTCCTCACGTTCTAAAGGAAAATAACTCAAGTGCAGGATGTTCTCCTCAATAGCCTCTTTTTTTTTTTACACAGATGTTTAAAGGAAGATGATCTCAGCCACTTGTCACTTTTATTCTGAGTAGGAGGAGACAAACCCAGGCGCTGACTAAATACTGTGTCAAACTGATGGTGAAATGATGGCGCACCTTTTGATTATTAACCCATTAGTCTGTGGTTGTTTGCCTCAAGTCTATAGAAGTTGGCACAGGACACCACATCTGTTTGCAACAACAGCATGCTTTGAAGTAGCAAACACTGGACAGCAAATTTGCCTCAGTGACAAAAGATCTCTGGTAACCACTGAGTATAAAGGAACAAAAAATCCTATTATAGTTGCAATATAATGTTGAATAAAACTGTCAGCTTATAGAGTTGTGGGAAAAAATATTATACTACCCTTGTTTTCTTCAATTTCTTGTTCATTTTAATGCTTTATATGCCTTTAATGCATATAATAACAAAAATAGTTCATAAGACTTTTATTTATTTATTTAAGAGCTAATATCTATCCATTTCCCATAGTTTTATTGATAATAACCAAAAACACTTAAGTTTTTACTGTATATCAATAGCCATGGCACTGTAATGACAAAAAAATGCTTTTACTGTAGGTGTTGCATTTTAGTTTTTTGTTTTAGTCACGTGATACACAGGAGTTCGGACGTGATTGCGTAATAATTGTTTGTGCTGACTTTTGATAGTCTCATTTTTTATGCAACTGTATGGATGCAGATGTATAATGTAGGCTGTAAATGTCTACCTTCTGCATTGCATATATTATAGGAGTAAAAAGGGGTGGGGCGTGGTGTAGTCATTTTTTATCATTTGGGTGATTACAAAACCTTAATTATATTTATTTAATGTGAAAAGGAGAGTGTGCTACCTCCATACAAGTAACCCAAGAGACTGATGCTGTTAAATATGGGCTCTAACAATGATGAGGATTATCATGACCTCAAAAAGATTATCTTTAATCCATAGTTGCAGATGTCTGAGATGAAAAGGGAGGGATAGAACGGTGTCTAAAATACAAGATGTATGATTTGGTTTGTTCACATTTTGAAGGCGGAAATGTTCAGCTACAAACCCTTATACCAAGGCACGTTCTCTGGGTTTAACCTCCATGTAAATTATAATGATGACTGTAATTAGGGCTATTATAAATCATGTTTACATTAATGGATGTTTTATTCTCAAATGTAGGCTGGCTCAACAGTAATGACACATCCAGGTTCTTTTTTTTTTTTTTCCTCATTTCCCGGCTGATCCCTTTACGGTCTGACCCACAGTCTGCTGTTGCAAAGTGAACTTGATGTCAACCGCAATCATAGTCACAGGAGAGTACTTACAATGGTCAATTCCAGTCGAGCAAACCACAGTAGTCTAGGCTTGCTTTCAGGCCCCAGTATGCCTAAAAGCCAGAACGAAACGAGGCAAGCAGGGAACCAAGAACAATATTTGTTTTTCCACATGATGACTGTTCAATTAAAGGAGAGCAATACAGCCATTATTGGACAACAGAGGATTTTCTGTGTCCAGGCTGAAATGCCTTTTTCCTCACAATTACCGCGCTCATAGAACTAATAGCTCAGTTCGTCAGTACAAAGCTACAATATAGTGACTCATAATCACCCGTTTAATGTTAAGGGCCACTGGGTATTTTATTTAAAATATCATTTTTCCCTCTAGAAAGTAGGACTGTTAAAGATCAAGACAACCAAAAAAAAAAAAAAAGAAATAGGAATTATAGATTCTCACTCAATTTAGAGCATACAAAATGTATTATTTGTGCTAAATGTAGACCAAATGATAAATTATATGTTTATTTGGTCCATATTATTCATAGTGATGTAGGGATAATACTGATATGAGTGATTCCAAAAAGAAAAATACCCATTAAGTGAATGTGTTGAAAGGTTAATGAGTTAACATGTGGAGAATCAGTAGGATGAACTAATAGCTAGATGACAGTTGTTTGAGTGACTTTGCATCTGTGCTTACATTACAGACACACTGAAAAGGGTTCAGACTTGACTTTCCCATGAACTACATGCTTTCTCCTGCCTCATTTACCTGCAACAGAGAGGGCTATTTATGTCCATCTGTCCTTAGTCTGACCTGGCTGGACCGCAAATCCATTGTTTTGGTGGAGAGACATAAAATCACAAAAATAAGCAGCAGACTTGTGCGGACCCCATGCAGGTTGAAAGATGAATGATAACCAAGAAATGTCTTAAAACTGGAATGTGATCTCTAAAAGGCTGTCATTGTTTTCCACAGCCTGTGAGCACATTTTCTTACAGTGAGTCAACTGGTGCAAGATTTATACAAAAACTTAACCTCTCTTTCTGTCTGATACATAAGGGAAGCCAAAAGAAACCATTTTCTTTTATTTTCTAGTGAGTATCCTTAACCCATAAAGACCCGAACATCCACTGGCAACCAAATGAACATGCCTAATGCCTGTTGATCCACGAATCCTAATACATAAGAATAATTGGTGTAAAATGCAGCGTGTCATCTTTTCATGGGCATCAGATATGACCCATTTGGATATTCAAAGGCTCCATAGTGAACTTGGGAACCAATTATCTTCTACAACATTGATTCACCACTAACACCCATCATGGAGTTGGATCAATGAGTAGATGGAGACAGGATATATTTGCTGAAAAAGTTACATTTTTACAGTTTTGATATGTTAACTTTTGACTTTACTTGTTTTTGTTTTTTTTCATGAACACTTAAATTAAATATTGGTATATATGACTGACAGTGACAATTTAAAATATAGAGGGTAATATTATTATAAATCATGATAAATCACTTCAAGAGAGTAATTTGGGAACTGACATAGAAGTAGCACTGGGTCTTTGTGGCTTAGTGATAATGAACCTAAAGTCTCAGTGGCTTCCTATTGACATGCAATATAAACTGACACAATTATCTGAATTCATCCAAAACGAGGGTGGGGAAAAAAAAAACCCTGACACGTTGTTTTGATTTTCATTATTTTAGTTTGGAACACGAGTGCGCAAACACACTCAACCATCGCCTGTACAAAGCATATAAGGGGTAAGATGTTAAATAAGATATTTACGACAATCATGAGCTGTCCTCAAGATCACTCAGTCCTCCTCCATCCTGAGTTCCGTAAGGCACAAATAATCATCAGCCAAACATACTGGACTAATTGACAGACAACTGCAGTTAAGATAAGCTTACACGTACCTCTATCGCCATCTAGTGGACAAACTGTGATGTCCTTGTTTGTCCATTTTATTTTATTTTTTTTCTTTACATCTACCTACATTCACTTTTACGCACCAATGTCCCGTTGTGAATTTTACGTCTAATGTTGTTAAATATAGCATCGTATGTAGAATAAATACAGTTTTTGTCCTTTTGGTCCCTCATCAGTTGTGGGAGGTCATGTGTCTAGACAAATGATGCCGCTCCCGGAAGTATTCGTGGCAGATGGGGCAGGTGAGTTTCTCTTCCCTTCTTCTTCTCACCTGAGACTCCGCGGCGAACTCCTTTTTGTGATGAGAGCGCATGTGGAACACGAGGTCAGAGGTCATGCGGAAGGACAAGTTGCATTTGGCGCACCAATTCTGCACGGAAACGCCGAAAGAGGTGAAAGTTGGAGGGAGGATAGTGAGGGAGGATGTGGTCTGGAGTTGCGCGCCGATGTTCCTGGACCAATGTTCCGGTGCGTAATGGAAAGCGCTGTTCAAGGTAACGGTTGAGGGCACAGTCTGTAAATCACCGCTCAGGATATTGGATGCCATCAGGTTGTTGTATCCCATAACAGTCCTGGAGGTGAAGCCGTCGGTTATTTCCTCGAGGCAGCTAGAGGGGGCTGTTGTAGCGCCAGTGAGGTGCACTGTAGCCTCACTGGGAGAAGTTCTTCTGCTGGGTTTACAAAAAGCACTTTTCATTTCACTCTGACTGTTAGATATGACCAAAGAAAATGCACTGCTGCTACTGTTAGAGTGTACACCAGAGCTCTCCCCCGTCTCTGACAGTGTGTCCATCTTTCTGCCGTGCGTAAAAAGTCCTTTGGGTTCTTCAGCTTCAGGAAGAGCATCTGCTTTACATCCCATATTATCCGACTTGGTTTTATCTGTCTTTACTTTTAAAATAGAGCCAGGTGCATCTGCTGCTGTTTGATCGTATCCCTTGATCAGCTGAGTAATGTTGGCATCATTAGAAATATTAGTTTTTTCTAATAACACTGTTTTCCGAGCTTTGGGATAAAAGGTTTCCTCGTATTTCCTTTTCTTTGGGGACATTTCGGCATCTTCGCTGCTACTACCAGATTTTTTGTGCTCCAAATCTCTGGCTATGTTGTGGAAATCTGTTACACGGTGTTGCCTTTTAGTTTCCATGGGTTTGTAGTCGTAGACCTCACGGTTCCAGGTGTCATTCTTGAATTGGGTGCACAGGAATCGGCAGTGAGCCAGGAAAGGGTATTCATTCTTGAACAACTGGTTGCATCTTCCACATTTAAAATCTGCAAAAAACACACATCGCATCAACCTTTATGACATTGCAATTAATAGTTTAGGTTTTTCTTTTTTTTTTTTTTTGTATTTAATTTCATCACTTTGGTTAAATCTCAGAGGTCGTGATGCATTTCTGATCACTGTTCCTTTACCTTCATTTGATCCTCTGCTCATGTCTGTGAAGCCCAGCAGGTGAGACAGTTCCTGGTCGTACCACACCAGCAGCTCTTCCTCCTGCCGGATGACCCTGGTGGTCCGTACATACAGCTGACCTGCTTTCAGAAAGGCCTCAGTGTTCTGCTCCTCTTCATTTCGGGCAGCCTGTACGAGCCGCAACCACGACATGAGCAGTGCAGAGTTACGCATGGCCTCAGGGTCCACCTGTTGACAGTAATCAGACACATTTTGATTTGATATAAAGGTCAAGTTGAACATATCTCTATTTGTATTCATTCTTTTTTATCTTTTTTATTCTATTTTGTTTTATGTTTAAGTCTGAAATCCTAAAATGAGGTTAAAACCATGATGCATATCTTATATTTCCACCTATATTGTTCAATTTAACAAAATCCAAGAACATAAATTGTAAATTGGCTACAAACTTAAATGAAATCAGACATGAGTGTTTATCTTAATGAAGGAGAAAAAAAACACTTCCACTGACAGTTGTCCTCAAAATCACACATATTATCTCTGCAATAACTAAAGCAAACCTGTTTGCTTTGATACCTTTCACGTAGAACGTAAATGAACATAAAACTCACCCTAAATACATAGGATTTGGTTCTCTTGTCACAGGATTTCTGCGCTATGAAGGCGATGGTGTCATAGAAAGTGTTTTGGAGCACGCATGGACCAAAGCACGTGCCTGCAGGGATGCTGCGCGTAACGACCACACTGGTGTAGAGGTCTGCTGGATGCTGGAGGAATTTACTGTCACCAGTCCACATGGACCGAGGCAGAAAAGAGTGTTCCATCGTTGGGCTATAATAAGACACACGAGTTATTATGAATTAAATGCCAGAGAAATACATTTTCATTGTTTTAGAATTATTGTGTGAAATTAAAGGTAAAGACAGGAGGCCCTACGCGCCAGCATTAATGCAGCAACGAGGATTTAATCTCTCTCTATATATAATAGATACAGGAAACATATTTTAAAATATATCTATTTATTGGCTAATAGTCAAGCTGCTGAAAGGGAATGTCGTTTTAAATATATCTTATATGTGCTGTAGGATCAGGAATCAGATGCTCTAAAGCCCATTGAATAACCTTACGTGCAATGTTGAAAAACAATCCTTTTAAGAACACTATTGTACGCGTGTCCTCACTAAATTTAGCGTCTTAACTGTGAAGTGAGCACAATCGGTACCAAAGCAAAATGATTACTAACATCCTTTGTCTCAGTTTTTCAGTTGGATTCTCCTTTTGTCTCCCCATCTGCTGTGGAGTCCAACAGCCTGCTAGAATAAGTTCAATACAGTTATTCTAATTTATGAACAATATTTACATGTACATATCATGGCTGTTTAATTCTTAATAAGTGTACTACTTTATGGGGTTATGTGAAAGAACATGTTTAGCTGTTGACTGTGCATCATAATGGGATCAATACAATTAGGATGGTGCCAATCTGAAAATGTCACATTTACATAGTAAAGTAACAATTTAGTGAGATTTAAAGAGAAATATACTGACGTGATGGATGCGGAATGAAGATGTTATCCGTGCTGAATGATGACTTACCCGCTGGACATGGAGGAGGAGGTTGTGCCGAGTGGCAGTAAGTTGGAGCAGGTGCAGGGGACCCTCTGGAAGGATGCGCTTTCGTTTCTCGATGACTGCAGGATGAGTTACTTATCCGACTGAATCCTCCGTACTGGCGTCCCCTCTGTGCTCCCACTCCCACTTATTCCCTTCAGAGAGCGCATTGAAGCGTGGCGCATTGATATAAACGCGCGCGCCCTCGCACACGCGCACACAAGCGCGTTGAATTAAGCTCCTTGTCAAATTCTCTCTCGTCTGAGTTGCGGTCCTTTCAGTCTGTTCAGTGAAAAAGAGCTAGACATTTGTGATCAGTGCTTGGCAGATAACATTGTTCATTTGTGTGTTTTGCGGGTCTGTGGCCTGTGTTTGTTTGAAGCTGCTCATAACAGTCTATTGTGCATCATAATGAGACAAACGTTTGCCACGTAAACATCCGCTCTGTTTGATCCTAGTTTGAATCCAGAATCACAACTGCATCTTACAGTGAATAAAAAAAAATATTGGATTGGAGTAAGTGGTTTTTCCTGCCTGCAATTAGTTAGATCAGTCATTTAGACGCGCTTCATCCACTATCCCTGCATCCTTTTGTCTGTCAGTATAATGGTTTCAAGGGAAATCCTCTGCACTAATTGCGATATCCATACTGTGCCCAGGATATCCAGTCTATAAGCAATGTGGGATTTAAATGCAGTGTTGGTCACGTTTCTGGAAACAATAACTCCAGCTTTAAGAGTTAATCAAGTGCTTGAAATTGTAATGGCAAATGTGGATAATGGGAAATTGCAAAATTGGCCACTATCAGGTTTCATGACATGATGCTTAGTGGTCGCCCATCGGGCAAATGCATTATTCATAAACTAAATGTATTTGTCTAATGAGCATTTAATGGATTATTCTGCATCAAAGCTTTGGTTTTGGGTGGGTACTGAGCCAACTTTCTATAATGAGAAAGTGGGAACATAAAAGCTTTGCTGGGGACATTAAATGCGCACTCACTGTGGTTAAAGTAAAAAGAGTCAGTTATAGAATTAAAAAAAAAGTATCCTGTTTTGGATTTCCTCAGATTTGAGGAGATTATCACATCACATGTTGGCAGGTTTGATGACAATCAAGAGGCTAAAAAAAATTAGTATCGTATCCTCTGAGGGATCGATATAAATCAAATTGTGGTTCTGCAGTTTCCCTGTTTCTCATTTAGGGGGGAATGGCTGAACCATCTGAACCTCTGTGGCCCTTATTTCAAACAATTCTAAACTATATCAAATTACCAAGTAATTATTCAAAGCATCATTATCCCAAGGGTTGGTTTGTTGGAAACATGGTGTTCATTACAGTAAACTGACAGATATTTTCACATACATACACTTTCATATTATACATAAACATACCTTTAACAAATCTAACAATAGACTTAGTTATTTCTCTGTACATGTTGCTGTTGAATTTAAAGTCAAAAGTGGTTAATTGAAGGCATGCAATGATGTGAATTTTGTAAAATAATAATTAAAAAAAAAAATCATCATTCTTCACAATAACCATCAACACATTATTCTCCATTATTTGGGGGGCATTTTTTTCTCCTCCTTTTTTTTGGTGGAAAAGTGGAGTTTTGTGTCTCTCGTTGGGTGTCGCTCCTCTCCTCCATCCTGCTCTGCTTCAGTACATATTTTTTTTCTTCCCCCAGCTGAAAGAGGAGACTTGAAGAACCCGGCTTAACTGAACAACACTGAACAACCCTCCTGCAAACAAACTGACGACAACAATCGTCGACAAAACAATAAACCTTTTACGCACGCGCTCGATCTACAAACGGAGAATAGTGAAAATGTGAGGATCTTAAGTGTTGTCACAGTGTTGGTGAAGTGAACAGTAACCGGGAAAGATGGCGAGGAAACACACTCGCATGTTCCTCGCTTTGGCTTTGCTGGGACTTTTCATTGTTGATGCGGCGGTGAAAGGAGAGCTGCAGGGAGAGCAACAGGAGGAGGAGGAGGAGGAGAGATCCTGTCAGGGAGCCTTCGACCTCTATTTTGTTCTGGACAAGTGAGTGTCCGTTATTATTTATGGCTTTGTTACTTTCCTCGTCGCTGCGCATTGCCATGCAACCACCCAGTTGTTTGGAAACGCGGAGCGCATCAGTCCAAATCACTGTTAAAATGGTTGTTGTAGAAAAAGTCTTATCTAACCCTGCATGAGCATGTATTACTAGTTTGACTAGTTTGACTTCCATTACCCAGTTTCTGTAGATTAATGTTTTCAAAAAGTTCCATTTTAATAAATCAGAAACGTTTCCGTGCTTAATCCAACAATCACTTTTACATTCATTATTATTATTATTATTATTATTAATGTTTTTGTGCTTATAAGTAAAGGTATAAAATATAACACTGTTGCTGAATCTCAAAATATAAACATGGATTGGTGTAAAGTATAATATTTGGTCCGGTTCACGGTGGAGAGGCAAACAGAGCCTTACCCACGGGATGTGGGCAGGGCGAGTAGGATGGATAGAGTTTCATACTGATGACGCCTGCGGACACAGCTGCAGCAGCTGCCCCACAGAGGCTCCACGGCCTGGGGAGTCTGCAGCCTCTGTCCTGCATCTGCTGTGGGATGACTGCATCCTGACTGGGCAAACCAGACACTGGAAGCAGGCTCCTTATTGTTCTGTTGTAGGAAGTTATAAAGAAATGGGAACATAAAAGTAGATCAATCAGATAAGATGAAAGAATAAGGGAGGAAAAAACATCACAGGAGCATTGACTCTGCAGATGTGTAGTTTAAGATGAAATATTTGTTGTTTATAATGATGGAGTCACATATTTTTTTTTTTTACCTGTTGTCGTGATTGTGACTGATTTATTTACAAAGTATAACTATAGGAATCAGTATGCAATTAGTGTACCAGGCCAAAAGTTATTACTGATGTGTATAAATAAGAATAAAAAGAGGAATGTGTCTGAAAACAAAAGTATTCCAAATTTAATAACCATGTATTTATTATGTAAATATTATAAAAATAGGTGCATATATTGGATTTCTATCTGTACACTTTATGTTGCAACATAAGTGAAATTATGAAACCTATTAGAAACTTGATCAATATCTAATTATATCATTTAATGTCAGTTTCTAGAGTTGTTTTATGCATGTTATATCATTAATTGTTCATTTGTTTGCATGTTTTTGCAGAGCATAATGCTCTGTTACTTGTTGGTAATGAAAATTATCATCAATGATTTATAGAAATATACTATAATAATATATTATAACTTCCATAACAGCAACATTTCATATACCAGGTTCTTCTTTCAGCTTATAGTATATGTGTCATGTCCCTTCTTGACTTAGTGGTATGCTTGTAAATCTCACCCTAACATCCTACATGTTAGGGTTTTTCACTTTTTGGATAACATCATGTATGGGTCTGGGCTTGCATGTTGGACTAGTGGCCACAGACGTCAGTGTTCACAGCTGCTCAGACATCATAATTGGCATTTTTGTCGTATCTTGGCTCCTGATGCAAGGTGAGATTATGCACGTGGACACAAAACAATCAGTCATGTCACAACATGCCAAGTGAGCCTTTAGGAGAGAGAGAAAAAGACTGACAAAGCATATGGTATCGTTGAATTTCTTGCCCATATTTGGGAAAGAACTATAACATGAAGAGAGGATAATGTGTTTTAAAGGCACAAGCAGCTTTGTTTCTCATGTGGTGAAGCAGCAAAACACAGTGGAATCACCGTGTAAAGTATTTTATAAAGTCATGTCCTCTGTTACCCTGTGCTCACTATAGACGTGTTGAGTGACATTTCCACAACCTTGGTTTTGGTCATCCACTGCAGCATCTGTCACCCGTTCTTCAGTCTTTACCCTTTGCTTGAAAAAGTTTAGTAGGAGCCTGGGGAGTGTGGCACACATGGCCAGGCCTCTGGTGCACTTGTGTTTATTTGCCTGTCTGGACCTGCATGCTTCAACAGGCCTTCAGGAAGTTACTGCTCTTTCTCCAGAGATGGCACAGATTTACTGGCTTCTCTTCAGCTCTTAAATGTCACACAATGACCTGATCTTATGCTTCAGTGATAGAGAAGAGTGTAAAATCCTAAATGAGAGCCTGAAAGTCTCATACACTGGTGATTACGTATTCATTTATTTGGCTGTCTAGCATTTTCTGCAGCATATAGAGTGAAGAATGTTTGTGTTTCCTACTGGAAGCATTGCTGTACATGCATGAAAATTAGAAAATGAAAGCACCATCAGCTCTCTGCATTCCTTCACTCAGTGTCTGACCTAGACCAAATTCCAGTCTGCATTTTTCCCCTCTTTTTGGTAGCCCACAAATAGAATAATAGGTGTTATGTTTAATGTGCTTTGAGCAGATATTTTTCTCTGAAGTTAGTACTTCAGAGAGTCAATATTGCACAGAAAACTAGATGCCATTGCCATATAAGAGAAGGGGAAAAGAAAATTGCAAGATGAGCCTGCGTTTCAAAAGGCAAGTGGTGAAAATATTGTTTACATTATAAATGTGATGCATGAAAATGTCGGTTTAAATGGTAGACACATGTCTACATCATATGTACTGACTTATATTTATAGCTGCAGATACATAAACCTGACTCTACTCAGTTTGTTTTTCATTGTAATTGTGCATCAATCTGTAAAATGCAAGAAAATAAAGATACAGTATAGGCTACCATTTATCCAAGGCAATGAAGTGAATGAAGTACAGCCCCAAAACACGTTCACATTATTACGGTGAAGCAGTAAATAGTTGTTGGTTTTTTTCTAAAATAACTGGCCACTGATCACCTTCATTTTCATCTTGATATTTTAAATGACAAATCATTTCTGCAATAACAACAGCCTTCATTAAAAACAGTCAATTTATAATAATAGAATGCTTGTTTGCTAAATACTTACTATTTTGTTTAATGGATTGGAACAGATTTCTCGACAGCCTGTATATTTAAGCACTAGTTCATGTTGAGATGTTTATTTATCCAATAGAACTCTGCTGGATAGGACTTTTTTTTTTAAATTTTTATCATGCATTAACTTCCAGAAAAATATAAAAGTGAAACAGGAAACACTTCTCTAAACGCAGCTGTTTAAGCATTAACTACAAAGGAACCATCGTTGTTGTTTCAATCAGCTCTTAACTTTCTCTCAGTTTATGACCCTGTTACACACTTACAAAGTCCTGTCTTTGCAGACTTGGGTGTAACTCTGCTGTTTGATGTCTCAGCATCCTTCAATAGAAACTCCCACTCACATCATCCCTCCTGCTGAGTGCTACTTCTGTGTCCCTCTGTTGTTCATGTCACAGTCTTTTCACTCTGCGGACCTCCAACCTGTTGTTAGACTGGCTGTGCTCACTGGGACCATCTGTTCCCCCTCATAGTCACACACGCACATGCCCACTCACACAAACACAGATAACAGACACACACGCACTGAGACATACAGGCCAGCTGCCTGCTACATGGTCCCTGCTAGAGGCAGACTGCTACATCTGTCCCTCTCTAACCTTAACCCTCTGGCCCAGCAGCAATTAGCTCCCATTAGCAGCCCCCTGGGACTGGGCTTCATTAAGGACACTGTCATGTACACAACAGCATGTAACAGGCTAACCAGCAGCCCCCCCACCACTGACAGGTTACTGTCTGTTGTAATGGAATTTGGCTGAGAAATAATGTGACTCTTAATGTTGCTCCTAAAGCATCTTCTTACAGCGACAAAACCCAAGTTTATAGATATGGAAGAAAAGCATCACCAGTAATATGACAAATATAATGTATGTTATTTACAATATTCCTATACATTTGTGTTTTGTTGAATATTAACAGAAATAAGACTTTAATTGTTTTTGCTTTTGTACCATTTTGGAAAGCAAATGTTAAGTTAAATTATTTAAGATTTGCATGAGTTATTACAACACAATTCACCAAAACAGTACTTTGAAAATATAAGACAGAATAACAAAAACAAAGAAAAATTCCAAGGCACTCTCTTAAAAGTGAAGAATAAAAAGCCTTTATTAAACTGGCTTGGTTACAAAAACCTATAAAATCATATAAAAACATATAAGACAGAATAAGTTGTATCCATTGTTGCCCCTTTATTTTATTTTTTTCTATTTGAGGATGTTGTAGGTTTATACAGATGAATGGTCTGAATTTGCACTGTTGAGTGTCACCAAGGTTGTGTCTCTATTGGGACCAAAATATAAATGGTTAAATAAATTAGCATTCAGAATATTAGCGATAGACTAATTAATTGGTTAGGCTGGATCCATCTATTAAAAACTACAGTGGTCAATAGTATGAAGGTAAACCATTCACTCACAATATTGTAAAATAATTCATAGGTAGGTTTGTTGTGGTTAGTTTAATATTCAATTTCACATTAACTGATTAATTATCACTCAATGTGACTCAGTGTTTCAGACTTATAGTCATATTTGTATAATGTCCACTAGTTTTTTTTTCTTCTCCAACATCAGTGCAAAGGGCCTAAAATTAATGTGGAGGTGCAAATGATGGAAACATAGTTATAAGACTGAACTCTTGAAATGAGATGTTTAAGGAATTATTAGAGCATGTGTGGTTTTCTATTCAGATAGTAGTATGTAATTTGGACAAGATTATGGTATACAAAATTGGTAACTACTGAGATCAACTAATGGCTATTTCATTATTAAAGCAAAAATAAAATAAGATAAAAAAAAAAGAGGTAACATAAGTTTTTAATCACACATTTACTCACTTGCCCTGGTTTCTTCAAATCCGCTGTAACTTGTCAGATAAACATAATCTAAATAATCCCAAACTTCCTGTTAGATCTGGCTGTGTTTTCTTATAGTGGTCTATTTATTTGAATAAGATTGTATTGGCATTCACTGATAATAATTACACATCTTCTGCAACAGCATATTTCTCCTTATATGGTTGTGGGTTTTTTTTGTTGTTTTTGCAGATCTGGGAGTGTGAAAAATCACTGGATAGAGATTTACTCCTTTGTGGAACAGCTGGCAGAAAAGTTTATCAGGTACATACAGATCAGTCATTGGAAAATGTGGATGTTGTCTGTTTTTCATCTGCATTAATGGGAATCAAATGTGTGTTTGTAGCCCCATGCTGCGAATGTCCTTCATAGTGTTCTCTACTCGGGGAACCATCATCATGAAACTAACTGAGGACAGGTAAGACCACTATGCACATCATTTTCTACTCCATTCTTTTGGTCTTTTAGGGAAATACGCAAGTCCACTGTTAAATCCCTAAATTTCCTGGGTCTGGCTTCTTGCAATTCTGAATTTAATTTAATTTAATTTAATATAAATGTCATCTACTTGAGGCAGATTGTTGACAAAGCAGTCCTTTCAGTCCACTGAGAGCAGCTTTGGCCAAAATACATGGCTAACCTTGGATATTTGAGCTACAAAATGATTTCTCCTCAAGCTGCTTCATTTGCCTTTCTTTGCATCCACTGTACGTGAAATCATTTTTAATCAACCACTTAAGGAGCAGGCAGTTTCTCATTATTCCTCCACTGTACTGTGATGCTACCAGTGTGTTTGTCTGTTTACCTCACAGGGAAGCCATCAATGGAGGCTTAATGGCTCTGAGAAGAGTAATTCCTGGAGGAGACACTTTTATGAACCTGGGCTTGGAGATGGTAAAGACTGAGACTAATGATGCATAAAACTAGCTTCATACCTTAAGTCTTCAGTAATAATGTGCACCATGTTTTATAAAATCCTTGAAAATCTGCAAAGTATTTTAGTCGGCATTGTAGATTAAAAAAGAAACATACCAACATTCAATGGTTACATTTCAGAACATTACAACATATTGTCATATAGTAATATAGTAACTAAGGTGATGTATCTATCTATCTATCTATCTATCTATCTATCTATCTATCTATCTATCTATCTATCTATCTATCTATCTATCTATCTATCTATCTATCTATCTATCTATCTATCTATCTATCTATCTATCTATCTATCTATCTATCTATCTATCTATCTATCTATCTATCTATCTATCTATCTATCTATCTATCTATCTATCTATCTATCTATCTATCTATCTATCTATCTATCTATCTATCTATCTATCTATCTATCTATCTATCTATCTATCTATCTAATAATTAAACCTATCTCTGCTAAAACAACACATGCATACAATGTGGGTAAAATATTCTACAAAGCTTTGCTGGGGTTTTTTTACAGGGTTGAAATGAGTTTACATATTTATTTGTCATTCCCTTTTCTTCAGATACAACAATAGAATACAAGAAATATGTCCACAGCTTTAAAAGACACAAAAAACTGAACTAAATGGGTTGTAAAGGTTAAAGTCACTATTTAGTGTGACCTCTGACCCCATGACAAGAAGCAGCACAAACAGTTAGAAACATCTGACATGTGTTGAATAAAACAGAAAATGAATGCAATAAATCCTATATTGTCTGAACAAAAGAAATAAAGACGTGTTAACTTACAAAGGGACGTCACACTATATATAACTTTTAGTTTATAGAAGCTGTATTTTTTTTCCCCTGAAACTTATTTTTACTGCTGTGCATATTTATTTTATATCCAGATTTGAATTGGATCTTAATACAGACATTGAGAAATACATATGTGTGGTCATAATAACTTTACCACAGCAACAAGTCTAATCAAACCAATTGCACTTTATGTTAGATTTTAAATGTTAAAATTTAAACTGTATCCATTAGTCTAGTGCATGAGGTTTAACCCATAAAGACCCAAATATCCACAGAAAACCTAAACCATCTACTGATCTAAAATGTTTGATCCTCTAATCTTATCAATACATGTAAATAATTGGTGTAAAATGCATTTGCTTTGTCATCAGATATGACTCATTTGGACATTCAGAGGGTCCGTATTGAACAATGAAACACCATCATCTTCTACAACATTAATTCACCAGTTCAGTTCAGTTCCATTTATTTCAAGCACACAAAATAATCAACACATCAATCAACATAGTAAAAAAAATTCATGGAGTTTAATCAATGAAAATGGATGAAGACATGTGGTTTACAGTCAGTTAATGATACATTTTCCTGAAAGAGTCACTTTTTAACTATTTAAATTATAACCCACAACTTCAATCTGAGTTTTTCTGAATATCTATATAATCAGTCAATTAAATATAGGAAAATACTTGAATATACTGGTGACAAAAATCTAATTACACAGGAGAATATTGTAATAAATCATGATAAATCAGTCTTAAATGTTACATAAAGAGAAAAAAAAATAAGAATTTGGGAACTGCTGCAAAAGTAGCACTGAGTCTTTATGGGTTATAGCACACAAAGACATATATTCTGTCATAAATCATTGTTTCTGAACCTTTAAGGGGAAAAAAAATTAAGTTTTTATTGACAATCATAAAATGTGTCATAAAACGTAGTTCCGTGATACTATGGTTTGGTGATAGGTCATGTTTGTATTGCAACAAAAAAGCAATTATAAACATATAAACTCCTTAAATATGGCATGTTCACATTATTTGCTTCAGTTCAGAATTCATGGAAAGCAACGTTTTATTCATGATATTTTTCTTGTATTTGCACGAGCTGAAGAATCTTGACCCATTGCTTTTCCATTCACAGGCCAATACACAGATCTATCAAGAAAAGCACGGTAAGTTATATCCATCATGCACCGTTAACCATAGCACATCCTGTATGTGCTTGAGAGAACATGAATGTTTGTTTTTTTTACAGGAACGGCCAGTGTTATCATTGCTCTGACTGATGGAGAGTTGAATGAGTGGCAGTTTGACACGGCTCAGCGAGAGGTAAGACGGAAAAATACTTCTGAATTGAAAACAATGAACATCAGGGATTTATCACTTTACATCACAGGTGTCAAACATAAGGCCCGGGGGCCAAATCCGGCCCACCAAAGGGTCCAACCTGGCCCCAAGCATGAATAACAATGAAGATAAAAATTATTTTAATTAATGTTCTATATACAGAATAATTAGATCTCAATTTGGTTACAGCAGTAAAATATGATCATAATTACCAATAAATAACAAAACTGCATATTTTAATGTAAAAAATAAAGTCAAATTACATTAAAATCTTTATATTAACCATCCTTTTACAAAAACCTGAATAAAAACCTGAAATATCTGAAGAGAAGTAATTGTAATTTGACAAATATCCTCCCTGTTACTAAACATTTTGTGTTTTATAAATGAAATATAAGTATTTCTGCACATGTGCAAATGACAAATTGATAGACTGAGGCAGAAAAGTGTTAAAATTACACTTGTTTTTTATTATAATTTATTTATTGTTGATGTTATTCACATTTGAGGGAAACATTATAGATGTTAACATGATCATAATGTAATTTTTTATTCTTTTTACTGTTACTATTTTACTGTTCTGACCCTTTTCAGTTCATATTGGGCTGAATGTGGCCCTTGAACTAAATATAAAATGAGTTTGACATCCCTGAATTACATGTTTGTCATCACATTTCTGTGTTCATTCAGTTAATTTTTCACATTCACCTCTATGTCTAGTGATGCTGTGTAATGCATATTTCCAGATTACAGATTCTACACTAATTACTGATTTTATTTGACATTTAAACACCTTTTTAGATCGTGTATTTACACAGCCAAATAAACCCCCTCCTGGATTTCAGCACATAAATATGTAAGATCATCCTATTGGATCATTACAATGATTAATATGTTTCATTTGGAATAAGTTCTTTAACCAGGTTTCCTGTGAGGTCTTAAAAAGTCTTCAATTTATAAATCTGCATTTAATACCATATAAAAAGTCTTTAAAATATATTTAATTTGATATAGTAAGTTTTCAAGGTATTGGAGTAAATAAATATATCGGGAACACTTTATAATACCTACACACAATTGACTATGTATTAACCATTTATTACCCATTTATAAATGGGTTGTTCATTATGTATTAACCATTTGTTACCTATTTATTAATGTCTTGTAAAGGTTCATACTAGTGTCTTCCAAAGATAAATGTAAAATTTTATTATTTTTAACCAACAGGTGCAGTGTTTGTATATCTGCTTTACAGATAAACAAAGAAACAGTTGTAAACACTGCACCTGTTGGTTAAAAATAATCAAATTTTACATTTACACTAGTATGAACCTTTACAAGACATTAACAAATATGTAACAAATGGTTAAGTCTTACCGATATATTTTATTAAATTCTAGGAGCCATGATATTTTCCACTGTGGCTGTGAAATAAGCATTACATTCTGTTCTAAGGAGACGTAAAGGGATTATCCGGTGTAAAAAAAATAAGTTTAGCTAATTTTTTAGATGATTGGGAGTACATATATATAGTTGACATCAAAATAACACCATTTGTGTATACATTGAGAAATTTCGATTTTACTGTTTTGAGCCAAACAGTGTTAGCATAGAAGTGATGAGGGCATGTCTTTTTCACTGACATGAAACATTGTTTTTAGACTTCTTTTAAAGTTCTACACAATATCACACTTACATGGTAGTAAGTAGAGGGTCCCTAAAGGTCTTCATGTCATCAGATAGTGTGTCCAGAGTTTCTTATCTCAAACCATGTACTTCTGTATTCATAACAAAGCCTGAAATAGTCAATTGTCGAGTGCAGAGTTAGATGCTATGGAAGTTCATTACTTCGTTGCATTCTTTTTTTGAAAACAACAACCTGTTAGTAAGCTCAGCTTTACTGTTGCATAAAGCTGAATTTCAATTTATAATGAAATACTGGACTATGTTTTTTAAAAACATGCAAATGGTGTGATTTTGATGTCAACTATGTACTCCCAAACATCTAAAAAATGAGCTAAACTTATATTTACTCCGGAAAATCCCTTTGAAAGCCTTAAATTTAACCTGCATGAACCCTTTTGAACTTTGATTCAGTGGAAAAGCTTTTAATTTCTTCACCATTAGTTTGATAGAGAGCATGAAAACGTAACTGTTTCATTGGAAAATGGTTATGTGGTCTGTTGAGTTCAGACTGACCCCTGTTGAGTGATGGATGCATCAAGGTGCAGTGATTACCCATAATGCCTTGTGGCTTCAGTAAAAGTATGCGGGAGCAGTGTTGTGATCTGGGGTTCCTTCAGTTGGTCTGGTCGAGGTTCAACAGTCATTAATGTTGTGATTTTGTAAATTTTATTGAAATGGTGCTACATGTTAAAGACAGTGACGTTAAATATTAACAGTGTAAGACTTTTTCTAACCAGACTCTGCATGTATTTCATTGTCACTGGAATGATGCTTTATCTACCTCTTGTTTAACTTCCCTATAATAAACTAAATTCGAACTTAAACTAGCAGTGAAAAAGTAATTTAAATAACTGAAACAAAAATAAGAATAAATACTAAATTTACCAGTGAAACAATGCATCATAAATGAATTAAAATAGCTTTTCTTAGCAGTGTTAATATTTGTGGTTTACTAGAATTAAAGGTCTGATTAACTGCAAAAAAACTTTCAATTTCTCTTTTGCCTGTGATTTCCACCCCTATTTATGATGCATTTTTTATGATGGATGTACTCATACATGTGTTTCTGATGTTTTAATTTTATAACTTCTCTTACAGATTTTAAAAGAAACTAACACTTTAAAAAAAATATTTTTATTTATTAAAAAAAATGTTTTAATAGTAAACATTTTTAATAGTATTTCATATATGTGTGTGTGTGTGTGTGTGTATGTATTTTTTAGTGTGTTTGTTTTAATATGCAGGGTTTTTTTTGTTGTTTTTTGTTTTTTTAATTAGTTAATTGTCTGCTCCAGTTGCATGATTAAGGACTCCACCCCCTTTTGACACCCTTAGGTGCCTATTTAACCTGCGGCCTATGGTTTGTTTTTGTGTATGCCCTGATGAAGGGTGTTGGCTGCAATCCGTAGGCTGTTGTGTTTTTAACTTTTGCATTGTTTTATTAAATACTTTGTTAATATATATTTCATGCCTCTGTTTTTTTCCCTATTCAATTTCTCAACTTGAAAATTAAACTAAAAAGAAGTCAAATACCAAATGGAATGACTAGTAAATTCTACAAAACTATAATCATTCTGCAGTAACAGAGCTTAACATTTTTTGGAGTCATATGTTTCTACCAGAGGCGTCTAAAAATTTCATTGTGTTCTGTATTTTTCTTTTTTTTTTTTTTTCTCAGGCACAGCGAGCCAGGTCAATGGGAGCCATTGTTTACTGTGTAGGCGTCAAAGAATTTAACCAGACCCAGGTAGGATTCATGGAAGGATATTTGACATATTGTTAAGGTGTAACAAGTAAATAGTAATGTTTCTCTATTCAATATCTTGTTGGGTTTGTTTTTGTTTTTTTTAGCTTGCAACTATAGCAGACACTGTGGAGCATGTGTTTCCTGTGTGGGGAGGTTTCCAAGCCCTTCGGGGAATTATTGACTCGGTATGACACATATATACCACTCATAAAAACATGAAAACTCATACTGAAAGAAGCATATTCATGTTATTCAAGTATCCGGTTACTGACTAGGATGTTTCTCCTTTGTTTTTATCTGATATTCCAGATCATTAAAAAGTCCTGCATTGAAATCCTAGCAGCAGAGCCATCCAGTGTGTGTGCAGGAGGTAAGAGGTGTAAGAAATAAAGGTTTCCCCTCTACATTTAAGATAGTGGGCAGACACACAGTGTGAGATTGTGTCAGATGACAGTCACCTAAAGCCTCTGGAGTGGAACACGGGGCTGAGTAATCGCTTGGACGCTTATGACCGCAGAGTGACAGAGAGCGTATTGTCATTCACGGCCGGGGGAAATTAGCATAGCCGCTTCATCCCAGCATGTGTGCAAAAAAAAAAAAAGAGGTGGGGTGTGTGTAGGGGGGGGGGGGGGTGTTGGTCAGAAAAATTAGCAATGAATCATTAAGCATGGCTGCTTCTCTGGCCTAGTTTGCCACATCCTATATGCTAAATAACCATTCTGATTGTCTCACCCCTCACCTCTTCTCCAGTGCTTTTGGACAGAAGTTTATGGAAGTAAGAGGCAGCGTAAGAGCTAAGAGAGGAAGTAGGAGAGCCTTTATGTGTAGTCAGTAGGATGGATGAGCTTTGACATGACCTTATTAAGACTCACTTAAGTGAGTGCATTTGCAGGCCTGCTACCAGGACAACCAGTGGACATGGGAATCCATTATGGGATAGAAAGGACAGGAGAAGGATAAGAGGAGAGGAGGTGAATTTTAAAACTAATGAAAGTGTTGTCCTAAAAGCAGAGTGCAAACTACAGGGGAGCTGTACTCCTTTTAATAAAACATGATTTGTGATATTTTGGGAGGCCTCTGAAATATTGAGAATGTCTTGTGTCTTCATTTTTGATGAAGGACATTTTTAATTAATTAAATTACTGTCTAAGTAGTGTTTTTGACATCTTGATTGAAAACACAACAATGTCAAAATTCATAAAATCTTTTGTTTACCGGTTGGATAATACATATACAATATTTAGAACAGACTTCACCTCTCACCTCTGAAAATGTTATTATTGTTATTAGTATTATTGTTATTATTATTAGTAGTAGTAGTATTGAACTAGTGCTCCTTCTTTCCAAACCTCCATGGTAAGCAAAAAAAGTTCTTTATACTGTGGTAAAAGTCAGGCTTGAAAAAAAAAAAACAATTAAGTATAGCTATTGTTCCACTATGGCAAATAAGGACAAAAAATAATCCCTTTTTTTCTTTATTTGCTAATAATTCTGTGGTCAATTACTGGACCCACAGTGTGTCACTCGACATGTGCCCAAATATCCAACAACAGCCTCATTTATTATTCGATTGATGAGCAGCCTAATGGTCAGTGAACTAAGAAACCATGCATTGACTCTAACCAACATTGACTCTAACCAAGCCTTGTCTTTGGACTAATTAATGAAGGACAAAGGTTGAAATGTGCAAACATCATTACAGTATCTTAAAATCACCTTTGTTGTGTCTTATATTCTATGAACATCAACCATTCTTACATTTTATCTCAGACTGCTTATGCATATTTGTTAATTTTATGGAGCAATAGGCATGATTTCCCATTATAAACAATAAATACAGGCAGTGTGTGTGTGTGTGTGTGTGTGTGTGTGTATATATGAATGTACTTTTATATTAAACTGTGAAGTCTATACAGGAGATGACAACAAGATTTAGAAAAACATTTACACACATCCATCTTCATTGGTGTATATGTATATCTATATGTCCTGACATTTTGCATAGACATTGTGACAGTCTCACTTTGTCTTTGTCTTGTCTTGGCTGTGTTCATGTTCCCTTTATGCTTTACACCGACACACCAGTATGTGCACACACTCCTAAGAGCACGTGTACACACATCTCTTACACTGATGTGAAGTGACCAGACCGAGCTGCCTGCAAACAGGCCATCAGACTGGACAGTGAACGTTGGGCCACACTATCAGACATGACAGCACCGATTCCACACATACACATACACATACACACACACACACACACACACACACACACACACAGTAGACAATGAGAGTTGGGTCTTAGATCTGACATGACAGCGAAGATTGCTGCTTTCATTAACGTCTGACCCTTTCCTCCCCGTTGTCCCTTCCTCCTTTGCCCCTCCCTGTCCTTCAACGTCCCATCACACTAATGTGATTGAAGACACGCTGTTCGGACAAGGCATATCCCAAATCCTCCACGCATGCATGTACGCGTGTATTTTTCACACATTAACACACATTCGTACAAATGTGGTCCTTGTCAAATGTTCAGGTGCAGATGTAAAAGGACATGTGTCCACAGAGGAAGGCAGGGCGACGAGGGCAGCAGCATATGTGTTGTACATGTGGGCAGGACCCCACCAGTCCATTTCCACCATGTGTCTGACAGCACTGACCTTTTAGCCCATCAACACTTGCTTTGTGTGTGTTGAAGTGTGTAGAACATACTCACATTGGAATTTTTTCACCTAATAATCACCATTAATTCAGTACCTCAGTGGAATCCAGTCAGCAAATAAGTTTATGATGTTGCTTTAATGGACATTTTCCTCCATACTATGTAAAACAATAAATATAGAATGATTACAGTTCCCAGCTCCTATATTTAGTAGTACTTCCAAATGATTATTATTTGTATTCAGATTAATAACAGGGTTGCTGTGGATTGATTGAGTTTGATTAATCACAATTAAATATTATTTAAATCTATATTAGTCATGTTTCATTGCTCCAGAAAGAAGAGAATACATATAATACATATGCATTTAATGTGTTTATTCAACAGTTTCAATGTAACACAGGTCAGATATTTTTTTTATTATTTTTAGTTTTTTTGTTTCTTTTTTTTTTGGGGGGGGGGGGGGGGGGGGGGGGGGGGGCTAAACAGCCAACGTGCTGTTTAGCCTCTTACATCTTTATGGGATTGTTCTTCTGCCTGTCATTACTGGATCAACTGCACATTTACACATATGTTTTGGAAACTCTACTTGGACAAACTACCCCAAATGTGTTGGCAGACATTTAGTCATTATGTGCTGCAGATGGGTTCATTGAATTAAAATTTTTTAATCAGATTATTCATGATGACGGATTAATCTGTGTTAACCCGCTAAATTTGACCCCCCTAATATTTAGTAATATTTTTTATTTACAATGTTGTGTTTTAGTGATGAACAATATATCAGATGAACCAGTGTACTGTATAGAATTTCCAGCCTCATATAAAATTCTCTTATACCAATAAACATTAGATTGCAGAAGTATAGCATATCAACAGGCAACAAATAATGTAGGATTTTTTTTCCCCAACTGTGTGAAAATACACACACAATATAGTGTGTAGTGCAGAGTTTTTCGAGAATATCTAATAACTGTGTGTACCCATCGTACCAATAAGTTAATATCAATTATTTGCTAAAAATGTGCTCTGTTGATGATGACATTATGAGATTCAGATTCAGGTTACTTTATTTATCCCCGAGGGTCAATTCAAGACATCAGTGAGCAGCATAATAATACATGGAGAAAAAAAAAACAAGGCACTTTTACACATCTAAGGTAATAAAATAGTAATACAATATAAAAAAAGTGGAAGTATTTTTTATACACAGTATAAAAGAAGGGACTGTTCTAGAAGAACAGATAGATGCAGTCATTTATCTATGGCATGATCCTACTAAAGGAAGTCAAACTTTTATTTGAAAATGAAATAATGCTAATATATAGGTTGTCTTGTTTTGCCATACTACAGTTGAATTTATACACTTAAAATAGTTCACACCCTGCAGCAGTTTAGTGCATACTGCTCCTTTACTGTGCTGTTTTGTGATGCCAAGTTCTCATCATAAAACACTTGAAAGTCCTTACAATACCAAAAGCTGAAGTTAAAGGTCCATAATGTTAAAAACATATGTGATATAAACTTTTAGTCATACACTGTAGAATTTGCAGTGTTAATTTGGAGACAATGGGACCAAATACACTCTAGAAGAAGTTAAATAAACTCTCTAAGTGTTGATTTAACACTGCAAAAATTACTGTGTACCATCCAGAACTGTAAGTTATGTGCACATGCTTCTTGTTCCAATGCCACATTAATGAATGGTAACATGTAAAAGGAGGGTGGCTGTTAATGCAGACAATGTACTGGGCATTAGAAATAATTAGCATGAAAGCCTCTAATAAAAATGCGGCTGCAAACCACAGAAATGGTGAGGTTTTTCTGTTTAGTTTTTTTTTTTTTATGTAAAATCCAAGTTATCTGTTATTAAATTACATTACTGTAATTTGTGGCTGTGATTCCTGTGGTTGTTTTTTGCAGTAAAATTAGAGATGGGAGGAAACAAGGGTCTTGGTTAACAGTAAATGTCTGTAATGAGGCTGTGTGTGTTGTTGCATGTGTGTGTGTGTGTGTGTGCGTGTGTGTGTGTGTGCATATACTGTACATATGTCTAGGTCTGATGAGGAAACGGTACTGGCAAGCTCTAAGTCACGGCGCAAGTGTGAATAAGTATCCACGCATACTGTATATTAGGAGTTGTATGAGGCTGGCAATGTGCACACTCGTAATTAGAATCATAAACATGAGTAAGGGTCTTTGACAGGAAGAGGCTTTTACTCTTATGAGGTTTTATATCTGCAATGTCATACGAACAAATCCCATCTGTGTTTGGTGGCACGTTTTTACATAATACATCTATTAAATTATTCTTATACCACTTCCATCAACTTTTTTTTTTTATTTTTCAGAGATGTGTGTCTTCAGATTTCCACCAACAGTATATCTGCAGACCTTTTCATATTTACAGCATCTATAAAAATGTAGATGTCTACAGCGCTACCCCCCCCCCCTCTCTCTCTCTCTCAGCTAGAAGTCTGCCTGTGTATCTGTATTTATGACTTCAATAGAGGCTGTTCTGACCTTTTAGCAAATACTATCATATATACACCCACCCACTAATGTTTTTATCCAGTGATCTTCACGCTGCGGCTTAAATGTTAAAGGTGTGGCAACTGTTCACTTCTGTTAGTCAGTATAATGCGAGAGGAAGCCTCAGTGCACAAGCAAACAGCACACAAACACACGTCTGCACACACTCACACCAATGCACACGAAGACACGCCAGTGCTTAAACATTGCTATGAAAAACATATATAATGTTTAAAGGCTACATATTCATCGTCGTATACACAAGTGCTAATGCCATAAGTAAGGTCAGACCTGCTTTGACAGTGCTGTGCTGTTGTCAGCCCCATAGGCATGTTTTTAAGCAAGTGTTTTTCCTGCTCTCTAGCATATGCTGCTTAGCATCCACATAGACACTTCAGCATATGCTGGCAAGTCTCTGTCAGTGTGCTTTAACGGCGCCCGGGGGAAACTAAAGGTCAAAGACACAAACACACACAGATACACACACACACACACACACACACACACACATGTACACACCTTCTGGCTACAGCATTGGAATAGAAGCACTTTTAGCATTCTCACCATTGGAGCATGTTATGGCCTTTCCACACAAAAGCACACTGGTATAAACAAGCAGGAA
Organism: Siphamia tubifer; assembly: GCA_020466265.1. Classification (NCBI taxonomy): domain Eukaryota; kingdom Metazoa; phylum Chordata; class Actinopteri; order Kurtiformes; family Apogonidae; genus Siphamia; species Siphamia tubifer. The sequence continues at coordinate 18,695,043 of CM035797.1, read as the reverse complement.
AGAGGGATGCTGAAGTTTCTACTGCTGTTTGTCTGTCTGGACTCGCTGTCACCTCTCAAACCATACATAATATACAGTATTGCATTAAAAATCATTCTTTAGTCACTAAAATCTGCCAAGTATTGTTCCCTTTTCCAAACACACATGCTCCCTTCTGCACATTCTCTGTTCTGTTGAGGTCCAAATAGGATGTTTCAGCAAAAAAAAACATCCAGGGCATGACATGTAGAAACTGTCAATCATTTAGTTTTGATGTTTTTTTTTTCTTCTTATAAACAACAAACAAACAAAGAAAAAAAATGTTTGTCTGATGCAGCCATATCTATTTTTCTGCAAATATTTAATGATAATATTGGCAACTGTGGAGGGTGCATGAAAACTTTTTTCAACTACTGTAAGAGGAAAATTCTCTGAAATAAAACTGAATATGTGTCATGATATTGTCAAGCATGAATGTGTTTGAATTTTCTTCCTGATTTCTGTTTCTGTGCTTTTCTGTCTCAGAGAATTTCCAGGTAGTGGTGAGAGGCAATGGGTTTCTTCATGCCAGAAACATTGACCAGGTCCTCTGCAGCTTCAAACTAAATGACACCTACACTGTTGGTAAGATTTACACATGCACTCGGACACAAAACCAGATGATATTTTACAATTATAACAAAGATACAACTTAAAATAGACATTTTTTGTGGAAAATTAAATATCAGTGTCATTTTTCATTAGTTTTGTGGCTTTTCTGTTACATTTTTCATGTCAACCTGTGGATTATTTTTCTGGGCAGATGAGAGACCAGCTGGAATAGAAGACACATTCCTTCTGTGTCCTGCTCCTGTTGTCAGTGAAGTGGGAAGGTAAGTTGCACCGAGTTTATCCTTTTAGCTCTTACCTGGTTGTAACCCCACACTGTTACTCACCTGTTTCTCCAGTCGCCAAACCACCCATTTACACTTGTAAAACTCAAAGCTTAGATCTTTGCCAGCCGCACACAAGTTTGTTGAACACAGAGGACTGCTGCCCTTGAACAAATTAGCGGCAAAGTCATTGAGTGTCTGTGATCAATCAGTGTTTGTCACAGCTAACGAAGCCAGACACCAATCACAAGGGGACAACAGGAGTAGAGCCCAGGAACACGACTTAATGAGAGCCTCCTGGAGAAGACTTCTGCAACCGCCTGCGTTTGTGTGTGAATGTGTGTTAGCATCTGTACGGGTGACGTATTCCAATCTGTATTTGGTGCGAGTCTGAGTGAACTCAACAGTTTCCTTTAAGAGCTTGTAGCTTGGCTCTTGTTGTCTCAGAGCTGAAGTTTCTTGCAGGGATGCTGTGGGGTGACCACCGAGAGGTCTGTGGCCCGGCAGCCTTCCCATCCACACTGCCTGCAGCCTCGTGCATAATTATACACCCCAGCCTGTGGCCTCAGACGTCTCCCAGACATCATCTGTCTTGTTGCTGTCACTTACATTTGTAGCGTGATTTGAGATTGTCCTGTCTGGAAGTGAAAAGTAGTTCTTCCATGAGGAACTAGCACTCAGAAATAGGAAGTAAAGGAATTCTGTTTTCATGTCGTGCTGAGGGAATCTTCAACATTTTGTGAAATATCAACGATATAACTTAAACATCTCCAGTCTGTATCTATATGCTTTAGCTTCTGCTTTGTTTCTGTCTGTTTTTGCCATCATGTGCTCTTCCTCCTGAGAACAGATCAGAACAGGGAGCATCATTACACACTGAAATGGTGCCTGAAGGAAGCATGCTTCCATATAACAGAAACCCATTAGAGCAAAATTCAGCACTCCTTAACACCCTGAATGCTTCTAAAGATGAAGTCAGCTGTGAATGGCTAAAGGGCCCAAAGAGGAAGCCAACAGCTGGCTGATGAGTTCTGGGCTGGAGAGCAGTAATGTGCAGAATGTGTAGGAAGATTCACTGGGTAGACTGGACAGGTGTTTTTGGTAGAAGGTCTTTTTCACTCCTTTTCACTCAGATCTGTTGTGCTCACTTTGTTTGTACCCAGAGGTGGGACGTACTAAGCACAGATCATTTACTAATGTAGTTAAGGAGAGTTTTCAGGAATGTGAATTTTTATTTCACCTCCTTTATTTTAATAATAGTGATATTTTCTCCTCTGTATATTTTCAAAGCAAACTTGTTCCTTCTATGTTATAAAAGCCAAGTGGCCTCTGTGTGTGTGTGTGTGTGTGTGTGTGTGTGTGTGTGTGTGTGTGTGTGTGTGTGTGTGTGTCTGGGATTTCACACAAAATCCAGAAAGAGCTGACTACTGCAGCTCGGCATACTCATGTATTTTTGGTCCAGGAAGACAATAGTAAAAACAGCAAGTTGATAGGACCAATATTTGGGGAGATATTTGTAATTTTGAAATCTGATTCCCTTATAATCATGTTGCTATGGTCAGAACACTTTGGCAGGGACTGCTAAACAAATGCAGTACAGCATACACAAAACTGCAAATAAATTACTGTATCTAGAACCCAAAGATCCGCACAGGTCAACACACTAGTCAGTTTTAAGCCATTTGAGAGGAAATATTGATTTTATTTGACATGTTTACTGACCTTTTTGACATTAAAACGGATTTCAATAGAAATAGAAGGAAAAATAATGCATATCATATTCAAATGAAATAACAACGTTAAAATAAAACAAACCCCATAACATGAGGAAAACACACTAAAAACACTGAGTCTTTGATTTCATGATTTAGTAACATTTCTGTTCATTTTCATGACTTTAAAACTTTTATCTTTGGCATAAAAATGAAACAAACAAGTGCAAAGTCAGTACTTCTTCAGTTAGAGGGTTAGGGTTTTCCAAGCTTTGTTATGATGTTTAAACTTGCACACGTTTAGTTAATTATTTCAGTTTTTTTATTTTACTTGATTTTATAATGATTTCATATATTTCACATTGCCTTAATGACAGTGAAAGGACAAATCAAAAGGAATGTCCTTGATAGAGCTATTTTTGCACGTTTACTGCAGTAAAGAACTACAGTAAATGTAATATAATATAATATAATATAATATAATATAATATAATATAATATAATATAATATAATATAATATAATATAATATAATATAATATAATATAATATAATATAATATAATATAATATAATATAATATAATATAATATCTACATATACTGAGACACTTTACAAGTACCATAAAAACCCAACATTAGAAGGTAAAATAGGCAAACTTCCAGTCAGCTCAGTTTCTACAGCAATTGGACAAAAAAAAAAATGTAAATAATATAAATGCACTTTGGGGGGGCAACGTATTAGGAGTATGTGGTAATAAATGTTGTTTGATCTGTAAGAACGATGGAATATGATACCTATAGAACTAAAAAAAATAAATAAATAAAATTATATTACATATAAATAAAACCAAAATTATCGATTAAATAAAGAACCACTATTTCCTTTCACTTGTTTTTCCAAGTGATGGTACCTGGAACTAAACACCTATTACGTCACATTGCTATTTAAAAAAAACAACTTGACATTCATTCTGTAAAGGTTGAGTTGTCATTTACAATCAAATTAATCCTGTTTTAGTAAACTTAATTAGTAATTACATGCAAATATTACCAGGCAGAGATAATTAGGTAATAGAGCATTTGTTTGGATACCCCCATAATTAAAATACTATATTTTACCTAATGATAATAATGTATTAATAAATAATATATTTTACCATATATTGAACTATATTTATAAGCACAAAAAATCACAGTAACTCACTTAAATTAGATATAATGAAGTATAAAAGTCACACTTTCACCAGTACAAGTGTCTGAAACGTTGTAAATTGAACTGTTGAAAATAAAAAAGTCAAACTGAACACATTTTTTTTTTGCACATTTTTTTTACTATTTACTAATGTTAAACTTCCTGACAGTCATCTCCACAGTGGTGTTATGCAGTGGGGGGTTAATGTTACCGTCAGACGACCTAGAAGGTGAACTGCTTTCTTGTCTGGGTTTTATTTTACACCTAAGGTCGTAAGAACCTCAGCTTCCAGTGTCACCCAACCCTCCAGTGACCCTTATTCACCTCTTGTTTTACCCAAGCCTTGTCTCATATAATGAAGTCATTGATGCTGCCGTCACACAAATCTAGTTTGACTGGGAACCTTCCGGATGCGGATTCCCCTCCTGCACATATACACACAGGGGAAAGACATATGTACTTTGGCAGATTGATGATTGATAGGGGCTGAGATCTCTCTGTCATACAGGGGCTGATAGCACTGTATCCCCTGCCTGCCCAGTTGCCTGAAAGGTGGGTTTGCTGTATTATGGGTACAAGAGGGTGGGGGGGAGTGAAAAGATGAGTGGCACCTGCACCACCAGCCTCCTACTTCCAAGTCAGTGTCAACATGAGTTATGAGACGAGCAACAGTGGTGCGGTGAGGATAAAGATGGAGCGAAAACAGTGTCAGTGATTGAGGAAGTGAAGACAGGGTAAGAGGGGGGGTCATTCTAAGGGGGTTTCAGAGGGGAGGGACAGCGCTGAAGGGATGTAAAACAGGAAAGGCCCTCCTCTGACCATCCCCCACTCTGTTTCCTCTCCTCCCCCTGTGTCCCCCCCCTTCTCAAGTCTTAACCTACAGCTCAATGCCCCCCTTGTCTCTGTCCCCCTGAACCATAAGCGCAGCACAAGAAGCCTCCATTCTTTTCCAATCCTGTAACTACAAATTCAGCTGTCTGCACTTTCTACCCTCCACTGTCCATTTGGTATTTCCATCCATTCATACTTCTTGAGATTTTTAAATAACTTGTCAACAAAAATCCCCCTCTGTCCGATGGTCTTCGCTTCCACCACCACCACTATCCTGTCATCTCCCTGACCAGTAATTACAACTTTTATTCATGTCTCGTCCGTGTTGCCTATCTTTGAGCGTTCACATCTGCAGATAACGCCACAGAAGAACAAGTCATTTAACTGTCTGTGGTTTCCACATTAGAGTTTCTGGGTCCGATCCAAACTCAAGAGATTCTTTCTGTGGGTGGAGAACTCAATGACCTCTTTAAAGGCTTTAACTTTGTCTGTGTCAGCATGTTTTTGGACGATGCATGAAAGCAAGTACGCACAGAACAGATTGCATACTAGATGCATTCCACACCTCGGGCAAGCCTCTACACTGTAAACCCAAACGTTCAGGATAATTAAATATATTCATTTGTGAATACTCAAAGATTCAGGAATAGTACTACTAACTGAAATGTATTAAGTTACTGTAACATGTTCTTCCGACTAATATATATTTTTTTTATCAATGGGAACTATTGTGGATATAAGTGAACATAATTTAAAAACATAGATGAATTAAAACTGAGTGGAATTAAGTCATTATATGTTATGAATGATATTATACTGTTATTTATATGGTTTCAAATAAGGATGATTGAAAAAAAAACAAAACTTAAATGATGTAGTAGATGATGAAATAGAATTTCAGAGCACTCCAAATAACCACCAATATCTATTACTCCAAAAAAATTGCAATCATATTTTATTCAAGGGTGGGCTATGGTTCAGTTGGTAGAGCGGGTCGTCCAATAACTGAAGGGTCAGCGGTTCTGTCTGTCCACATGTCCAAGTGTCCATTAGAAAATACACTGAACACTGACTCAGTCGTCCAGTAGGACTGACAGAACCTTAGAATACTGAGTTAATAAGTGTTTTATATTAATGAATAATGTTTTAATTTAAGTATAATTTAATAAACATCAAAATTTTAAGTTGTGGAAAATTTTAAATTTTTTTTTAAGTTTCATCAACTTACAATAATTGAAGCAATCGATTGCCTTAAATTTTTTGAGTTCTGCTAACTTATTCGGGTTTACAGTGTATAGTAGCCAAAAGAGGGATTTACGTACACACAACAAGATGCAACTGCAACATATGAGTACAGTTAAACCTGTGGAAATTAGAAATCTGGAAAAGAAATCACCAGATTGACTGTATGCAATGAAGTTTGAATTAAAACATCATTATTACAGGAGTTAATATGTGGCATTTTTGGAGCGTGACAGGTCAGCGTTTAACCAAAAAGTAATAATTAACTAAAATCTCTTGTCGCAAATTACATTTTCTTAATTCTGAAAATAGAGATAAGAGGAGATGAAGTCAGAATTTAGAGCATTTTAACTCTTTGATGCATACTGATCACTACAGTAGACAGTTCTGTTCGCTTGTATATTCATGGGTTTTGTTGTTTTAGTTCCACATCAATCAGTTTATACCATTACTGTAACTTGTCTGTTCTTAATACCTCATCTGCACTAACATGTTTCCATGTAAATCAATTGCCTGTTGTTATTAGACTGTAATTAACACACTTCTTAAACAAAAATTGCATTAAAAATGATTTATTTCATAGTGTTTTAAATATACATTTCTTTGGTTCAAAGCTTAAACATATATTTTCCAGCTAATTTTTGTAACTAAACAAAAAATTTGGTTCATTAAATAGATTTCAATCACATTGTTTTATTCAGGCTTAAAGAGGTATTTAACCTCCTGGGACCCAGTAAGAAAACATTGTTTGCCATTTTACATGAAATAATTGCCTTAATTGGAAATAACATGATGCAACATTTTATTCAGATACATTTAAAAAAAATTTTTTTAACATAATGTCTTTTTCAGTTGACATTTTTTATTTATTATTTTTAAATAAAAGTGTGAAATTCTTGTCCACTACAGAGGACAAAAATGTATTGCTGGGACTCAGGAGGTTAAAAAAAATACATGGGGAAAAAAATCTTGACAAAGTTTCTCACAATTGATGCATCAAAGGGTTAAGTATAACTGGTTATTTTTGCTGCTGTTTGCAGACTTTAATGTATGAGTTTGTGTTTTTCAGGGTGATTTATCTGCAGGTGAGCATGAATGAGGGTCTGTCGTACATCACCAGCTCTGTTCACATCACTACCACTGAATGTGTGAGTATAAAATACACACCGTCCCACAGTACAGCTCTTTCGCATGCAGCCTTTTGTAAATAACCTTCAGTATTTCCTTCAGCCTTCTTTTTTTTTCTCTGGGTCCTTCTTTAGTCTTCTTCCTTTCTACTTCCTCTCTGACGTCTCCTCTGTTGTGTCTCTCATCAGAGGAGGCTGTGAGTACTTTCACTATTTATTTTCACCTTTTTTTTTCTCTCTTATCCTTTGTGTTGTAGTTCTGTTAAATGTTCATGTTGTTTTCTCTGTGCAGTTTGATGGCACCATTGTGTTGATATCACTGCTGGTGGTGTTTCTGCTGCTGGCTCTGCTCCTGATGTGGTGGTTCTGGCCTCTGTGCTGCACAGTGGTAAGTATTGCGTGTAGTATTTGAGTTTAGGCTGCATTGAAAGTACTTTTTATGTACATTATGATTGTAAAATGAATTTTCTTTTTTAAAAATTTAGGTGATCAAAGAACCTCCACCACCGCCTCCTCCAGAACCAGTAAGTCGCCACCTATTCGATTTATTTATTTATTTATTTTTTCACTTAAATGCATGTATTACATTTTTTTTTACAATTGATTTGTATTAAACCTTTAACCCCTGATGTGTCTGTAGTGAGTGTTGTGACTCTATGGTTCATTTTACAATTTCCACAGATTGTAACGCTTTAGTCAATAGAAAAAAATGACAAATGTGCTGATAAAATAGACCTTGTACTTTCCATAGGCCTCTGAGCTGTACACTGTGCACCTGTGTAACAGGAGGTAAAACACACACCAGTCAGTGATAAAAAAAAATAGATGGTTTGGGTTTTTACTTTGTTTTGGGTTTTTTTATACCATTTTCCTTTTGGTTTTTTGTTTTGACTGTTGTTTGCACTGTTGTGGTGATTTTCCTTTATTATTCTTTTAATGGGTTTCCACTGGGTTTTGACAGTATAATGGGTTTTTAGAGTTCAACTAGGTACCTAAGACCAACTGGACTGATTTATTAAAAAAAAAAAAAAAAAAAAAAAAGTACCACAATTTCTAACATTTGTTGTTCAGTGTGAGACACATTCTGAGTGCCTTAGATAAATAGCCTTTATTGTCATCGTACAACAATGTACAATGGTAGTTGAGCATTTCCTTCCAGTCAGTACAACATAAAAATGTAGAATAACTAAAATAAATAATAAATAATTCATAAAGGATGTAAGTAATACAGGGATTATATATATGTGTGTGTTTGTGCATGTATGTTATTTAGTAAAAACCTGTTAAATTTCAATTCTTCTTGTGTTTTCCTGTTATTCCACATGTAACACACACACACAGTAAAGCAAAAAAAGAAAAACTAAAGGAAAGGAAAGGAATACAAACACAGACTCACAGCAGCTTTTATGACACTGAAACAGATGCAAAACCACAGCAGCATGTTTCTCTGATCTCATCTCATGGGTTAAAGGGTTAATAGTATATTAGTGTGAGTATATACAGCAAGTCATGTAATTGAATCCTCATTTAAAGGAATCAGATGAAGATGATGGGATGCCCAAAAAGAGGTGGCCCACAGTGGATGCATCCTACTATGGTGGAAGAGGAGTGGGTGGCATCAAACGCATGGAGGTACACACAAAAAACACACACATTAATTATCCAATACTCAAAATGATGTACACTTTGTACTGTCTTTTAAAGTACTTTGTTCTTTCTAGGTGCGATGGGGTGAGAAGGGGTCCACTGAAGAGGGAGCAAAGTTGGACAAACCTAAAAATGCAGTTGTAAAGATGCCAGAACAGGAATTTGAACCATATGAGCCGAAGCCTCGAAAACCTCCACGCCGCCCCCCTCAGCAGAGGAGGTGGTACACACCCATTAAGGTTTGTTTTTGTGCAATTGTTCAACAAAACACATAAGTAAGGCTCAGTACTATATGGAATTAATGTATTTGTGCTTTGACAGATGTCACAAAAACAAGATTATTGTTCTGAATATATATATATATATATATATATATATATATATATATATATATATATATATATATATATATATATATATATATATATATATATGGATGGATGGATAGATCAATTTATCTTATCAATCTTATCTGCTTATCAATTTTTTATCATATTTAACTCCGCTTCTTTAAATTAAAATTTTAATAAGTTTTTTTACGCTAATTTATTTGAATTGTTTTTATCTCAGAGCTATTTACATCCAGTATTTATTTATATATTTAAGTACTGATGTAATATGATTGTATTTTTGTTGTGTGGAGCGGTGACTACTTTGAATTTCCCCATGGGGATTAATAAAGTATATCTTATCTTATCTTAAAATCTATTATCTAATAATCTAATATAACCTATTTGCTCCTTTGAAAATATAGATTGTGAATGTGTTTCTTCGTGTATGTATGGCAGAGAATTTTACTGAATAAACAGTATTTTTTTAAGCAGGTCTTTGATTTATATAGCCATGAATTGATTCATTCAAATCATTAATCCTCTATAATACTGAAAAACAAGCAAACTTTGATTTCTCCGACCATATTGCCCAGCTCTAAGTGTTAGTATTTTAAGGCTGGGTATAATTTTTTTAAGACTTTCATGACAAAAAATTTAATTTTCATCAATGGCTGAGGTGTAAATCTCATCAACTAGTGCTTACACAGTCCTCACAAATCATATTCATACATAATTATTAATTATATCATCAGCAGACAACTTCAAATAATCCTGCTTTATTTGTTATGTTGTAAAATGTCTTTGAGTGTAGAAAAAGACCAAAAAAAAGCACTAAACATTGATGTCATAATGACTATTATAAATGTGTTTTTGTTCAAATGAGATCATTCGTATAAAAAAACTGACCTCCAACATATGTTTTTTTCTTTGAACTAATGTTTGTATTGATTTGTACTTTGAAATATATTTATCATCCATTGTGTCGCTGCTTTTTCCTCATCCTCCAGGGGAAGCTGGACGCTCTGTTTGCTTTGTTCAGAAGAGGATATGACCAGGTTTCTCTCATGAGACCACAGCCTGGAGATGAGGTAAGCATGCCTCGTAGATTAGAGGTAAAATCGGGCCCTGAAAAAATCCAGCCCGACCCGACCCAGGCCCGCAGGCATTAAAGCCGACCCAGCCCGAGCCCGACCAATTAACTTGATTTGCAGGCCCGAGCTCGAAGCAAACCCGAAATTACAATTTATCCCATACTTTTGGCAGAAAAAAAACGCAAGATTTTTTAACATTAAAATAATCTACATATTTTTATTATCATGATAAATGCATTTACTCAACGAAATAACGCTGGAACACAGAATAAGAGGCCAGACAATGAGAGTGAAAGAGAGATCTTGATGCTCACTCGCTTAATTACGTGGAGAAAAAAAAAAACTCAGCGAGAGAGAGAAGCCCGAGCCTGACCCGAACGTAATGATTGACATTTTTGGCCCGACCCAAATTTCGGGCCGGCTCAGGCTCAGGCTAAAGATCTTAACTCTATCGCAGATATAGTCACATTTCATTTTCAATTTAAACTTGAGAAATCATTAAAGATTTGTTGTACCATATAGACTCATTTAACAATATAATTTGCTGATTCTGGGCAATTCTGAGGGATTCTGTTGATGTATTCACTAATTCAAACCTTTGTAAAGATGATGTGAGATGGTGCAGAGGGTTCCTATACAGATAACTGAGCATTTGCATTCATTCTCTTTTTCTGTTGCACTGCATTCAGACAATGTGTGTCAGTGAACTGCACTGGATGACTAAATATTTAACAGCAGCTTCGCACTGATTTGGTTCATACATGCAAACACACACCAGCACGAAGTGAGTGAATGAGGAACTGATACCACTCGCTGCATCAAGGCTGTCTTTGTTCCAACACTAGATGAACTGTACTTCTTTGAGAGACCCAGAAAAATGTGTTCTTCTCATAGTGTTAGCTACACATTCACTAATTCAGTATATTCAGTCCTATGCAGATTTAGATTCATTTTGGCCCCTCATTAGCTTTTATTTGTTTTGGGTTTGTTTGTTTGTTTTTTTTTATTTCTGAAGTGATTAATTTGAGATAAGCTTTTATTCAGAAGGTTTAGTGCTAGTTTTAAATATATTAGAAGGATTTTTTGATTTATAGAAGGTAAAAAGAAAAATAGAATAGAATACAGATATGTTATTTACAAAATAATTGATTATGAAAGTTCACATGTTGCTCAAATCTTTTTTTTTTATTTTGTACACTACATAATGTAGAACAAGATGGAGGTTGAACATGACACTGCCAACTATGAGCCACTGTGTTTCATTTAGTTGTTTTTGTATAATTAAAGGTTTTCAATACATACATTTATGTATATGTGTGTGTGTGTATATGTGTGTGTGTGTGTGTGTGTGTGTGCGTGTGTATGTGTGTGTATATATATATAACTTTTCAGTGAGATATAGCGATAATTGTTGAAAATGTTATTTTACCAATTCTGGGATCAATAAAGTATGTCTATTCTATTCTATTCTATTTAAAAAACCCTTACCAAGATCATTTAAACTTGTTCCATTAGCAGATTTTTTGCTTAATTCAAGATTTTTTTTGCTTGAATTATATCTCACTGAAAAATTGCTCTTTAAGTGATTATATTTTAAGTATAATTATTATTATTTTTACTAGAAATGAGAAAAATACACATTGTAAGATTTTGATTTTTCCAGTGTATTCATGTTTGTTTGTTTTTTTTACTGCTGTTCTTAATTTTAGTTAACTATATTAACTCTGAATCAGAAGACTGCTATTGTGTAGATAGATCCTGAAAACAACCATCAGTGTGTGACAGAACAGCCCCTGTTATCTAACCTTGACCCTGTGCATGGCATCCCATAACCCCACAGACATGTTTTCACCATCATACTGGTTGTCATGGTGAAACATCTGCTCTGTTGTAAATGCTTTCACTGTTGCTTTTCGTAGCTGAAACCATATCGCTGAACATTTTATGGATTAGTTCTTTGTATGGGACGCTTCAGTTTTACAATGACAGAGACAGTGTGAGTCTGAGCATCTACTGTATCTGGAGTCTATAAAAAAAAAAAAAGGTCATCATCAATAGTTTGAGCCTTTCGTTCCATCTTGGGCTTGTTTCAGAGCAGAGTTGTTCATCTCTGTTTCTAGAGCTTTTGTCAGTCTCTTTCGGAGGGGCTGCAGTTCACAGAGCAGCTCAACAATGACCCACAGAACTCCCTTCACGCGCCATTAACTGAGGAAAATAAAACGCCACTTCTCACATGGAAAGAAATGAGGGGAAAAAACTTGCAAAAGAGATTGTTGTTGGGGTATCAATGCTTAATAGCCATATCAGACATGAAAGACAACCGCGATTTCTCATTGTCCACAAAAGATCGGCACAGATCTGGATTTTGAAAGAGAATTCCTCATAATAGTAGATGCAAAAGAAAGTCGCTGCAGCTGTATGACAAAAAGCACAGTCGGATTACACAAAGCCAAGCAAGGTGACGAAAAGGACAGCGATAACTAGCATGGATCAGAATTCTCAAAGAAGACTGTTAAGCAGCAGCTCAGGAGGAGATCGTCCTGCCTTCTCCACACATTATTCCTACTTCACTGACTCTGCAAACGGCCATCAACGGGCTGCCAGTTTCTGCCACACACACTCTCTGTTCACATTGCATCTCACCACTGTGTGTGTGTGTGTGTGTGTGTGTGTGTGTGTGTGTGTGTGTGTCACTCTTAACTTGTGTGTTGGCTCTACTGAGTGAGCGTCACACAAACAGATGGGGAGTTGAAAGGCCACGAGCCATATTGTGACAGAAGAGATTCCCTTCTTTTGTCCCCAGAGCTGATGGCACTGATGGCCCCGATGCACAGAGCAGAGCAGAGGGCTGCCACCATCCCGCCATCGTTACGCACAAACACACAAATGAGCACAACACCTCCCCTTCTACTCCCTGCTCTCTTTCCCCTCATCATGTCAATTAAGATGACAGTCCAGTCATAATGTTAATGAGGAGAATACATTTACTTCATGCTTTAAAAAAAAACCAAAAACATATATATATATATATATATATATATATATATATATATATATATATATATATATATATGGTTTCACAAATATTGTAAAAGTACATCATCATCAAGTACAGCTGCGCAATATATTATTTGAGCGTCGACATCACAATATACATGTGTGTAATAGTCACATCGCAGGTCCTGCAATAATTTTTATTTTAGTTTGTATTATTTTGGTATTTTTTTTATTTATTTGGATATATTTAAATTTTTTTATTTAATTTATTACATTTTTATATTTATTTAAATGTATTTATTGTTTATTTTCCTTCTATTTTATCTTGTTTTACTTTTTAATTATTAATTTTATTAAATTTTTTCGGGTACAAGAAGGATGATACTGAAACGTATGTTTTGCGTCGACCACTAATCTGTTTGACCACTTGTGTCGGTATCACACAGCTGTTCTATACTCCTGAGGATTTTTTCATATCACAATATAAAAAATCACAACGTTAGTTTTTTTCTAAGATCGTGCAGTCCTAATCATTACATTCACAAACATTACAACTGTCAAACATAGAGTAAAAGTGAATTTTCTGAAACAAGAGGTTGTTACCTTTCCAGTGAGCTGTCATTGTTTAATATTTACCCTCGTGGTTCTTCAGGCTTTGGAGTTTGGTTTGGAAAATAAGTGAATATTAACATACATTAAGTGGGAAAGAACAAGTTAAAAAGTAAAATCGCAGACAGAGTTTCTTCTGCAAAAGTCAGCTTTAACATCCATTTAAAATTCAAAAGACTGTTCCAAAGTGTTGGAGCCTTTGATATTAAGACAGGAACAGGGAATAATTAAAAGTCTTTTATCAGATGATGTGAGAGTACAGCAGCTGGGCTCGAGTCTCAGGAGCCCTTTAAAGTATAGAGCCAGGTCACGCAAAGCCTTATGTATAATCAGCTAGAGTTTGTAATCCATTCTGTTTTTAATTAGAATCCAGTGAAGGATGGAGAGAATAGGTGTGATATGGAATTGACAACTAGGTTTACTTTTCAACCTGGCAGGACCCACTGAAGATGACAATGAGCAGTGTCGGTGAATAAATTAAACTTGTTCATATTCTGAGATATGTCTTAAAAAAAAAAAAAGTGAATACTAAAAGTGTGTGAGTAAAAACTGTGCAACAATCTGCTATATTAACTTTTTAATACCACCCCAGAGGACACTGAGATCATTTGTGTTTTTCTTGTCATGGAATCCCATAAGAATTGTGCAGTTTGTGAATGACATGAAATAAAAGAAACAGCCATCCAAGTAAAACTGTATAAACAGTTTTGGGATTTTTGAGGATTGAAGCAACATTTGTTTCAAATTCCTATCATAAATAATGTGTTGGCTTTCTTCAATAAGAACAGGACTGTATCTGAACTTAATATGAATTCGATCAGTTGGGGGCTTCAGTATAGAGCCATTAATCTAACCCTACATTGGCTGGGACAGATTATTGTAGTTAGTGTGTGTGTGTGTGTGTGTGTGTGTGTGTGTGTGTGTGTGGGTGGGTGTGTGTTCACAGAGACCTATCATGTCATATCTCAATAAATATTTGAGATATCACCATGAAAGTACATGTGCATATACATATAGCTAATGCGCATCCGATGCAATGATCCATTTGAGTAAAGGTCAAAGGTCAAGGTCGTATTTAGTAGATATGTCAAAATCACATTATTGGCTGTAATTCAAGAACAGGTTGTCATAGAAATTTAAGATTGGCACAAAATCGGGGCAAGATTAGGCATTCTGCTGAATACTTGTTGATAAAGTGTTCTGTTATCACATGGAGAGCATTTTCTAGATGTGATGTCATGCGAGGTGACAGGTAGACTTGTCTCCACTTATACATCTTCCAGAAATTTTGTATATTTTTTCTTTCAGATTAATTCCTCTTTTTATTCCTATTTATACACATCAGGGATGACCTTTGACAAGGTGTAATGAGTCCCAGTTACACTTTATCTATCAAGAATCAGTCACATTGTCACAATCATTTCATAAGAAGATGTAAAAATATTTGATTCCTACTTTATGGGTAACAGTGGAAAATGGTAAGAAATGCATGTACTCTAAACAACACTTCTGAACAAATATCTTTCTTGTGCACGAGGGGTAAATCTTGGGGCACAAGAAAAGAAATGAGTTCGACAGCAGAGTGGTGTGAAGGGGGTCACTCGAGGTGTTTTAGGGTTTTGTTTTTCCTCTGTAAACAGTTGCCAAAAGGGGAAGTAAAGCTCTGACAGACATTATGGCCAACAGGCCGCGCACAAACACAAACCATCAAAAATGACACACTGCTGACCTCTCACACAACTTATTCATATCAACATAATCTACTTTAATCCTGAAAATCCACTTTTTTAAAGATGAATTTTATGTTGTTGTTTTTTTTTGTTTTGTTTTTTTTAGTGCTCTCTTGCAGCCAACCCCCTAACCTTTCCCTTCCTCTGTTTCTGTTATTCATGAGTCTGTGTGGTTTCATTCAGGCCATATGTTCTGGTGGAAGCATGCTTACAGTCACACACACACACAAACACACTCATATTCATGAGCTTGTGCTCTCATTGTGTCCATATGCTGTCTCTGGTGTTGTGCTGCTGCTCACAAACTGGCCTTTTCACCGTGGCTCTGTGACAAGATCGAAGCAGTCATACCACCCCCCAAAACCCCAAACCCTTCCAACTGTGCTGCCCCCAATCAATTACACACCCCTCATATACACACTCACACACCTACACAATGGCCCCCTCAGTCACAAAGCTACTGCTGCTGGGGTCCTCTTAATGGCCCCTGTGTGACTTTAGGGCCTCTCTGTTTAATAAGGTGTTATAATCAGACCACCAAGGGTCTGTGACACAGAAGAGCGACTTTCCATCCTTCACACACTCACTGGGTAAGACAGGCGCTGGTGTGTGTCTGCACAAAGATGCGATGCAGGGAACACAGAGGTCGAAGAGAGGAAAACCATCAATGAGAACAATAAGAGAAGCGTTCCATTCTCCCAGACTTGTAAATTATGTTAAACGCCAGGGTTCTTCTGTTAACCATTGTGGGGATATTGAAATCCCCTTTGCATTACATTCCAACAAGTGAAGCACATGAGAGACATAAACCACTTTCTGTTCTGCATCAAGAGAGGACAAGGCAGAGGCTTTTAGAGAAGAGGAGGGGAAATGTGAAAAGACTGCAGAAACATGTGTGTGATAACTTGGTCAGTACCCGTCTTTGCTGGTATCACAGCTATTGTAGTGCAGGTGTGGACAGAAGACAGAAGCTGCTCTGTGTGCCCTCTGGGGGTTTTAACACATATGCCTCTGTCAGCAGCGCTGGGCAAAGAATCACACAAACCACTTTGGCTGGTGGATCTAAGACACTCATTGATCTGCACAAAGATGCCCTGCATCTGTGTTCTACAAAGACATAATGAAACATACACCAGCGAGGGGATCAAATCCCTGCACATGAACAAAAGACTTGTTTCTAATCAAAGTTGAAGTTGCAAAACCACAACAACTAAAATGTACACCTTCAAGTTCACTGCTGTTTTGACAGACTTTCCAAATAAACACAAACTATGATTTTGGGGTGAGCATACTGTGAAGGAATGAAGGGAATGAGTTATAAAGAATGCTCAACTGTCAGTTAATTTAAAAAAAATAAAAATAAAAAAAAAAAAAAATAAAAAAAATATATATATATATATATATATATATATATATATATATATATATATATATATATATATATATATATATATATATATATATATATATATATATATATCAGTGTTTATCTCAGACATTAATCCAGAAATCCTATAAAATATTAAAAAAAAATATGAATGAATGTTTAATAAGTGTTAATGTTTTTGACAAAGCCATATAACTCATCCACTTTGCCTGTATAATGCTTTAAGATTAAATCCTTAAAAATGAAGAATTTCTGGTCAATTAAACACTACAAGCTCCTAACATTAACAAGTGGTGCAACAAACAAACCCCACCCTCCTTCCACACATTTTACCTGATTTGCCTTATCTCTTTTCATTACAAAAACAAATTTTTTGGTGACCTTTGACCTACATTCATAAAAACTAAAAGGGCTCTATTCTGGGCCACCTTTTACCTTTCCTGAAAATGTCATGGAAATTGGTCCAGTAGTTTTGGCGTAAAGCTGCTTATAAACAGACAGACAGACAGACAAACAGGTTAACAAACAAACCAACTCAAAAACAATACCCCTCTACCCTTCAGGGGGTGGGGTAAAAATACAATTACTGAAAGTATTGTTTTTAGTAATTGTAGAGTAGCTTCACTGTGGAAAAAGTGGATTTTCAGATGTCATTTAATTTACTTCAATGTTAGATGAAGGAAAGAATACACACAAATCACAATATATTAGCTTAAGCCTTGTTTAGCCGTTAGCTTGTATAATTATTACAGTTTTGAGATTAATTCTAGTCATTAATTTTGGCTTTTACGGCACATATTTAGTTCATTATGGGTGACACAAACCTTTAACACTGGTGGTAAAACTTAATTTTGTGTCCCACTCTGTACTGTCTTTAGCTTTATTTATATCACACATTCACTATTGCATCATTTCCATTAGTTAATGCAAAATCCCTTTCATTTTTTGGACAGTGTTGATTAATTTAGACCTAACTGACTGAAAAAAAACCCCAAAAACCAGATAACACTGCCCCCACAGATGTGTACTATAGACACTACGCATGATGAATAATCACTTCAGCTGCTGCTCTTTTCACTCTGGAACAGGGTAAATCTGGATGTATTAATGCTTTGATGCATACTGGTGACTCCAGTGGACAATTATTCTCTTGTATATGTATGGGTTTTGTTTTAGTTCCATATCAGTAAATTCATATCATTATTGTAACTTAGCTGTTCTTAATACCGGATCTGTTTACATGTACATCAATTGCTTGTTATTAGACTGTAATTAACAGTCTTCTTAAACAAAAACGGCATTAAATATTTTTTATTGTGTTCTTTTTTTCATGCCTAAAGAGGAATAAAAACACTTAGGAAAAAGAATCATGACTAAGGCTCTCATAATTCATGCATCAAATCGTTAAACCAAATTTACTTTTTCCAATGAAACATTGTCCAAAAAAAAAAAAAAAAAACATAGTCCAGTCTTTATGCGCTCTACTAAAGTTATGATTCCTTAAAAAAAAATTAGCAGCTGTTCACTGTATCAGCGTTAAATAAGTTGTAGCTGAAACATACAGTATTAATTGCGGCAGTAATTATTTTACCACGTGTATTACTGATAATGAAAACTCAAGCCTTAAATGCTGGTTGGCTCAAGTTTCCAGGGTAAGTCTGGGGTTAAAATGTGAAATTATTAGAATTAACAAGAGAATAGTTTTAGTACAAAGGAATATTGGTCTCAGATCTACTTTAAAACACTGTCTGCACATTATGATCCATTCACTTTACAGGTTCTTTCTAGTGGAATATTTACAAATCCATTGTATACATGTACATAAACCACCATATATGTGGAATAACACACCATTATATTTTTCTTCATATTTCATCTTATTAAAGTATTTAAGATTTAGCACATTTGATGCCTGAAGTAGATAATTTCGGGAAAAAAATTATAATAAATAATGTGATGTGAACTATTAGCTCAGTTAAATCTAAGCAAATGTTCTTTTTTGGGTCGGGCAGTGTACACACCAAGGTTGTTATAGATTGATTCATTTGTGGGGTGACACACAGATGGACATGATAAAAATAACACCCTGTTGGCTTTGGCCTCCCAGGGTCATCATGCATAGCTCTACTCTAAACCTCTTGTCTTGTGTCTTCCAGGGTCGCTGTATAAGTTTCCAGCGGGTCAAAGGTGGGGAGTCCACCCTTAGCAACGGGACTGCTCCTCGTACACATCACTCCCCCTCACCTCCTACTCCTCCTCCACCCATCGAACACCAACCTCTGGTCTCCAACTCTGTCCCCCGTACCAAGCCTCCATCCAGAGGACCCCGGACCACACCACCCTCCCGTGTACCCCCACCGATGACACGGCCTCCTCCAGGTCCCCCCCCAACTCGTGCACCCCCGCCATCTCGACCCCCACCAAGGCTCTGATGATGAAGAGGTGGAGTCCAATAAACAGCTGATAGTTATTTCATGTTAAAAAGATCCTTTCAGCCTAAAGACTCCATGAGTGTTAAACCATGTAAGCCAGGAGCTCATACAGCACGCTCTGTGCTTTGTTGCTGGACAGCAAAACAATATTTATCTTTTTTCAAAGTCAGCTACTGATTTTCTTTGAGATAACACTAGTATAGCAAAACAGACACGCATTAAAAGAAAACAGAACGTGTAGTTATTTGATTACGTAGATATCAGATAGCATTGTGACCAAAGTAGAAGTCAGTGGCATCCTCTTTGCTTTGGGAACTAAATTAACATGTTGATGTAGAAAGTGTAAGAGAATGTGTACGACTGGTGATGGTAAATGGCCTTGTTTTTTAGGATGTTTTATTTTGCAAAGCTTAATGTGGATTAAGGGTGTGATTTCAAAATGATAATGTGGAATGAGAGATTATATGAATGTTGCTTTAGTCGGGTTTGGGTTCAACTGTACAGTTAGATTAGGTTGCTTGAAATGAAACAGATGCATCATTTTATCCTTTCAACCAAATACATGTTTTTTTTTTTCTATTTTGTAGTCTAAAATCTTCACAATTCATAATTAATACTGTAACTTTCTTTTTTTTTTTTTTTTTTTTTTACAAATCAGTGAACATTTTGCAACTGCAGGGCAGTTTTTCCACACTATTTATTTGAGTACAGGCCCTGTCTGGTTATGAGTGATGTTTAGGATCTGGTGGATTTGTGGGATTTGGTTGAAATCTATGAGAGTGAAATATTAAGGTAGGGAAGTGTTCTGGTGTGACATCCAAGTAAGTCCATGTGTAATGTATTTGTTGTGTTAACACACGGCATGTCAAAGACTGCATTAAAACTTTGTATCATCAGGGTTTTCCTGTGTACTGCATTTACAGACTGAAATGATCATTTGTATTATTTCTATATTAATAGCTTCTGTCATTTTCAATAAATACTGTTTTTTTTTTAATCACCTGTTTGGCGGTGCCTTCTTTTCTAGGTTAAAGGAAAAAAAATCAGCATTTATGATAATTTAATATTTTAAGAAAATATATCTGCAGTCAAAGCAAGAATTAGTGCGCACATACTGGGGTCAACAGCAGGGTCCTAATGACATATTTAATGGGTAATGGGACATTATGGGATGCCACATTTGGTGATGAAACTAATTAAACTAATTAAGGTTCTACTGATGTTAGGACACCCATAATCTGTCCCTGACACTTGATTAGTTTAGAGTGTAACAGCCATTTTTTAACATAACTGCTATGGCCTAAATCTTTTTGTCAGCATTACTATCTCCAAGGTGATCACATTTTCATTACCATTTGTTTTTCAGTTGAATTACACAAAGATTACAGTAGTATCTTTAATAGGTTTGGTGGAATCGTAATGCACCTTTAAAACTGACCTTTAATACTGAAACTTTTCACTCTGAGGTTATGTGTTCTTCTTGCCTCTTTGTTGTGACAGGACTGTATGTTTTAACACTTTGAAAATATGCCAAGCCCAAAATAAATAATAAAATATAGCTTTGGAATTAATTATTAGACCATAAGTACTTCAAATGACCAAGTGACGTGTTTTCTAAATTTTATGGATGCCATTCATGTCAAATTAAATACACTTAATTTCTTCATTACTTATTTAAAACAAGAGATTCATGTTTGTTAGGGGTTTTTTTTTCAGATCTTTTACACCCTACAAAACACTGAGGGCCTTACAAGTCACACATATGACAAATGTTGATTTTTCACTATTTTGTCATACTGGTCTAATAATGACTTCCACATTTTCAGGGTATTTGGTTCAAAGCCCTCCCCCCCAAAATTTCATATGTCCCGATACCCATTTACCTTTAACATGGATGATGCCTGGTCTAGGAATGTATGGGCTCAGTCTTGGTCATCTGACCCTCTTCCAAGACAAACTGACTGACACTGAGCTCAGACACAAAGAGGGGATTTAGGAGGTTTATGATTACATGAGTCACTTTGCTGCAATCCATGTGTGAAAATGAATCACAGAAGTGAACCTATAAAACTACCAACAGCATTTCTCTCTTATGAGATAAATATGGTCACAATAGAAATCTTTAACTTCAGGTACACTAAAAGATATCAGCTTCCAATTATTGCAAAACAATTTTTACTCCACTAAACAGCATTTTGGACATTTTTAATGTTTTTTATGCATACTTCTAAACAAAAGAAGTAATCCCAAAGTGTTGAACGCCATCATGTGGTCAAACAAAGGCATATCCCTGGTCTCATATCAACCCATCTGTGTATAAATCCACATGCATATATTTTTTATGCTTAAAATATGAGAGAGCTTTATGTGACAACCTTAATATTTCATTAACTGAGTCATGTTTGCTCAGAGACGGCACATTCAACACACACACACACACACAGTTCTAAAATAAACTGAATTCATCTTTCTAGCCGTTGTAACACACCACAGACATACACACACATTAGTGGTGTAAGTCTTCATTTTGGTATGTTTCTGAAAACGCCATCACACTTAGAGTCAAAGTATTATTAAGTTGTATCCAATGTGCTCTTCATGCTTTCCTCTTTTTCTTCTGCATTTTCTTTCCAGACAGCGCCCCCTTCTGGGCTCCTCTCACCATACCCTTGAACTGGCCCTGCAGTTTGGCACGCTTCCTATTAACACACAGAATATGAAAGATATTGTTATTCAAGAGTCACTATTTGTCACAAATATATCATGACAAGTGCTGTTTAAAAAATAAAAAATAAAAATCATACCTGCGATTGAGCTGTGCTTTTCTTAGAGGGATGTACGCATAAGGGTCGGGCTTTCCTGTTTTCTTTACATCACCTTTTCCTTTCTGAAAAGCAGAGACAACACAAATAGGTTACTGAAAAACATAATATGGACTGCTGCCTGTAAGAGGCACGTTTCCTTTTGACTAGCATCAGTTTTGTTTAAGACCACAACTTAGCATTGAGCAAAATAATTTTCATTCATTGATCTTCAGAACCACTTTATCCTGGAAAAGGTCTCAGGGGCGCTGGAGTTTATTCCTGTGACAATCAGTTTGTTAACTGAAATTATACATTTACAATTTCAAATAACACTGAAACCTACTAAAAAAGTGCTATAGATTAAACAGAAACTAAACAGGAGTGCAGGAAATGCAATTTCAGACTAAAGTTCTGGTTAATCATTTTGTCCAGAGTGTCAATTATCAATCTTGACAAATGCTTTTGGTCCATGTCTTAGAACAATAAAATGGCTTTGTACAACATATGCTCTTTAATTATATTATAATCTTCAACTCTCAGAAATCATATTTATTATCCATTTTCAGCTTCAATGAAACAAGGCTTTCATTCTCTTACCAGGACATTTAAACCAACTAAATTAAATGAGACTGTTTGATTCTTTGGAAGAAAAATAAAATGCACTAATGCACTTGTAAAACTATTATTCCAAAACCAAGGAGAAAGTAAATTTTAAAAAAGCCAATAATAGTCTTGGTCTCACCTTTGACTTGTAGTCTACTCCACTGTCTTTGCTGCCTCCCAGGGCTCTGTGGATACCTCTACCTCCAGCTAAATGACAAGAAAACAGAAGCTGTTTAGTATAATGACAATAAGTCATGTGCAAACTTACCATAAACTGTGGAATAAACCTTGCATCCAAATACCTCATGCAGAGGCACACACGGATCCCATTTATATTCACTTATTACCTTTATATTTTAACTCTGGTTCAATGTCCATGTCCTCATCAAAGTTGTCATCTTTGAACTTCCTCTTCTGTGACTTTTTCTGATAATGATAAAAACAGTCATGATAAGCCCAATATACAGATAAATCAGTGTCACAGTATCCTAAAGGTACTCACACTCTTAACTCCAGCTTCTTCTAAGATGTCTTTCATCTCCCCCTCATCTGTGGAAAGAGTGATGGTCAGTTCCAGAGGACAACTGCACTATGTATGAATCTCAGAGTAATTTGCCCTACAGTAATACATACATTAACATATATTTTCAATAGATCAGATCCCTGCACACATCCACTCACTGTATAAACCTCCAATTTGCACTCTGTACATATTACAATACAAACCCACTGTAAATCTCAATTCATTTTTTGTCCTTGTCTCCAGCCGAGTATTAGCTCTCGTGTGTTTGCGTTAATGCTGGACTCGTGAGCAAAGAAAAACCAGAGCCAAATTATATGTACGTTTACATATTTGGCCAATGACACCAATTCTGATTCAATGAAAATTAACACAAAAACTACAAGTCCCGGCCTACCTTTGTCCTTCGCGTCCTCCTCATCTCTAATAATAAGTCGTCCGTCCGACGTCACCTTGAAGCCGTGCTCAACCTTGGTGCTCTTCTTCATCTCTGGATTGGTAGCTAAAACAAAAGCACAAACAAATACTGTAAACAAAATGTAGACATCTCCACACATTTCTGAATTTAGTTTTTTAGACATTAAAATCCTAGATGGCAACAATTTGCAGTTCTCTTACCCAACACTCTCTGAGAGACTTTGGGATCCAGGAAGTTGAGTGGGTCATCGTTCTCTCCTTCCTTGAGCCAGGCTCGACCTTTCTGTGGTTTGACTGGTTTCTTCTGAGACTTGCTAGGTTTTCCCTCATCATCTGAAAGGTCACTGTCGGACTCAGCAAGGATGTCTTCAATACTGAAACAGACATGAAACAGGTATTTAAAAGGCAAAACAGGCAAAGGTATAAGAGGTCTGTGCTGTGCGTGTGTTAGGACATTGACAACACACCTTTCACTCTTGGTTTTAGGTGTTTCCTCTTCACTATCAGAGTCGTCCTGCTGCTCTTCTGCCTGTTTCCGTCTCTTACTGCGAGCCTCAGCCTTGCGGATATTTACTAACACTTTGTGGTGTTCTGCAGGCAGCATACTCTTCACCAGCTCAAAACTGAGAGAAAATAAAAAGAGTAAATCACACAGTCTGTAATAATATTCAGTGGGTATTTGTTATACATAACCCTTTGAGGTAAACTCGTAAATGTAGATAGGCCAATAAAAGTGGGTTGTTGAAAAAGACCCATTGTACAGAAAACCAACTCAGCAATGATCAGATTGTAAGTGAAGTCAGCTGTGTTAAAAACAAACATCCCATTATCCTGTTAGAACACAAAGCAGCCCTTTGTGTATATTAGCATGTGGTTTTCATGCTAACATTATGTAAGCATTATTAGCATTTACCTAAACTTCAGAGCAGATGCTGAACAGATTTTGATAACATTTTCAGGATGTGTTGGGAGTATCACAAGGAACAAATGATTACATTTTGGTGGTGATCCAGAAGAGATCCTAGATTCTGGATCACTTTGAAATGTATTCTCCATTCATCACAATGTAAAATTTCAAAGTGGTCTGCCTTGGCGGAGGTTTGCGCTCTCAGAGTGCTTTTCTAGTTATGCAATGTTCTTATTTTTTGCTAAGTTGGTCATTTGTTGATGCATTGTTCAAACTAAACCGTGACAGTTCTGTACTTGTTTGGATGATTCACAACAGATTTTTAGTGCAACTACTGACAACACAAACTGTAACAAACTGTACAGAAGTCAGAGATTATTTGTGGTTTTACTGTGCCCATTTTTTGGGCTACAAACAGAGGTGAGCTAACAATTATAATATAAACTATCAGCTGACACACCATGTGAAGACAAGTTGTTTTATGTTGACTGTCAAAATGAGACGCTGTAAGTCTTAGTTTCGAGGAGACAACTTCATGATATACTACAAATGTGTGCAAGCAATGAGTTGTATATTTATTTATTCAGTGAATGATACAGTCTGAATGAACAGCACTAATTCATTTGTGTTTTTTTTAGTCTGTAGGTAGTTCTATATTTGACTTCTGCTTGATATTGAGGGTTTATACTATGAATACTACACACAGAACAACCTAAAATAGTGATATCCTCATATCTATGAATAAAATTCAACATCTGTGAACAATTATAACAGTAATGCATGACTCTTACCCAAATTTCCTGATAAACTTTGTGAAGATGTTCTTCAGTTTGGTTCTGAAGTGTCTCCTCACATCATCTTTGATGTTCCCAACGCCCTCCATCTGAACAAGACCGAAAGGAAAGTCTGTTAAGTCAAGGTACGACAGTCAGTAATATTTGAATACGAGTATACAGAAACTACAGTGCCTACCAAGATGGTAACATGGGAGGCCAGAGTTTTGGGATCCATGATGAAGAGGATGACTTTGATGAAGCCCAGAGATGCTTTGACAATCTCCCTGGTACGAGACGACATCAGTAGGCAGATGTTGTGCAGCAGCTGCTCTAGGGAGCTCATCTCTATCGAGTCTGTGAACAAAAAACACTGGACTGAATCTTGTCACCGATTAAAAGCAGTGTTGCACCGATCGATCGGCTGTCGATCATAATCGGCCGATATTGCCTAAATATAGCCTGATCGGCAAAATACGCCAATCAAAAAGCCAATCACGTAACGTAAATTACTAGCGACCATTTTCAAACATGCAAACACACTACAGAACATGTGCATTTCATCTTGACTGTTTCTGTACCTTTAAAATACACTTAGTTAGTCATTAGCAGAAGTTT
Source organism: Siphamia tubifer (assembly GCA_020466265.1). Taxonomy (NCBI): domain Eukaryota; kingdom Metazoa; phylum Chordata; class Actinopteri; order Kurtiformes; family Apogonidae; genus Siphamia; species Siphamia tubifer. The sequence goes on along the minus strand of CM035797.1, from coordinate 18,669,221 downwards.
GGGACCACTTTACGCTGTGCAAGGCAGACAACAGTGTGCATTAGCATTAGCCTAGCACTGTCATATTGGTACAACACCTGAAACGAACGCATCCATACTTCAAGGGCACTTCAACAAGCAGACTGAGCTTGTTTTGGTAACTGGTGAGTACTAGCACCTGTTAGCATGTAGCCTCACGTGTTGTAATTATTTTTAGGAAATGTACAAAGGTAGTGTAATAGGCTACATATGCTTCACATATTTGGACGCGTGTGCCTGTGCGTGGACACATGCACACCCAACTGAAAACACCTCAGTCTTCTCCCATCCCTGTTTATTGATTAATCTAGTTTAACCATTAACTGTAAACCATAGTAAAAACAAATACCAAACCGTTTATTTTTAGTCTCACTCATTATTTGTTTTGCTCAATCGTATTTTCAGAATTATGAATATTTAGAATAACTCATACATATACAACACTCACCAATGATGCATCAGAAGTTAAAGGTTTTTTTTAAAAATGGACTTCATCAGGTTTCTCGATTAATCGATGAAAAATATCAACAATACTCGATTACAAAAATATTTGATAGTCGCAGCCCAAGATCCACTAGTTACAACTAGGGCTAATTATCCATACCTAGATGAAAGGTATGGACATTTAAAATTCTTTCTGTGATCGGCAGTGATTGGTAATCGGAAGATCAAGTTCTTTGGTGATCGGTATCAGTGATTGGGCCAAAAAATGCTGATTGGTCCATCACTAATTAAGAGTGTTTCAACTCAAACTGGGGTGAAGTGAAGCCACTGGTCTTACCTTTGTATTCAAATACGAGTCGAGTCAATGCTAAGACCGTGCAGGTGATCATGGTGACGGAGCCGGTGAGTCCTGCATAAATCAACACCAGATACTGTTCCAGCGCATCTGCAACAGAGGTACGTGATCAATCACACTGGGTTTAATTAACAAGGATTAAATGTAGAATGTCTTTAGAGGAGGGAATGTACTCAGAGTTACACTGCAGCAAGCAAAGGCTAAATTTTAACATTTCTTGATATCTAAATGTAGTATTCAATGTAGATTAAATTTAGTGTTGTTAATTTGTGATTAAGATTTTAGTTCTGTACCCCCAAAATGTTCAGAAATTTAAAAAAAAAAATTTAAATCTTAGATCTCTACAAATCAAGGATTAGTGTCAAATAAGGTACAACTGGAAATGTATGAAAGAAGTCTTTTGGAAATTCCAACATACTGAATAAATGTATGTTTCGTTTCTACAAAAATCAAGTTCCTTCATCTTTGTGAATAATAAAGCTTGGCATTTGTGCAATATGTTAGTTTTTATTGCTACCAAAAAAAAATTACATAACCCTTCACCTTCCATCCACTAGAAAGGAATATTTGTGACGGAAATGTGTGATAACTTTTTTACAGTTGTAAAAATTTGCTGAAAAAATTGACTATCCACAACATAGAAGTGTTCTTGAGGACTCCTGGAGGTCAATCTTCTTGGGACTTTGTCAAAAATACATTAATTTACTTCGACTATTTAAGTTTACGTAGTACCTTACCGTTTTCATTCGGTGTGGTTTATATTGTGAAATAATAAAAAAGGAAATACAGAAGATGAATATAACAAGATTTCCCCATCTTCTACAGGTACTGACAGCATGGATTTACTCTGCTTTATTTGTACTCTAGATTCACTGGTATTAAATCTAAAATCTCCATCATGTCTTTGGTTTACTGTACCTTTTGTGTTCCCACAGAAGCGGATAAATGCACTCCCTATTTCCACCAAAAGACTATAGGCATTTTTACGAGCTCCAACAGAGACCTCCTTGGTACAAATAATAACCTGGAAGAAAGGATACTTATGAGAATGACACATATCACCTCTGTATGTGTTTGAGTGTGAATGACACTGAATGTACCTCTGGCAGCAGCGTAACGATAAAATCCTTATGTTGTTCACTGAGTCTTTTTACGATGTGCATTAGACACTTCAGTCTTGGCTGAGAAAAGGCAACATAAACATCGAAATGTAATCAGATGCTACAGTACAAGAAAATATATGACCCCTCTTACAGTATATCTGCTGCATTTAATGTGTTTCTGGGAGACAGCCTCACCCTCTTTGCTGGTGAGGAAGCATTTTTCAGAGTCTCAAGCAAGACGGCCTTGAGTGTTTCCAGATTTTTAATAACAAACGACATGCACTCATTGCTCTCTCCTCCACACATCTCCTCCAGGACACGATACGCCTTCTTTTGCATCCCCTGGTCTTTAGTCTGCCAAATAATACAGATATTATTTACAATAATTATAGATTCCATAAGAGCTTGTTTAGAACAATTATTAATTAGGTATGCTGTATATGATGGATTTTACCTCCAAATATGGTCTTATCAGCTCAAAGGTTTGAGTCATAGTGGCCTCATTTACAGCTGGAGCCAAGGCAACAACAAGGTCCATCATTGACAACCTGAGAGGTCGAGAAACGAAGCAGCCAAAAGTAATAACACTTGTATGCACTTACAGAAATGATGAAATAGAGTTTAATAATTAAAACATATTCAGATTCATACCGTGTGAACTCTGTATTGTTATCTGTGCTGCTTAATCTCTCTGTGGCCTTTTGCAAGAATGTACAGGTCATCTGAAGAAAAGTGTAAGAGTGTAAGAGTTTTGTCAGTGATAAATATCATCTTTTAAATTCCAGACATATTTCAACCCTACACTTCAGTTTCTAGTCATTGTCCAGCCCTTATTAATTTTTTTTTTTTTTTTTTTAAATCGGCATAAAACTATTACAAAACTATTAAATTCTGATTAAATGTGAGCTTAAAAACATTGAATTGTCCTCTACATTAAAATCCTGCAAAAAAAAAAATACAAACATCATCATAAAGCGTCCACCATGACTCACCTGTGTTTCGGTTACAGTTAAGTAAACCTTAACTGTATCAAGCACGGCCATCCTGTAGGTTCCAGACTCCCCTGATGCAGGCTGCTGGCTGTACACATTGAATAGGATGGGTAGGAAGTTCTTAGAGAAGCGGCCAATTTCTGCTTTTTCCTCGGCTGCAGACACATTGAATACAAAAGTTATGTTAATGGGTTGATTGAAGAGAAAGTAGCTGCTATAGTGTACTGTGCAGTGCATGTATGCTGACCTGTGGAGCAGCTTTTGTTGATAATGGTGCGCAGTGCCTGGCAGACTGTCAGTCTCAGGTCTGGTCGTTCGTTAATAGCCATACCAAGTGTACGGGCGATGCCTTTGAAGGAATCCATCAGATCCACGGGACAAGTACAGAAACCAGGCAGCATGGTCCAAATCTAAAAGATGAAAGCAGTGCAAACATCAGTATGGTTTTCTTATAGTTGTGCAGTGAAAGACAAGGACACTAAAACCATGTTTGTGCTTCAGTGCCAAGTCATAGTGAATGTAAAATGCTAAATTCAAATAAAGGTAGAAACACTACAAAAAATTATAAGACATCGTTTTACATGACAGGGGTTTCAACTCGAAAGATGCCCTGTATTTATGCATGAGTCAGTGCTTCACAACTGTACAGAAGTAACATTAGCACTGGGACTGATCATAGCATTAAAAGAAAGTTCACATTCAGTGACATTTGTAAAAATAAAAACCAAAAATGATGATGTGATTTGGAATCTGTATCTCATTTTGGAAACAGTGATTTGATGGCTGGGGAGCCTCTTATATTGTAACAAATGTATTCACGTCAAAGTGCTACAGTTTCCTGTGGTTTTCAAATTCAAGGTTCCTGCAAGTATCAGCAAATGTGATTGAATGCCCTTTTTAATGCCACTGTAAATAATTTAATGCCCATTTCATGTAGTTTTATGACAGTTTACTGGGTTCTGAAGAGTTCCTCCTTCAATCACTTCTGCTGAAACTTGCATTTTCCCATTTTTCCAACATTTGTTAATATTCCCTCATGTCTTTTGCCATGACATGAACACGTTCACAGCATGTCGAATTCCAAACAACTGGTGTTGTGATTTTTTGTACAGGTCCGTCCTAAACAATAGCCAATTAAAGTGTTCCACTGGTCAATCACACTACACTTCCGATTAAAATAATGAAATATTCATGTAATCAAAATAAATATTTCATGGTTTTTAATGACAATTAAGGCTTTCATTTTCACAAAACCCATTTAATGACAATGTTTTTAATGACCTGCAGAAACCTTGAAATTACTTCTGAACAGATTTGAATTTTGATTGTATTTTACTTCCTTTTCAGCCCTAATTAGCAGCATGCGTGGCTTTTCTAGACATCGTTTACATTTTCTAGCCGTCATGATACTAATAACCTATGCAAGTCTTCTTTCTCCCATACAGAATACTCATAATCAACAAAGGAATCCATAAAGAACATTTAATAACACAATAAGTATCAATAAAATGTTTTGAGGTTTCCAACCCTACTTTGGTTGCATCAGTGTGTTAGATCAAACTACCTGAAGCTGCAGTGTCTGGTAAACTTTGGCCTCCAGCTTCTGTCCAGCTTGCTCCAGCTCTTCAGCTGTAAATCAAGTCCAGAGTTATTAATTAGTGAGTGAGCATCCTCCTGATGATCCTCACAGGTAGTGGATTAGACACCAAATTACCTCTCTGCTTGAGTGTAGACGCCAGAGGAAGGAAATAAGAGGTGAAAAAACCAAGGTGCGTGTTTTTGACATGATCTCGTATGACGGGGACGAGCCAGCTGCGTGGAAACTCCAAGTCATCACTGGGAGAGGAAAAAATTTAAATTAAGTTACATTGTCTTGAGATAACACTAAAACCACATCAAAATCAATCAATCAAAATGTATTTATATAGCACTTTTCATAGATGGTGCATGTAGCACAAAGTGCTTTACATCTGACCCCTATTATCTCACAATTGTAGGACAAGTTAAAAGATTTACAGAGTTACAAAGAATAGAATAAATACATAAATAAATTGTAATAAAATAAAAGTAAATGCATAAAATAGCAGAATGAAATAATGTTAAGAGTAAAATTTAACTAAACGCAAAGTTAAAAAGGTAGGTTTTCAGTTTACCCTTAAAAATATGAACACTAGCAGCGGACCTCAGATCCTCAGGTCGACTGTTCCATAGTTTGGGGCCATAAAAACTGAATGAGGCCTCACCAATCCTTTTAGTGTGAACTCTAGGGACAATTAAAAGCTTACTACCCGAGGACCTGAGGGTCCGAGGGGGCTCACATGTTAAAAGCAGATCTGATAAGTAAACGTGGCCACAACCATTAAGACTCTTACAAACTAATAAAAGCACACACATATAGGCACACTTACTCATAGCCAGTGATGTTGAGGGGAATAGCGCCTAAAACGACCTCAGGCCCCATGCTCTCTACAGCTCCACCTACTGCCAGGTCCAACTCACCGCTGAAGGGGAAATGAGGAGTTGTTCGCAGGTCTGCCAGAGACTGTAGGGACTGTCCACAGCAGAAAAACAGTCACACAAACGATAATCACTGTTTGTTCACACAATCATTTACAAGTGGTTCTTACTATACCTTGGTCATAATGGGATGAGCCTTTTTTCCTGCAACTCTGTAGAAACAACCCAATACCTGCAGCACAAATGGCCAGGACGAATGGAAGCGATAGGACAGCCCTTCTTCGATGATTCTGAGACATCGAATGATCGTATTTAGTACGTGGAAAGAAATCAAGAAAAGAAAGGCTGGCTAGCACAGTAACAGGCAAGAGAACCTACCGAAACATTTTGCAGATATACGAGGGGTTTCCTGCAGACGCTGTAGCAGTGACCATGCTCATTTGATCCATGTGAGGAGCCACACACTCAGTGAGCAGAGTCTGGAAACCAGGAGCACAAATTACAGCTAGAATGATGAACTTTGGTCAACGTTTAATCAAGTAGAAATGTTTAAACTTCACACAGAATGCCATTAAGCTCCACAGTTCACAGAATCCTGGCTACTTCCACTTGGAAGTTTTAAGCTATGTAAAGTCTTCTCCTTGAGACTCGAGCCAAGTTCCTGTTACTAAATGCTGTAATGAGGATTAATGTCAAGGTCATCCAGAACTCTCCCTAGCATCGGGCAGTCATTATTTGGCACAACATTTCTGATGCAGAAATCTATTACACAAGGGGTCAAATACGTCCGTGTACGACGTTAAATTAATGCTTCTCAAAACCATAAAACTCCTGTCTTTTACTAATTGGATTGAACAAAATTAATGAACAGTTAAACTGATTCTTCTACTAATATTTACTGAAGACAGCATAAAATGTGATGTTAATTTTTATTGACCACTCTGTTGTGAAAATTAGCACACAACATTTGAAGATAATTAACCAATGTAGATTAGGTTATTTCTCAAAATATTTATGCAGTGTCTTTTTCCCCACCCCTTTTCAGGGATGGAAATTTAAACAATTGCACTGTCTGTCCAAGATTATCTTTATTGTTGATTTTTAAAAATTATTTATGCTTGGATTGTTCACATCTAGGTTAAATTCCATTGCATGTTCAGAATAAATCACTAAAATTACAAAAAAAAAAAAACGTTTCTCCATTGTTCATGGATATACTGACAATCAGCCATTATTAACCAGTCCAATGATAAACTCGCCAATAAAACCAACTCTGTGAATTCAAACCACTCATTTATTTACCTTTAATGTGTTACAGGCTGCAGAGACCACCTGTGTGTGAGGCGACAGCAGGCAGGACACGGCAGCAGAGAACAGGCGTGGGAGGTGACCCAAACTTAGAGAACTCTGCAAACTACACAGAGACAGACGAATAACCCACTCAGACTTGATTGAGAAAACATACAGATATCCTGGTATGAAGAATGCTGCTGTTCGTAAGCGATTCATTACCTCGCCAGGTGGACATGCGCTTTTTCCATGACGGCGAGCCAGGCCAGGAGAGGCTGCAGGTCGTTCTCACTGGGCAGGTAGTCATACAGAGCCTAATGGGGAACAGAAGACAGTCAGCTTTAACACCACATTTATTACTGTACAACAAGGGGTGCTCAATCCTGGTCCTTGAGAGCTACTATCCTGCATGTTTTAGATGTGTCCCTCTTCCAACACACCTGATTCAAATGATAAACTTCTCATCGAGTTCCGCAGATGCCTGATAATGACTGTCAGGTGTGTTGGAAGAGGGAAACGACAAACGTGTGGGATAGTAGCTCGCGAGGACCAGGACTGAGCACCCCTGCTGTACAACATGTGGAGTGCTTTGTTTAAATGGGTCATATTTTGTTAAACCCACTTGTGTACATTTATTTGTGTATTTAGGCACGATAACAGCTCAAAACATTTTAATTCGAACCCTTCAGGTGTTACAAAGCTACCTTTATACCAATTCTCTACAAACCTGATTGACTGATTCCTGTCAATTTGTTACATTTTATAACTAGTTTTGCACATTTAACGTCAAGACTTTCAACAAACATTTCTCCATGTACAACGTAATTGTTTATCAGCAGCAGCCGTTGTAGTCCATACTGAAAATATGTCCAAACTTTGAACCAATTACTTAAAACCTTCACTTGAACACTAGTGGCTGAACGGGATAGAGTGGACTATCAACAGCCTGGAGTGACTCCTTTCCATTTAAAGGGCCAGCACTCAAAACAATTTTGATCCTGTTATTACTCAGAAAAAGGGTTTAAGACGGACCTGTGGAGTTGAATTGATGAAGAATTCAGACCCAAACAGATCATTTACAGCCCACAGGGATTTTTTTAAATGCATAATTCCATTTAAAAAAGCAAAATATCACTTCTCTAATACTCATTCTCACCGTGATGATCTGCGCATTGAGTTCTGGTGACAGAGTTGAAGCGCTCGGCTTCCCGCTGAACAGGCGATGGAAGGCCTGCATGGCACCGGCAGTCACCAGCTGCAAGACAGAGCAGGTGTTTCACAGTTGCACAAATATGAACAAAGGGCACGTGGCCACATATACGAGTGTTGTCATCTTCTCACCACATGGCTGAGTGTCATCACTCGCAGCAAAGTCTCACAACAGGACTTGACAGCTCCGAGTGGAAACGCCCCCATGAGCTCCTTCATAAGACCCAGAACATGAAGTGTGGTGGTGTCCTCTTTGCTGCCTGTTGAGACACGACCAATGCAATTATATAAAACACTTTCTAAAGCACATTACCTAGTTATTATGCAGCACAGGGCTATATGGTTCACCAAACTTCCACTGACTCATATCTCTCTCTTACCTCCAGCCTTCTCCATTTCTTTGATGCAGAATTTCGCTGTCGTCATGGCAGCAGGGTGATGGGCTGGAGCATCATCTTTGAACAGGAAGTCACTACCTCTGAGGATGGCGCACACACCTTGCTGTGCTGCTTTACGCACCTGAGGAGAAAAATTAAATAACGTTATGATGAGATGATACAACAGATATATTTCAAGAATCTAAATGAACATGAATGGTGCAGACCTTTGGCTTGCTGTGGACTGTGAAGCTGAGCAGACCGTGATAAACCTGGAGTGTGGATGGATAACTCCAGACAGACATATCCTGTTTCCTCAGAAGTGTAGCCAGACATGACAGGATCTACAGGTGACCAGTCAAAACAAGAACCTTTTAAAACATTTTAAAGCAGTTATATCATCATTTTGGTGTTGAGAAAACATCTGCATGTGCTGCCATTACCTCTTTATAATGAACTTACTCTTTATATTCAACTTATTAAATGTTTTAATAAATTTCAGAGGCTTGCAGCACTGAATATTTAATAAGGTTCCAACTCCAAGTCAGATTTAAAATTCCCTGACTTTTCCCTGATGAAAAATAAATATAAATATAAATAAATAAATATTAAATTTAACAATTGAGCAAAGAGCAGAAAAGGACCTTTTAACCAGTCGAAACAATCTCAACGTCCTCCTCACCTTGAGCCTACCTATTAAAATGCATTAATCAGCCAATACTAGTATAAATTAGTTTTGTTTCGTCATCTAAACCCACTTTATCCTCACGAGGGTCATGGGGGTTGCTGGGGGCATAATCCAGCTATAATGGGTGAAGGCGGGATACATCCTGTATGAGTCGCCAGTTCATCACAGGATGTGTAGTGTAGTGTAAATCCACCCAGTTATTCTTCACTCTTAAGGAACATTGATTTTAATTAATACAATATTTTATGCACAACTACATAAACTCTAAGACAAAGGTTGCATTGGAGAATGTTGGGGGTTTATAGTGGGAGTTCCTGCAACATAAAAACACAGAAAAGAAATGCAGACATATATGCCACACATAATAATAATAATGAAATTCCCTGACTTTCCCTGTCTGGAAGAGCCTTTCTTGAAATTTCCAGATATTCCAGAAATTCACTGACCCGTGGGAACCCTGATTCCAGGTATAATTTTGAAAAACCTGTAGCTATATGCATACACATTGTCATAGATTCACAGAAGAAAATCTCCCACAGAAAATTAAACTGAAGAATTTCTATATAGTACAGTTCAAAATTACTATATTTTTGAAAGACAACTAAGCATTTCTCATCTACCTAAAATATAATCAGCGATAGTAATAAACTGACCCATCGAAGAGCTGAGGCAGTCTCAGATGTTGCCTCTTTAGTCATAAGATCCATCAATGCCTTGGTGGTGTCTGAGAACTTAGAGATGAGCACTGGCGTAGGAACCCTGAGAGACACAATGTGATGTAAATGATGACAAACATTTGAATCTTTTAAAACAGGAAAGTTTTGTTATTTGGAGAAGAGATAAAAAATAAACCGTTTCATGACGAGGCTGAGCAGGTATGCGACAGCTGCCTGCGACTCCGCTGAATCCACAGCTTCTAGGGTAGTCATCTAGAAAACACAACACAGTATTGTGTCTTTGTATGTAGCTGTATATTTTGGTGGGGTTTTTTCTCCCTTGTATTTTACTTATGATTTTATTGAAAAGCACTTTGTGAATTCTGTGATAAGTGCAATATGTAGTAAGAGTCTTTGTCAATACATTAAAATAAAAGCACTCACCAAAGCAGCAAAATATTCTGTTTCCGTTTCCTTTCCTCCCTGAGCACGAATCACCTCAGTAACAGCAGCTAAAACAGCACAAATCTGAAACAGAGTTGATAAAATTACAGCAACATAAAAACTCAGTGTGGATTTAATCAGCACAGGTATGGGAGGGGTTGAAAAAGTATTCATATAATTTTAACTTTTACATATTTTGTCAGATTATGACCATAAATAAATGTATTTTTTGGCATTTTATGTGATAGACCAACACGAAGTGGCACACAATTGTCAAGTAGAAAGAAAATTACCTATGATTTTCAAATTCTTAAAAATAAAAAACTGAAAAGTGTGGCATGCAAAAGTATCGAGCCCCCCTTTCTCTGAATACAAGAAATTGTTTACAGAGGATGCCTGATGCTTGCTGAATGATTGGATGTTGACCTAATGATTGAATAGAGTCCATTATTGTGTAATCTCAGTTAAAATACAGCTGTTCTGTGACAACCTCAGTGGTTTAAGACAATACTGGGGAGCAAACAGCATCATGGAGTCCAAAGAACACACCAACCAGGTCAGGAATACAGTTGTGTGAAAGTTTAAAGGAGGGTTAGGTTTTAAAAAGATTTCCCCAGCATTGAACATCTCATGAAGCACCATTCAATTCAGTATTTGGAAATGGAAATACAATAGCACAACTGAAAATCTACCAAGACACAGCCATCCACCTAAACTTACAGGCCAAATAAGAAGAGCACTGATCAGATATCAGCCAAGAGACCCATGCTTATTTTGGAGGAATGGCAGAGATCCACAGTTTAGGTGGGGGGAAACCATCAATAGGAGAGCCATTAGTGAACCAATCAATGTCCAGACCTAAATCCAACCAAGAATCTGCTTCAAGATCTAAAAACTGCTGTTCACAAACATTGTTTAATCTCACTGAGTTTGAGCCGTTTTGCAAAGAAGAATGGGCAAAAGTTTAGTCTCTAAACATGCAAAGCTGACAAAAATATATTCCAAAAAGACTTGTAGCTGTATATTTCAATGAAAGGTGGTTCCACAAACTATTGACTCAGGGGGGCTGAATACTTTTGCATGTCACACTTTTCAGTTTTTTTATTTGTAAATGAAAGTTTTAAACAATGTATAATTTTCCTTTTATTTCACAATTGTGTGCCACTTTGTGTTGGTCTAGTCCAATATTACGCACCTCTTTGTGAGCAGCTGAATTGGACTCCCAGAATCGCTGCACCTTCCTGAAAGTAAGGTTGGAGCAGTCTGATAAGCCGCTGAGGAAGGTACCCGATGTCCTTTCTGATAGAGCTTGATCCGGTTCCTCTTCCATACAGGCATCTTTACGGCTTCCAACATCCAGTGGACCTGCCTGCAGCTCATTGTGCAGCTTAAGTGCATCAACCGTTAGATCACTATTACCTGTGGGGGAAAAAAAACAATCATAAGACCTGGTCTTCCTGGTGGTCTGACATGTTTCCAATTCACAGATGTAATTTTTAGACTTCAGCATGAACAGGGATGTATGAAATATATATGGTCTTCTACTCTGACTAACTGCACTGACACACCATTAGCACTAACTTTAGAAAAATGTATACAGTTCCATAGTAAAATGTGGATCCACACATAATACTTGTAAAAAAACAAAACACATTACCGACAATTAAGTCTGGTTCATCGACAAAGATGCAAAACAATCATTAAAATACCCGTGTCACTTGCTGCAGAGAACAGTATTGGTATTGAAAACGTATGATAGGTTATCAGCTGGACCGTGTGCTATATTTAGTCAAATTCTAAGAAATTTCATCCAAGTATCACTTGGTTGATCATTTGGATCCACCAGAAGGGAGAGCTATGTCTACAAAATCCTTCCATGGGCCTAATTCATATCTGTATCATGTAACTTGTAGTTGTAAACACCGTCAAAAACACACATGTCCCCTCCGCTAACGATACAAATTAATGCTATATAGTTTGTACTGACCAAAGAAAACGTATTTACCAGTAACATCTGATGACACTTAGTATCGAGGTTGTTTGGGTCATTTTTAGAAGTTTAAATGGCTAGCACCAACTGCTGTTAGCATTAGCCTCATACCCACGTGTATCTTACCGGTGGGACGGCTGAAGAAGCGGCTTTTAGCAGCCTGTCGAAACCGACTGGTCTGCGGATTTGAGTCGCTGCTGTGTCCCTTCTTCCATCTTTTCAGTTTAGACCCAGTCCCAGACCGAAGTTTGCCCGATTTCACCATTTTCGGGGGCGGAAAAGATTCGCGTTACCCAAAATACATGCAGCTTGTGACCACCCCGTCGCTTTGAGATGACGTCAGAGATGCACTCACGTGTTGGATACGGTTAGAATGTTTGTTAGACAGTAGAGGGAGCTCTCCAGCACAAAACAAGCCCATGTAACCCCATATAACCTGTCATATCTTACATGGCCTTTATTTCATAATTCATCCTGACATGTTGTATCACTTTTCAGCTTTTTTGTCATGTGTTTTTTTTCTCAATACGCCAGTAAACTGCAGCTTTCCAAAAATATAATGGCCTGTTTTTTTACTGTCTTAACACCATACAGTAGGATACATTGCTAGGAAGAAAGTTAAAAGCAGAAATCACACTAGCAGTTGAATAATCTTAAATGCATCATTTATTGATGTTATTCAAGTACAGATTTCATATTTTACGTAAAACTACAGTATTTTGGAGTGTTGAAATAAAAAATTAAATGTGTATGACCTTTCAGAAAGGTACCGTTCTTACATTCTGTCTTTGAACCTTGCATACACAGAGGTGACAAGAAAATGTAGTGTGCACATTGGTACATGACAAAACAACACATATTTGTAAATCAATATTTACACTTTTCTTTTTCTACAAAATTTTCTGACATTGCCGTTATAATTCATATGACAGAAATTTTATGAAAAGAAAAGAAAAACCATGATGGAGTTTCACCCCAATTGGAACAGTTTATCAGTTTATCAATAAGCACAAAACATGTACAAGTAGGGGAATCTGTGTAAACAAAAGAGCTGTGAGTTGTCCACACAAACAGACAGATAGGCAAACACTGGGATGTGCATCCTAGGATTCTAGTTTAATCTAAAGTGTTTCAGTGCTTTTCAATATTTTAAATTATTTTTGGAAAAAAGGAAAAATACAAAAAGGAGCAATATAAAAGCAATATTTCTTTATATAAAAATGTACACAAAATTCCACTGCCATGCCGACTGAAAAATGACTTCAAGCCCTACAATTATCCCTGTGCATCCCTTTTCTTTTCTTCACTTCGTACTCCATTGCTGCTTTTGTCACTTAACAATGACTGGAGGGTTTAGATTAACAATAACTTGGACAACAAAGTCCTTTTGGATCTTGGCATCTTGCAGACGAGTCTTGTCAGTAAGAAGTTTCCCAGAGAAGAACCACCTCTGGCAGGTCACGTCAATATCCTCTTGTTCTTCCAGTTGCTTCTTCAGCTCAGCGATGGTATCTACCATGCTGGCTGTCAGACGCACATCTTTTCCTAAAAAAAACAACAAGATATAAATAGATTTGACAATGATTTTTTAACAAGTTGCAAGATGCTGAAAACAAATGAATAATAAATCAGCTTTCAGTTTGCATGAGGTGAGATATGCTTAAATACAAACAGTATAAAGTTGTTTAGCTTTATATTTGTTTTACACATTATGATACAAGGCATTTGTTACCTGTTGCAAATTTCAATTGTATTTGTACATTCTGGTTTTGACACCAAATATTTTTCTTCTTTGCTTACAATACACACTTTTAAGTGGAACAGTGTGCAAGGATGTTGCAGCATTTATTTGTTTTTTTTTCACCACTTGTCCCTATGCAATTGTCTCATAAAATAGATATGTGAAGTGCTTTTGTGTTTTGTTCCTTACCTGATGAGAGTCGTACTCGAAGCTGAAACTCTTGTCTGGACACAGGAGGCTGCGCTTGTTTTTGTGTATTTTCAGAGACTTTGCTTTCAGGAGTTGTTTCAGTGATGAGATTGACAGGTGGGGCTAAAGTATAGGCTGGGAGCTGATAGCGGTTGCCCAGTTCATCATAACTCTCTGTAAGCGAACCTGTTAAGACACAAATAATAAACCATTGTCAGTAATAGCAAATAAGTACTGTGTGTTTTTTCTAGTCTCTATTCGTCTGTTTCCAGAATCAAGAACACTAATGTCCCAGAGATAAGGAACAGTTTAATGTATTTAATCTGCATGTAAACAAATAAATGCACACAGTGTTTTCCACGTATATATCTGTCATACCTTTTTGTGCACCAATCCATTCCCAGTGGTCACGCAGCACTGCAACTATTATGTAACTGCAGCAGTAATCTCTGAACAAGTGATGCATGGGATTCTGGACACAATCCTTTCACATTTTGAGAGTTATAACACTGACTTATGCATTACTGCTACAAGGTACATTCATAGCAGTGTGAAGTACAGTTTCTTTTCTGAGAAGTTTTGTATTTGTGCTTGTCTTGATTTCATACCGTGTGGCAGAGTAATGCAGGCTCCATCCACAATGGCCTGTGCTAGCTCCAGGTCATTGCACTCTGCTGCCAGGGCTGCTGCTCTGAGAGCATCCCAGATTTCTTTCCGTCCGTCAAAGGCAGGCGCCGTATCCCAAAACTCATCCCTCTTACTCCTCAGCTGGCCCTCTGTCATCGGATAGTCACTTTTCCACTTGGGTCGCTCCTTCTTGAGAGGCTCATTGCGTCCTAATGAAATGACAGAAGGTCGTGTTGAATCAGATTCAGTACTCTATAGTCAGGGTTAAAATCTTTGTCAGGAACTGTTCCATTTTCATACAAACTCCTTTTTTTTTTTTTTTAAACCAATTTATTCACTGCATTTGTAGAGCTAACCGGAGCTAATTTTGCCTTAATAACATTACAGCAGAATGTAAAACAGCAAAAAGGGATTATACAGCAGAGTAAAACCAAACCATTCACATGGATCTCCACTTCACTTAGGTCACAGCTGCTGCTTTTCTGTTACCTTGAGCACTTTATGTAAGTGACAGGAAATGTTCTTTGCGTATTTCAAATGCTGATTCTGGTACTAACAGCTCCAAGGAGAACTACTTTCGATCTAATTTATTCAAGAAAACTTTTTTAAAGATGCCATCAGGCCATTATTGAAGTGTATGTATAACATCATGAGGAAAATGTGCATTTTATAAAATAAAATACCTATTTTAATTGGAGATAAGATCGATGGAAGGCTAAAGGAAACTCGGTTAAAATACAGTTGCAGTAAAAAAAAATATTACACCATCAAAAGTAGTCGAAAACAATGGTTAGGAAATGAAGGACTAACTCCTGTGTGTATTATGTGACTAAAACAGACAGAAAAGAAAAAGATGGAATGAATAAAAGCAATGTTTTTGTTTTGGTTATTATCAAGAAAACCACTAAAAATGGCTAGATATCAGCTCTGAAATTAAACTCTTATGAGCTATTTTTGTTCTTATCATTATATTCATCCAAACAAACTTACCTTTAGTTGTTATCAGGCATTAAAACGAATTTAAAAAATTGAAGAAAAAAATATAGTATAATATTATATATCATATATAGTTAACAAATATAGTATTCTTTTTCTTTTGGAAGAAGGCGGGTTTTTTTGTTTGTTTGTTTTGTTAGGAAAATTGATACAGTACACACATTCACATACACATTCACATACTGTGGGATTTTATCAGTGTTAACTTCCACCCACTCTTTTTGAACGTGCTTGTGTTGTTGTTGTTTTTTATTATATTGTTTCTTTTTCTTTTCCATTTTTTAAATGTTCAAATAAATCAAATAAAAAATAGTCTAATATTTTTTTCTGCCACAGTATAAACATTAAAACTTGATTTCTTTGTATGTACTGTATGCCTGTATGCCACCTTACATTTCTGACATTAAAGAGGATTTGTAATGCATGTAGCCATTCATTTTGTTGATATAACCATGGCACAAAGAGAAATTCTACCTCAAGTATGCAGGTGTTTCCATTGTAGCTATATATACAACACATTAAGTGTACCAGTGTACCAAGAAACTCAATTTGATTCAGTGAGGAAAATCAAAGTGATTATTTATAGTGCTGTGGATTACTGCAGGGACCAGCAACACATACATGCATAGTGACGTGCACCCACATACACAAGCGCACACTAGTGGATTATAGACAGTAATCAGGTTCCACATAACAGGATTTATCTACCCCTATCCCATAAGGCATTGGTTGGAGCGATGAACACTCTTTGGCCAATGAAAGGCAGCAGAAATACTCATGTCTAATAAAGCAAGCGCACGCAAATACAATTACAAATCCACTACATAGAAATAAATGATCCTTATTATGATATTCATGCATTTTTATTAATCTTAGCCATGTGTCTCAAATACAGATGTTCCCAGCTCATATTTTATAATAAGAGTCTACATCTTTTCACTTGCTGTAATACTGAATGGTTTTAAATACTTTCAGTGAAATGACCAGTACATAACACAATATATTGATAATGTAACAGCGTGACCTTAGAGATTAACTGTTGACCTGAGATTACAGGTTCTCCCTTTTCAAGAATAGACCACCTCTAATTATTTGACCAGCATCACATGTTTAGATAATTCTTGTTATTATGTATAGACAACTAACCGTTGCATAATACTATATATTAATCTTCAAAGGGTTGTGTTAACATGCAACATCCAAGCAGTTTACTCTACTGAAATCTGAACAACAGAGGCATGACGTTACATTCTGAGATAACCACAGTTGGCTTCACATGTTGTAAAATATGCATCCTTGAGTTAAAGAAAAGAAAACCCATATAATAAACCTCAACTTTAATCTGAGCTTTTATGAAATTTAATATAAGAAAATACTTGAATTGCTTTTAATATCTTCAAAATACAGAGACTAATATAACAATCACTTAAGAAATGAATAGAAAGAAAATAATATTTGGTAGTATTTTGTATTATATTATGTTGCTTAGAACTATAATAGGACAGTCACTTTGTTTATGACAGAGGTCCACTGTGCTGTATGTTTTAGATGTCACCCTGCTCCAACACACCTCATTTAAATGATCAGCTCATCATCATGCTCTGCTGAAGCCTGATAAAAAGGTAATCAGGTGTGTTTAGAGCAGGGTGACATCTAAAACATACAGGACAGTGGGCCTCAAGGACCAGGGTTGAAGACCTTTCCTTTATGGGTTAAATGAAAGAGAAATTCAGCACAGAGAAACACAAAAGAACTAAACGTTTCATTTTGAAATTTTCTTCATTATATGGTCATGCGCAAATACTGTTTGATTATATTTTGACCTGGTTAAACATGCTGGAAAATAAAATAACCAGAGGGATGATTTTTTTTTTCTCAGTCATTATGTTAGTACAAGGCGGCAGGTGCACTCAGTAATAACAACCTGCATTAAATGAAGAATTTCACCTTGTCTCTATGATATGTGATTAAGCCCTGCTGTCTGCACGCAGCAGGGTGTGAGTGTACACAGAAATCCTCTATGACAACTGTCGTCATATATAAGCCCATACCTGGAATTTTGACCTCAGTGTTTTCATATAAGGTCATTGCATCAAGTTCTTCCCCTTAAACTATGATTGACAGAAATACTACTGAAGGGGTTTTAGTTTCATCATGTATTTGAGCGTAATGGGTTTTTTTTTGTTTTGTTTTGTTTTTTAGATGGCTGTATATTATTCCAGCAGAAACAGTGTTCTTCTGATAGTGATAACATTACACAAAGAGTGAACAAATACATTAGCACTATACAGTAGTGGAAAAATTATTTAGACAACCCTTGTTTTCTTCAATTTCATGTTCATTTTAATCCCTGGTACAACTAAAGATACATTTGTTTTTGATAAATATAATGATAACAACATAAATCACTCATGGTAGTTTAATTTCACAGCTGATATCTATCCATTTTCCATGGTTTTCTTGATAAATATCAAAATCACTTAAGCTCTTACATTAATAGTTATTTCATTGTACTGTCAAAAACAGTGCTTTTAGGTATTTCATGTTTTTTCAGTCTGTTTTAGTCACACAATACACACAGAACTTAATACTTGATTGCAATAACCGCCGTTTTTTATTACTTAGGTGGTCCAATCATTTTTTCCGTGACTGTATGTGAATAACATTGACATCTGTATCAAGAAATACATGTAATAAATACCATATCTGCAACCATATATACATTTTTTAAAGTCAAAACCGAATTTCACAAGAAAGTTATACAAATTCTGTGTACAATATTGTGTAAAAAGCTATGCATGTGTTACAACATTTTTAGTTTTGGGCTATTTTAAAAAAAATTCTTCTGATATTTCTGCTTTCAGATAGACAAGAAAATCCATAACTTAAAAGCAACAACACATATAGCCATGAATTAAACAGAAAGACAAAAAAAAAAAACATCTGAGAAATGTGAAACTATTAAGTGTAGAAACATTAAATTAAATTAAATTACATTTCTCCCCCCCCCCAGTGTGGTTTATACTTACTTTCCAGTATCACCTTAAAAAATGTATTTGGTGCATGGTAATAATGGTATTCCCTGGAATTAGGTACTCCCATTGCTGTTCTTGTTCTGAGGTTTGATGTTAGTCAAAAAATCATCCAGAGTCTGAGACAACAAACTGCAGAGACCAAATGCTTGGAAGAGAATGACCAACCAGCTGCTTACAAACCAACTTCCACTGCAGGACTGACAAGACAATTACTTGATCGAGACTGCAACGCCAAACAGATTCAGCACTCACTTATCTGCTGTGACATTTCCCCAGTTGGTTAAAAATGACATCACTCAGTCCATTTATATCCTTTCTAAATTTTGGGATTCCATAAATACCACCAAGTCAGTTCACGAAAAGGAAGTTCAACAAATGGTGACAGTAAGTTTAAACTCCTCACCAGAGACTAACCAAGAGGCCTAATCCTATCAGCTCTATTTAGAGACAGGATAGAAATACCCAAAGGCGACATGCTAAACCTATTAACAAAGACAACACACCGCTGTCAGGCACTTATAACCACTTTAGTGTTAGTAAGTGCAGCCATTGCAGGTGGATTTTTTTTTTCTTCCTAAATATAAACACATATATAAATGCAAATCTGTCTCTCTGATACTCACAAAAAAAAAAAAATCAAACACAGATGCACACACTGTGATTAGCATTCCTGTTCGAAGAGTTTTCCAGGCTGAAAAGATGTTAAAATGTTCAAACTTTCATCTATCTTATAGAGGAATCAAGTCTTTCTTCAAGTGAATAGATATTTCAAAAAGTGACATGAGGAAAATCATACACCAAGTGGGTCAAGGTCTGATATGAAAGCTCTCTAAAGAGCCCTGCTGCTGCTCAATACATAATGCATGACAATCCAGCAGAGTGCGCATCTATTTTATACAGGCCGGGATTGAGCAGTCTTTCCATAAAATACTAACATGGGAAGGAAGATTATTAGCCATATGTAATAGTATGTGTTTCTCTGTTATAATACGTTGCTGGATACTTTAATCATAAGGATGTGTTTGAGTTGCTAAGAATCAACAATTTATCTGATTGGATGAAAATCACAATCTGTGCAATATCACAGTTGCCCCAGTTTTATATATATATTTATGAAAAAAAATATAGACCACGCTTGTTTTCTTCAATTTCTTTCTAATTTTAATGCCTGTTACACTTAAGGTTTGGACAAATATAATGATAACAACAAAAATAGCTCATAATTAATTAATTTCAGAGCTGATATCTATCCATTTTCAAAGGTTTTCTTCATAATAACCAAAATCACTTAAGTTCTTACATCAATATCTATGGCATTGTACTGACAAAAACAATGTTTTTAGGCACTCCATGTATTCTTTTCTCTTTTTCCACATGATACACACAGGAGTTAGTACTTGATTGCCATTGTTTTTGATGACTCTTGATGGGGTAATAATTTTTTACCCCCATGACTATATAGCTATAAAAACAGTGTGGTTTATTCTCCAAGAAAAGGGAACAGCTGACATGCAAAAAGTCCTATTAAATGCAATAAAGTAAAAATGTCAATAGGGTTTTCAGCATGTTTTCAGCAGCCCCTGTTGAGTACTATTCTGTTTCGCAATATAATGCAACTAAACTGAAGCAGTTTCACCTAAAACTGTCAAAGTATTTACTGATACCTAAATGATGCAAGGCCTGGCAGAATATTTGTCTTCCTTACTTTAGTCAGTATTCTCTGAATATAAGAATCACAGTCTGAGAGGTTGGCTCATGTCCCACTCAGAGGCTGCAGTCCACTGTGTTCCAGCTTCTTACCTCCACGTTTTTTGCTCCTTGTCGAGCTGTGGGCACTCCCTTGTCCATCGGTCCTACTCCTCCCCACACAGCCTCCCATCACTGACCCTACAGTCCATAACAAGGAGGAAAATCAGCAGTCTGTCTGGCTTTGGTTCATAATGTTCAACAGCCCCAACCCAAGGAGGGAAAATCCATCACTTCCTATGCTTTAGAATGACCAGCAGTGAAATATACATTTAAATGATGTGAAGATGAATATGATGACTCATTGATTATATGGAATTAAAAAAAAAAAAAACTTATATGAGAATCATTATGTGGTACTAAGGACAGCTCAGCACTCCTTGTTCCTGAGGTCAGACAAGTCTCGATGTTTACGTCACGTGTAATGCCAGCTGACAGGGACACGCGCTCGAACCTCATGCTTACTAATGCTCCAATTTATAATCTATTTTTTTTTAAAGAAGCTTTTTATAGTATTTTAAAATGCACGCACTTAGATATCTTGCAACATTACCAGTTACAGAAATGTTATTTGTAATACATCAGTGATTAATATATCATTTGTCCTCACATCAGTTCATTTCTCGCCTTACCAGAGATCCAGTCTGCTAAATTATGCATCCGTCTGCAGTTTGCTTGCCACATCCGAACTAGTTTCCAAGTGAAGTTATCACAGGATAATGGAGCAATAATCGGAAGGAAAAGATGCAAGTCAGCAGGTTGACAGACACAAACTGAACCACTCTGGGTCCACGGGTGACAGGTTTCTGAGCAGTGTGGACCTCCAGCCTCCAGGACACCAGGGTTTCCGAAAAAAAATCTTCAATCACAATCCGTATTAATATCACCCCCGAGTCATAGTGAATGGAACTCAACCAGCACAGTCCGTTTGCAGTAGACTGGAATTAAAGCCTTATTTGATGGCACGCATGCGCAATCCATACTTATTCTTTCATCCTGCATCAAGTTAACCCCAATACGGAAGCAGTAAGTAAGCACTGGCATCTCCATAATAAAAGATTTTTCCATAAAAACATTAAACAGTCTAATTAACTAGCATTAAGGAGGTTTAAATTCATTTGAATTATTAGATGAAATTCGTTGTAATAAATGGCATTGAACGAAAAAGAAGATGCTATTTTTTTCTGAAATATAGTATGTTTGTGTTTGTTGATTGTATCTTACTTTGAAATATACAACCAGAAGTTGTGACTAGTATTATAATTAACCTGACACATGTTGACAATGTCAAAACTGGCTCTTTAAATACAACACGGAACAGTTTGTACAGTTTAAAACGTGATGTATTCCTAAAGTATTCCTGAAAAATATGTGGGTGTATTCCTGAATTAGTATTTGCAAGTCAAATTGTAAATGACTCTGAACAAAGATTAATTAAAGAAAAAATAAATGTATAAATTAATTAAAAAAACAACTTAGGAATATGTGATAAAAGTGGTGCACAAATGTAGTCCATGGAGATGGTCTCAAAAATAAATCCTCAAGGCTATCTTGATGTGGCATAAGTCTGTCAAGTTGCATTCCAGTATTTAAATACTGATATAAAGACATTTGACATCACCCAGCTGATCCACAGACATTTAAATAGGAGTTTAAAAAAAAGAGTAATATCTACATTATAACTGCAAAATTTACATCAGGTTCCTGCTGAGAAGGAAGGTTTGCATTTGGAGCAATTTTAATCTCTTATAGAGACTCAGCCCAAAATGATGAAAAGTGCAGTAGGCCATTTAAAGAAAAATCTATGAACTATAGGTACTTAACGATTATGGCTTTATCTCAGTCCTTGTCAGGATATTGAACATGTCCAGCAAAATAAGGACAGGTTCAGACAGAACATGTATAGCAAATGTACATCAGTGCAATCAATACACATTTTAAGCCCTCCCACTTCACTGTTATTAAAGGAAACTTTTTTCTTCAACAGACGTGGTTAGCAAAATTAATCTTCTTTTTGTTCACTTTGCTTTCAATTGGGGGAGTGTTCTTCAAATAAGACAGCTTTTCATAAAATCAAATACTGTGCTTGAGAATTGATGGAGTGAACGGGGGTTAAAAACAACTTAAATGTTGGCATCATCCCACACTGGTTTTTCCATTGAATACCTTATTTCTGCTGACAATATCAGAACATATTCTCTAAACTACACTGAATATAAAATATTCATTACTGCTATTTACTCACACTTTCCATGCAGGTAACATTTTGCTGCATGTCACTAAAAATAGAAGAACCCCTTGCTTGTGTAGTTTCAATTTACTGGTCTTTAATGTTTATGTCTACTTATTTCTGATGTAATATATTCATAAGAATCTGCAGATCAGATCTGGCATGAATCACAATTAATCCTCAACTGATGCCCACATGTCTATGGTTCTGCTCTAAATACACAACACTGTGACATAACAGTAGAAGAAGAGTTTATCTACTGTCCACATAAATTCTGATGTAATAGCAGGATAATAAACAATAATTTATGACTGGGTTCCCTTTAAATTGTAATTTACATATATAATAACAATGTATGTGTATTTTTAGCAACAAGTGAAGACAACAGACACTGTGAATTATTTAAATAAATCACTTTATAAAGATTTAACTTATCAAGTACAAAATTCTGATAAATAACACATTGTCATGGTACATGAGTGTTAAGACATTTCAAATGATGAATGGACTTAATCAAACAGGGATGGGATTGTGAAGGAAGTTGAGGGGAACACAAACTTCAGATGTTTCTTTTTTTTTCTTTTTTTTTACTTTACGTAATATTGAATGAACAAGCTGGGAATCATAGTGTGTGTTTGTCTATGATTATTATTTTACAGTTACTTCAGTCCAGTGATATGTCAGTCGGTACACATGGCTTAGAATAGCATCAAACCCATCTTTAGCACAATGCTGAGTCAAGTAAGACCAGTTTCTAGAAGAATCCCAAGAAAACCCCAGAAAAGAACAAAGAATCCAGACATACTGTGTTTTCTCTGCTGAAAAATATAGACCATCAAACCATGAGCAATGCCACAGTGCATTTTTGAGGTATTGGAAGGTGAAACTTTTCTGTTGTATGAAGTGATCATGCAAAAAAACAAAAAACAAAAAAACAAAAACAACAACCTCCGATTAAATGACCAGAGTGGGCTGGATAAAAAGACTTTAAAAAGTAGGCTACAAGTGTGCCGATTCAAAGTCTCTCATACAGGTACCAAGTCCCTTTTAATCGAGAGGATATCCCATGTCATTCCGTCACCGTGTGGGGCGTGTCCAGAGGGAAGTAGAACACGTGTCAGCCAGTGACTAGAGACAAATGAAAGCAAATAAAACATTAGCTAAAACATTCTAAACCAATGGAGACAAATGAATGTTTAGATACATTACATAACCCTTTCACACTGGACAAAAAGCCCACTAGTTCTGGCTTTTGAGGACAACCTATAAGCTAAGATCATTCCTTCAGATGAGATGATTCTGCAGTGGCCATAGGTATTCCATACAGTGAGTATGACTGGTCATTTTCACGTGTATACATAGTTAGAGCTTGGGTTGAGGGGCGTGTCTTATTCTTCAGTATATTGTGTTTAAGGCTTCATCTGGGCCCAATTGAAAACCAACTATTTTAATCTTGTATCAAGTACAGTTGAATGAAATCTTTCTTGATTCCAAAATTGTGGCTTGTTCAGGTGAGCTTTATTCATGTGCAGTGAAGGTAAATACATACAATCATGGAAAAAATTATTAGACCATCAAAAGTAATCAAAAACAATAGTTATGCAATCAAGTACTAACTTGTGTCTATCATGTAACTAAAACAGACAGAAAAGAAAATGTGGGGGAGTGGTAGAGGGGGTTGTCCAGTTACCGAATTGTTGGTGGTTCAAATTCCGCTATGTCCTAGTCAGTCTGATGTGACCTTGGGCAAGACACTTCGCCCTCCTTGCCTCCAGTGCCACTCACACTGGTTCACACTAGTGTATGAATGTTCATTGGTGGTCAGAGGGGCCATATGTGCACAAATGGCAGCCACACTTCTGTCAGTCTGCCCAATGGCAACTGTGGCCACAAGTGTAGTTTACCACCACCAGAGGGAGAGTGAATGAATAATAGGTCACTAATGTAAAGCACTTTGTGTGGCCAAAAAAGCACTATATAAAGCCAATCCATGATCATCATCAGTGTTTTTTCCTCAGTGCATTCCCATAGATATTGATGTAAAAACTGAAGTGATTTTAGTTATTATAAACTATGGAAATGGCTAGATAGCAGCTCTAAAATAAAACTCTTTGAAGCTACATTTGTTGGGACAAATAATGATAACATTAAAAAATAGCTCCTGTTATACTAGGCATTAAAATTAACATGAAATTGAACAAAACAAGGGTCATCTAATAATTTTTTCTGTGACTGTACTGCACAAGGTATGAATATTTTGAATGCCAAGTGAATCTAGCATAAAGGAATTATACAAGATTGAGTGATAATAAAAGTTAAAGAAAGGTTGGGCTGTGCTTATTCTGACAAAAGCAGTTAGTGTATTCTAAGTGATTACAGGCATGAGAACAGCTATGACGTGCATTCTACCTAATCATGGGTAATAATTTAAACTGCACTCTGAATGATTCATTTAGAACTGAGGAAATGGATGTTTGTGACTAAGGTGTGATAATATGCAATAGTATGACAATGAGGCCTGTCTAGAACAGTGGCTTGTGAGCAAATGTGACGTAGGTTGTTGCACAAGGGATACAACATCCGTATCAACTGAACTATGAATTATTTGCTTCTATATAGTACAACACTGAAACAATGAAATGCCAGATGTCCTGGTTTCAGGGAATCTACTGTTCTGTTTTATGTTGCGTTTGTGACCCTGAATGTGACACAATGAAATGAAAAACACAGAGAGGCAAACTTGGTTGCTGGCAGTGTCAAAAAAAAAACCACACACACACACACACACACACATATATATATATATATATATATATATATATATATATATATATATATATATATATATAAAAAGACAGTGCTTCTGTTCTAAGGAAATTCAAGTTGAGAGAGAGAGAGAGAGAGAGAGAGACAGAGAGAGAAAGAGACAGAGAGAGAGAGAGAGAGAGAGAGAGTTAAAGAGCACCCTTCCCAAAAAGAAAAAAAACCACATTCTCTTCAGTGTGAGGCTAAGGCATATATATATATATATATATATATATATATATATATATATATATATATATATATATATATATATATGTGTGTGTGTGTGTGTGTGTCTAAAAACAACACACCTTCTCTTCTCTACACCAAGGAATATTTTCCAGTTATTCAACCTGCCATAATTGAATGGGTTCCTGTAAACCTGCAAGAAAAATGATTTTTTTTTTCAATTTGTCATTTAAATGTGTTAAACATTTTTATCAACTTAAATGAAGGAATTAATTTCCTTTCAAGCAAAAAACATTATTTTCCAATGACAATACTTACTTTGCCCCGTTTTGCCATTCGCTTTGTTTCTTTACCATTTGTGTGTCTTTCTATGCTGGTCTCTCCTCTGGATATAAGAAGACCATGCCAAATAGTAAGTGCTCCCAGGGCCACTCCCACTGTGCTAAAACAACAAAACACTTTACACTTGAGCTACGGCCAAGGCAAGAAAAGACAAAGGACCTGTTCTAATGTTTAATTCCAAAATGAAAGTTCAGATAAACTACTGCAGACTGTTTATAACCAGCTCACTATACGTTTGTACAATCGGGAAGTTATTTAAAGCATGCTAATCAGACTGATTCTAGTAAAGCCTCTGTCAATTTAGATTAGAAAGCAGGAGAGTAAATAATAGTGTGCGTGTAATCACTTTTACACGTCGAGTATGCAAAACTGGATTTAAATTAATCCGCAGTAAGTGTAAATTATTAACGACAATAAGAAATATTTTACCTGGTGAGGACCCACATGTAGATGATGCTCTTGTTAATCATTTTGTCCTTAAAGGTGTATGGGGGTGCAGGTGTCTGATACTGTGTCTTCAATGATTAAAAGATAAAAAAAAAGAACACTGATAAGACTAAAAAGATAATAACAATAGTGTCATTATATAACTGTGTGTGCATTTGAGAATGTACCTGGCCAGGAGGGAGAAGCCCTATTAGAGGTCCAATCCCAGTCACTGGCACCCCTGATTTTTCCATATCCAAATGCTTAAAGCGCTAATGGAGCAGCCCACATACACAAAACCAAGTGTTAAAGACAGAAACAAGGCAGTGTTAGCAAAGAACAGCTAAATCCAACAGAGACCAGACACTGAGGAAAAGGTTATAGAGAATTCAACAAGCCATACAAGGACACCAAAACCAAAGGCAAGAGCAGCATGATAAGAGTAAAATCTCCTCACCTCAAGAGCATTATATGCATCTAGAAACAAGTTTCTACCACTGATGCTACAATAGACACAACCCAGGGTCATGAAGAGACAGAAGGAGAAGAAATACCGGTGGTTAAAGTGTCCCACACAGTTATTCAACCAGGCTGTGTCGATGAAATTGAGGAAAACCATCTTTGTGTCTCTTTGCAGAATATGAAAAATGTGTTCATAAATGGGTATAAACATCATAAAGGATACGACAATGATGGTCCATTTTCAGAATGCACCTGCAAAGAAATAGGGAAACATTTACTGTGATCTCACAAGGTACAGCATAATGTGTCTTTCATGACATTAAAGGGCCACAAGGACTTTTTTCTCTCCCAACATCTCTTACAGAAAATAGCACAGAAAAGCAGCAAATCCCCTGATGCTAAAAAAAAAAAATAAAAAATAAAAAAATAGGCCAACAGCATTGTGTGCTGATTGATAATCTAGATCAAGGGTCTGCAACCCTGGTCCTAGAGAGCTGCTATCCTGCATGTTTGAGATGTATCTCTCTTCCAGCACACCGGATGGTAGCTCTGCAGAGCTTGATAATAGCCTGATCATTTGAATCGGGTGTGTTGGAAGAGGAATACGTCTAAAACATGCAGGATAGTGGCTCTCTAAAACCAGGGTTGCAGACTCCTGACCTATGTTTCTATTATAAACATGCATATTGGAAAAAATACTGGAAAAGCAATGAACCACAAAAGTTGTAATGCATTCAAACTCAACATGGCAACCCAGCTACACGACTTTGTGTTGAATGCAAAGTTAGCTAGTAGTAAGGCAGAAAGGAAAAGAAAGGAAAAGAAAAGTGAGGCTAGGAAGAGTTGAAAGGTTTTTATTTTGTTTTGTTTTAAGCGAGAGAGGAGACCTACGACTTGAAATTACTTTGGATTCAGGAGATAAATCATGACACATATATATCGTACAGAACATGACTGAAGTCTGGCAACTTCCAAACTATAAAAGTAATAAAGCAAATTGAACATTTAGTTGTAATTTATAATTTTCTATTTATTTAGTTGGTAGTTGTAAGCATACATTATACAAAGTGGAGTCCATTCTATCTGTATTCAGGTTGGTAGACATGCAAAGCTCATATGGACAGCAAAAAATATTTCATTCAAGTCATATTACCATTTCAAAATTAAATAATGGTGTCACAGACCACAAATTTTCATCATGTTGTGCAAGCTACCAAATAGCAATGACTTACCTGTTGCAGATACCACAGTGATGTGTTCTAGCTGGTTTGGGAACAATGCATTTTTTGCACACAGACACAAAAGGAGTGTCATTTTTTACCTGTAAGACCAGACACATTTGTGTTACTTTAATGTAAACTCTGAATAGAGGTGCCATTTTTACTTCTGCTAAAAAAACTAAACCCTTTCTTACCGTAGGTGGGCAGCCAGGAGAGGTTTTGGCTGCTTTGTAGTAATGGAAAGCAATCATGATAAGATTCCAATGGCCATAGCAAACATGCCAAGCAATCCATGCAGGTGAGTAAGTGTTGAGAACCAGTGGCAGGAGGACGATATAAGCTATTACCACAATGGAGCTGGTCAGTATTACCACCAAACAAACAAAAACCTTAAGAACAGACATGAAAAAGACACAAAAAAAGATTAGGAACAACTTGAAACCTCCAAGGATGAATTAAATGTCCATGCAGATAAACATACACTCACCAGACCAAACCAGCGAGTAACATAATCCACGGTCCAAAACACTGGCTCAAAGATCGAGTCAAAAACAACATCTGAGTCAGTAAGGGTGTTAAAGTAAAGTGATTGTACGAGGAGTTTTATATAGGCCCAGATTTCGCTCATGCACTGAGGCACTCTGTTTCTTCCTCTCCTGGGCCATGATCGTAAGCGCACACAACGCAGCAGGTGAAGAACAGAGCTGGGACAACACCGCATCCTGCATCTGTAGTTTCCGCAAGCCTAAAAGAACAGTAAATCCTCAGTTAAATTCATAACTTTAGGTCAAGCTGACATATGGCATGTTTCTGTCCAAATGTAGCCCTGCCCTAATGCTGATATAAAATCCCTTCAAACTTTGCTACAAATGAACAAGTCATAACACTATTTTTGGGAAATTATTTAATCAAATCTTACCTCCTTTGTCAGGATGATTTTGAAATCAAACAACAAAAGAGCTGCTTAGCTAATGTTTTCATGAAACGTGATTCAGTTCATGTATTTTAAATAACAGTTTTACAAGTAAATGTAATCTAATCTGCAGACAGTGTTTTGAAATACAACTGGTAGCTCCAAGACAAGACATTCCTTTACTTTCTAAGTAATTTGTAGAATTACACATTTTGACATAAGACAGTAATCCAGGAAACTGCAGTCACCTTGCACTTTTGAATTACTTTATTAGTTATCTCTAATTCAGTAAAGTTGCATTACTGCTTTTAAACTAAATATCTACAGCCCTAGGATATTTTCATCAGACATTCATAGATGAAAAAAACACATACCTTTGAGACTAGATTACTGTCTTAATTACCAAATAACAACTAACACTTTCAGCTGTAGTCAAGGAGCCTATATTATACCAAACTTGCAACCTGTATTTCAGGGTTACGTTGTCTGTAACTCACCATCATCACTAATAGCATCAAAGTGACCTTTTAACTCCCATCAGATACAACAACAATAAAGTGTCATAACAAAAGCCAAGTAGTCAACTGGACATGTCTGTTAAAAGGCTGGCAGACTATTCGTCAAAAGCTTAGGAACACAAAACACTCTGGCTTGTCTGCATTCCAGTCGAGGTGGAGTCTGGGTGGAGATGGAGAAAACATATATTGAACAGGAGTGGTGACTTCTACTGGAAAGGGCTCGGCCCACCTCCCATCAGTCAGTGTTAGGTTTGTTTTTTTTTGGTTTCTTATACATATATTTAAAGCAGGTCTTCTGTCGCTCTTTAGAACTTTGGCCACATTAAATTATATCTAACACCCAGTCTAATTTACTCTGCTGCTAAAATGTCACTGAATCCAGACGCTTCCAAATCCCTTTTGTCTGGATGTGGCACCGTGTGATCCTAAATATCCGATACAGAGCTAAGCCTCTCACTCTATTTTATCACATGTCAAATGTCAAATTGTGAATACTTACTTCTTTACGAGTGCAAGAAAAGTGCCCCTATCCACGAACCCGTCGACATTTTCATAAAGATTGCAAAAATAAGATTATTGATATATATTAGCAAAGAAGAGCTGGAGCTGAGACCTTCTGTCACTCATAACACATCCGAATCCCGATTCAGAACCAATGCGCATGCGTCAAGGGGGCAGTGAAAGGCATCATGGTTATTTGAGTCAGGAAGTATGTAGATGTTGATTCAAAAGCTTAACACGCGTATTTGAATTGAAACTGTTCAGAACTCTAGTTTATTTCAGTGGACATATGTAAAATAAATAAATAAATAAATACAAGATAGAAAATACAAGCGTTTCAAATTTAGAAGTGAATAACGAACTGGATGTTCCAAAATTATCATATATATGAAGTTAGTTTTAGGTTGGATATACAGAGGATCTCTCCATCTCTCCTGCGTCCCCCATTCATTTTTACCATCAGTTTGGTTTTTACATATTTGTGTAAAGAATAGACAAAATTCACGTACAAAGTGGCAATGCAAAATATAACACAATAGAGCAGGATTTTGATCAATAAGAATTTAGGCCAGTTTTTCCTCAACTGCTGAGTCCACAAACAGTCTGTTCAGTTTTGTATCTTTTATTTCCATTTATCGGAGGCATATCTTTTATGAGTATTACGTGTTTTAGTTGAGTGAAATACTTTCAGGCAAATGATGACACTGATGCAGATGTTTAGCATAATGAATATTTTTCTTGTTTTCTTCCACACATAAACAGTGTATTAGGTTGCAGACAGACAAAACAGAGATTTTTTTTAATTCAAAGTGATTTTTTTTACAACTCTGGTATGTGTGTTTCTATGGACAGGGAAAATTGTGAAATTGTAAAATGTTGATGTCTCACCCCATTTTGTGCATGTCTGGTATTGCTTTCTGACCATTATACACAGTGTCAGTAGATTGAAGTCCAAAAGAACCAATGCTTTGTCTATATATTTGTACTTGCTTGTAATAAATTTTTTGCATCATGTGGACAAAGATGTTTTGAGTAACTGCAGATTTCGGAAAAATAATTAGAAAGACAAAGAAAGAAAATATTCATCTAGAAAAATATTTAAGTTTTTTCTCACTTGAATTTTCAAGAGATAAGTAAAAAATACTGGTTGACATTAGTTTTATAGATATAGTCTTGTTGCAAAATGTGAAATTCTGAGAATTGTTTGTTTCTTTATTATTTTTAATATCAATATTTAAAATCAAAACAACAAAGAAAAACATAAAAAAGAAAAAAAATATTTAAAAAGGAGTGGGATGAAATTCAACTTGTATATTTTTTCACCTTCACCCCATACTATGTAAGATCCCCAAAGTAACTTCGCAAATCTTATGCATATTAACATAAATTCTTGCCAAGCCCACACAAAACATAAAAATGCCATACATATAAAACATTTCTGTGCAGTTCATTATGACACATTAAAAATTACTTCTGTATGTCATAGCAGTATTTTATCAAAATAAACACATATCAAAAGTAATAAGATAATTAATAAGATTACATGTTTACTCAAAAGGAATGCTCGACTCAGATCTATTTCAGAACACTGTCTGCACATTACAATACATTCAGACTTATACATGTATATTAAAAAAATTTAACAACACTTTATTATTTGGAATGAAAACACTATCCAACAAGCACTTTTGTTTTCTAGTTCTTCTCATTAAAATATGTCAGATTTAACACATTAATATCTCTCAGGCAGATAAGTTAATAATTGTTGAGTTTTATAATCAGAAGCAGCTGGACTGTAAAGATGTGAGTTCATATTTTATAACAATGCACACTGAGCATATTGAAATGCTATTTTTAACAAAAAAAGATAAAACCTAAATAGATCTAATGGATTGCTAAAAACACGAGCTAAACTTCCCTTTTCTGCCAGTAGTGGGTGAAAGTGAGTTTAAAGCTCCTGAATGTTTCATCTTCAACTTGAAACTAACTTCACTGCAGCAGACTGAACGACACACGCCACTGTGCTGCGTCTCGCCATGTGGACTTTGCGGTAAACTTGGATGCGAAGTTTCTAGCCTTGATCATTTCTTAGTCAACATGTCATTTTGTTTTAACTTTGACGTGCAAGTACAAGCAACAAACCCGGACGATGTGGATGAAAACAATCTGCAGAAAGTGAAAGACACTGCCGTTAAACCTGTGAGTAATGTTGAAAATAAAGAAGCGAGGGCATAATCAGACCAAAATATGACATTATAAACGACTGCTGGTCAATAAAAGATAGATACGGTGTATGTACATGTATAGGTTAAATATATTGCAGGCTGGGGAAAATAGCAAGTGGAGAAATCAGAAACGACATAGCCACGACATTATTTTACATGTTACGGCAGTGGAGTGTCACGGAAGTACATTCATTTAAGTAATGTAATAACATTAATTAAAGTAGTAATAAATATATACTTGGTGCTGACCTGTATAAAATAAGTATGTTAATCAGTCACCATCACAAAAATTAACTGGAAATATTTATGCCTAAAATATTGATATGTAATTGATAAAGTATTACTACTATAATAATAATAATAATAATAATAATAATAATAATAATATGTGTCTTACTTGTACAATGATCAATTCAGAATTGATTTGAGGTCTATGGGTCACATGACATGGAAGCTATTGAAAAAACCCCTGAAATAATTATAACAACGAAGTATTGTATTGAAATTCCAAATAAGACACACTTAACATTTCTAGATAACAAGAAAAATCCAATAATTACAAGCAACTTAAAATAGACAGAAATAAAAGAAAAACACATGGCGCATTAATTTACACTTATGGAAAAAGGATACAATTCAAGTTTTTTTGGGGTTAAACATGTACAAATTACTTACTCTAAAGTTATAGCTCTTTTGATATCTATATACAGTACAAGGCTTTTTCATAAAAATGACAGTTGTCCTCCAATTAATAGGCTTGAATGTATTAATGAAATTATATCCATATTGTGGTTCAGATTACTTCACACAACACATGACATATCTTTTTATTTAATTTGTATTATTGGTGCGTCATTGCTGCTTTTATTTTGTTAATTTTACAAAATTAGATCAGTTTCACCCTGTCATATGACAAACTCTGAACAGAAAGACACTTCATTTTGTTAGATTTCACAGGCTCTTCTTATATACAGTCATCCTCAAAATTATTCATACCCCTGGCATTTGTTTTGTGGCTTTTTGTTTTTGTAATTAAAAAGACTGAGTTTCATCAAGTTTCTTTCTGACTTGTATGTGATACACAAGTGAAGGAATAATAACAAATGATATTTGGAGAAAATTTTATTTCAGGAGTATTTTATTAGTAGATTTCCAAAAAAACACCATGTTCAAAATTATTCATACTCTAGGTTTACTCAGTCAGTCAATAGAGAAGCCTTTGTTCTTGATCATGGTTCTGCAAAGTGCCTACTGTTTGTCTACTGTGGGGTTCTGGTCCATTCTTCCTGGACCAAAACCTCCAGCTGGGTCCATTTGGATGGTCTCCTACCCATCACTCTGGTCTTCAGCTCTTCCACAGATATTTTATATGGTTTAGGTCAGCACTTGGACTGGATCATGTCCTTGAACCACTACTGCACTACCTTGATGGTCTACTTGGGGTTAGTGTCCTTCTGGGATGTCCAATCAGGACCAATCTGGAGTTTATCTGCAGACGCTTTCATGTTTTTAATTTTTTTTTCTTCAAGTATTATTTGTTGTTTTTCCTTCCTTTTTGTATCACATATAAGTTACAGCAAACATGAGGAAATTCTTTATTTTTATCACAAAAACAAAAAAACTTACAAAAATGACAGAGCTATGAATAATTTTGATGATGACTGTATATATCAGTAGGGGGTTTTTTTATATATCCTTTGTTTTTCTCACAGATTACAGATCATGTAGCAATAAGTCAGTAGTCTGAAGTATGATTATAATTACAAGTTCATTATCTTACAATTATGAGACATTTGATTTAAAAATATATTTCTTTAATGATTACATTGTGTTTGTGAAAATATCCACGACAAAACAAAGATGAGACAATATGAAAACAATGATTAATGGTTGTTAGAATAGTCACTGTAGAACTAAGGAAGTTAAAAAAGCAATACAGAGCAAACCATTTGAAATTTTAACTGAATAAATAGTAAGGCACCCATAAGTGTCCAAACCACTGTAATACATAATTGATTTAGAAAAGGTTTGTGGTTATTTTTTCTGATTTATTTTAACGGTTAAATCTGTTTAGTTCATATTCTGGATTGTACAATGACAACCTGTTTTTCCCTTTGAAAATACATAAATGCGTACATGGTAAGGTTTCCTATTTAGTCCTAACATAAAATAAACCAGTGCAGTCTCATCACATAAACCTTCATAAAAACATGCAATGAGGTTTTGAGGGTTACTTAACACAACTGAATATTTGGCACAATAAGTGTGGTTTGTGAGTATCTCAAAATATGAGCCATGGTGACATAAAAAAGGTCAAAGAAAGTTAGACAAGTTGATACTGATAAGATGACACAACACAGGCGTTCCAGGTATTTTTTATGAAATCAAGGAGCTCCTGGCCATGTGACTTCTGTGTTTCTGAGTTTGACATTTAAGTCATGGTTGAATCATACAGTTTCTGATTTCTTAAATGAGTAAAACCAGATCCAGTAATAGATCTAAAATGACTGATGTCAGCATGTCATGTGAAACAAGTTCAAACTCAATCTTGTGTCACACCTTTGCCACTTGACTTTTTCTCGTGGTTGAAAATAAGTATTTGTTCTGTTGTTTGTGTCATATCTTAATCTACCGTCTCACTAAGGAAGTCTCACTAGTAGAAAATTAGTTGTTTATTTCACCGTTTTTTTTATTTATCTATATTATTTCATGCTTTATTTCATTTTGCATACAATTTGTTACTAATGTTGACTTAAAGTTAAATGGGTTATTTTTTATTGATATACTGACAACAATCAATAAATGATAACTCAGTTAGTTTAATAATTCATTGCATTGCAATTCATTGGTGAAGTTATGTTCTTGTTGTCGTTTGTCTGTTTGTTTATCTATGTTCAACATAACTCAAACAGTTATGGGTAGATATGGTTGAAAATGTCAGGAAATATTGATACTAGTACAAGGAGCAAATTATTACATTTTGGTGGTGAATAGGGGTGGGGTGGTCTGCCTGGTTGGAGTCTGTGCTATCTGAGTGCTTTTCTAGTTAGTTTTTGGTTTAGTTGGAGTATAAGGGATTACCCAAAGCAAGGAGCTACTTTATATTAAAATAAATGTTAGAATTGCAGTCAATTAAAATTCACTCTCTTATGGGACTTTACTGTATTTGGACCCTAAGGTTAATTTTAGGTAATATTTGACAATTTTTAAAGTTGAAATACTGCATATTATATGCATATATATTTATATATGTAAATGTGAAAACAGTACATTTCCATCTGGCTACAGTTTGAATATACTGCAATATACTGAATACTGCAACTGAAACACACGTCATTGTATGTTGTACTGTTTTTAACAAAGTTGACACACCTTTGCCCTAATCAGCCTAACTGGTTTGTACTTTTATTTATTTGTTTATTTATTTTGCAGATTGAAGGTATTCCCAAACCAGCAGAGCCAGTAAAAGAAGCCAAAGAGCACCATCCACCATCTGATCCACACTTCCTCCTTGCGGACGCTGTACCCGAAACGGTTAACATAGGGACTCTTCCTCCTCTCCACTTCCTTAATGAGACGGTTTTCGAGAAAACATCCACAGAGAGAGAGGATGAGGAGAACATTCTTTCTCGAACTGTGGAGCAGAGGTCTGATCTCATCTCAGGCGTGTATGAGGGAGGGCTGAAGGTGTGGGAGTGCACTTATGACCTACTGGAGCTGATTGAGAAAGACATAGAAACGTTTGGGGGTAAAACTGTTTTGGATTTGGGCTGTGGAGCGGGCTTGTTGGGGATTTTGGCACTGAAAAGAGGAGCTAGGGAGGTCCACTTTCAAGATTATAACAGTACAGTTATTGAGCAGCTTACGGTGCCAAATGTAATGCTAAACTGCCAAGACGATGATGTAGACAGCGAAGAAGACAATGAAGGAAAGGCAGAGGGGAAAAAAACGAAGGACGATGGGTGTAAAATGAAACTGACAGCGAAACAGGAGGAAAAAGAAGGCAAACCACCACCTAAGAAAAGAGCCCTAGATATTTCTCAACAGCCGTTACTAGCAAAGTGTCGCTTCTTTTCTGGTGACTGGAGCACTTTTCTCGATTTAGTAAAAAAAGAGGACCCACAACCTAAATATGACCTCATACTTACTTCAGAAACTATCTATAACACTTCTTACTACCCTTCCTTACACGATACCCTCCACAAACTACTGGCACCAGATGGCTCAGTCTACCTCGCCACCAAATCACACTACTTTGGTGTAGGTGGCGGATTGCACCTGTTTGAGACGTTTGTTGAAGAGAAGGGTATTTTTTCTGTAGGTCATTTGTGGGATGGTGAGGAAGGTCTTCAGAGGCATGTGGTAGGTCTACATTTTAAAGGAAAGGCCATTTAGATTAGTCTAACGGGCTTTTATTACGTATTGTTAAATGCAAGGACAAGAGTATGTTTTCAGTCTTCTATATGAAAAGCTGTAATAAAAGATGGTGTCTCAACTTAATGTATTTGTACGTTGATTACTTTCACCTTCTTCTACTTCCTATATAGAAATTTGAATATGTCTGCTGGTAACTGAAGCGCGGTTGAAAGGGGCTGTTACAGGTCTTTAGATGCACGGGGAGGAAAGAAAGGAAATGGGCTCAGTGACCTTTGCAAGTGATTTCCCCAGTGTTCAAACAGCAGCATGAAAGCCAGGCTTGTTTCTGAAGTCCGGCGCAAAATGTCAATTGCAACTTATCCCACCAGCCCAAGGATGTAGTTTGAAAGTGGACTCTAGAGTCACTGCACATCAATGGTGGGACTCTATGAGGTCTCTGTAGCTCTTATTCTAGTAATGGCTCCTGCTGATTCTGATGGGTTTCACTTCCAGGCTTTGTCTCTTTAAAGGGAGGAAAAAACCCTGAATTTGCTTGTCATATATAACCAAAATACTATTTGAGGTATATGCATTTATGAGACAGGAACTACTTAAGCTTCTCCAACATTTTGTGGAATCCCCTGATCAAGGAAATGTATTGTGTTAAGTAGGTTGGGTTTTTTCTGAGGAAGTTTCTATCAAGTCCAGACTAGTTTATTGTATCAACAAGGTAAAGAGGATGAGGAAATCAGGAGGGTTTTTACAGTCGTTGAACAATGACATAAAACTTTATTGCTTCTTGGTTTATTTTAACACTCTCGAATGGTTTCATCTTGCTGATATCATATCCACTTAAAGTAATACAACTGGTCTCACATTCTCATCCTGTTTAACTGACCAGAGCAAACAAAGATATTTTACAAAAGCTGTGTTTAATAAATACACCTTTTTCAAACCTCACCTGGTACACAAATATTCACATGATCTCATCCTAAATATCTCCATGATGCAAGACTTATACACCCCTACTGATAAAAATATTTATCAATGATAATATATTCTTGCAGGAAACGTAGCGTCACCACCTCAAACCTGACTGTGTATTACAAACACCTACAATGTGTGGACAGAATTTCCAATTGCTTAGAATGTCAATATACTGTACTGTTTAACAGTTTCTGTGTTACACATATATTTAACACCAAACATAGTTTCTGTTTGCATATTCTCGCCCGGCAAACTTCCAGCGTGTCAGCTTCGTCATGGTCTCTCATCTCGACAGCTGTTGATGGCCTGTGGGGGAATTCCTGGTTCCTCGAGTAGACACAGCCTTTCCCCTGCTTACTTTATGGGAACAGGGGGCAGGGCCAGTCAGATGGTTTTCCTCAGAAACTATTATGTGTTGATTCACTGTGAGGGGGCGTGCTGTTCACTCCCACTGTTTCCTTCTTACTGGGAAGTGACTGTCAGGCTTACCGTACAGAGGGAGTGCATGATAAACAGTTTGAGAGGGAGGGAGGCCGGTGGGTAATGTGAAAGGTGGTGGTATTTAAGGTTCTTTGCTCTGAATGTCAGTCAGTATGCTGTATCCTTCCCTGGGACTTGGAGGACATGGGAGAACGAACAAAACATCCAGGTGAATTGATAAAAGGATGGTTCACTATTACTGCGGCCACTGTGGAAAGCCTTGCTGCTGATTCAACACTAAAACATCTTTCTGTTGAGATGGAACTGCCTAAGCGGGGTTGAAGTTTGACACTACTGGGAACAATGTATGAGGAGATGGATTTCTGATGTATTCAAGCTCTGGAAGGTAAATTCAGTCAATATGTGAGTATAATGGGTTTAAAAAAAAAAGTCATTATCAGCAGTACTTTTAGTGTTTTTATTTATTGCTGGTCAAAGCTTCTGTGTCAGATATACAAATAGAAAACTTAATGGTATAAAGTTAGTGTTTCAAATACATGGAGTACTTACAAAGAAAACACTTCTACATTTATTTGACTGCCAGCAAATTACATTTGTTAATTCTGCCATTATGCTCCAACAGTATGAACAGTTTAAACATGTATGCTTCAGGGTATTAGGGTAAAATATGAGGATTTCTTGTTAACCGAAAGGCAGTAAAACCGGTTGTCTCCTGGTGCAACTGCCGGGAAGATAATTTCCTGAGTATAGTCAGGTGTGGCCTTCTTAGAAAGTTCATTGTAACATTACATGTATCTCAAAAGAATGAATAACCCATATTCAGTAAACAACAGTGACAGAGATAACATTGAGACAGTATCTCACTGTACATTGAGTGTCAATATTTACTTCAGTCCATGTTTGAGCTGTTTGGATATGAAGGAAGCGATCCAGGAACACGGTCTGGTGGGTTAATATCAAACTTGGTATTGAAGGTTCAAAGATACATTGAACTAACTGTGTGACTTACTGTCCAAAAGTTATTTTCTTCTAGGGAGTGCTCATTCATAACTGATGAGTCATTTTATGTCCTGACCAGTGTGTTATCTCCACAATCAGATGCAGTGCTTACCTCAGCTGGGTGGTCA
Organism: Siphamia tubifer; assembly: GCA_020466265.1. Classification (NCBI taxonomy): domain Eukaryota; kingdom Metazoa; phylum Chordata; class Actinopteri; order Kurtiformes; family Apogonidae; genus Siphamia; species Siphamia tubifer. The sequence continues at coordinate 18,630,122 of CM035797.1, read as the reverse complement.
GGCTTTCATTTCAGTAGATGTCAAGTACTTTCTGTAACACTTAAGTTGAGAGCAGGCTGGGATCACATGGACATACCACAAACTCTGTCATACAGCAGAATGAGATCTATTAAAGCACTTATTTCATTTAAAAGATTTGTATTCTATCTTTGTTTAATTCCATAGCCACTTTATACATCCGATTCTGTTCTAAATTTAAATATATTTAGAAATGTATGTCCAAAGTAGGCTGATGTGTTTCATTTTATACATCTAAGGAAGTACTCAGACTCAGATCTTGCTCAATTTTCCAACGAACAGGCTAGCATTATGAACTCATCATGATCATACTTTTCAAACGAAATGGGGAGGGTCACTGGTGGTGTGGCTTCAAAATGTTGCTCAACATGCATAGTATGTGTGTCACAGTCTCACATCTTAAACCATAGTCTGTTAGGCATAATAGTAAATGGTTTTAGTAGATTATAATATTTGTTCTTGTTATTATTGATCATAATTCATGTTAAATTTAATGATGAGAAACTATTGTCAGGGGATCAAGCAGCTTTTGTGGATCAAATGTGGAGTGCTCCACTATGAGAACTGAATTCCATAGATGGTGACATCTTCAGGTGTCATCTATGGGCTCAGTTCTTTTGGTATGGTACTACTTTTTCTGCTACAAAGAAAATCCGACCATCAAAAGTCATTTTCTTTCCGATGTTTGTAAGCAGGATGTAATTTACATTTAATAATCAATAAATTGAACAAATGTGAATGTGCCACTGTGTAATTTATCAACTGAGTTCTGATAAGTGTTGTACAAATTTATTTATATATTTCACAAGAAAGAGGAAGATCATCTGAGAACACTGATATTAAAAGACAATGGTTGTTCTCATAGTTTGTTCACAAGTTTTTGTTTTTTTTTGGTCTTTTCATTTTGTCTTTTATTAATTTAAAATGTTACTGACAGTTTTGTTATGGCAGCCAAGACTGTTTTTAATAACAACATGGGAAAGAACTGAAATGTCCTCCTGTTACCTCTTGAGTGTAAAATTCAGAACAGGAAGACTCAGGCATTTTAATGCCATATTACTCTGTGTACCGAGTTAAACTGAAAGAGACATTAAAACATGAAATAATAATTCACATAACAATATGAAAGAATGAGTAATAGTCTGAAATATTACACATTAAAGGTATAATTATCATCATTTCTTAATTTCTCTAATTTCATGTGATAACATTGAAATCAAAAGGGTACATACCTGAATTCTTTTTCCTTTCCTTTTTTTATTGTTATTTTTTTCATCACCAATAAATTTTCCCCTCTAGACCTTCTTTTCTTGTTTACTGTCATGATTTACTTTTCCAGCCTTTGACATTGTGTATCATGCACTCAACATAAAAGCTTCGTTAGCTGCGCAGTAGTTCTGAGGAAGGACTACACACCCATTCTGTCCATGTAAGGCCTAGTGGGTCTTAAGTAGCTGAACATCAAAACCATAGTGGTCTGTGTTGCAATTTTACAACAAATGTTACATTTACAAACATAATGCTTGGTGACGCAACATGACAGGACAGTTATTGTGCACATTTTTTGTTTGTAGGAAGTCATAATCAGGTCCGGTTGAGTATAATGTTAGTGGTGATGTGCTGTAAAACAGGATTTAAAAAAGAAGTAGAGAAAATTAAAGAATACTATCGCAACTGGTAGTTGGTTTCAGATTATGTTTTTACAAAATTCATTTTTGTTTTGTCATTAATGTACAGAGAAAAACTGTAACACCTCAGAATATATTTGTCTGATTGAGGATTGTCTCATTTTGATTGTTTTTTTTTTTTTTAAATAAATTATTACCTTTTTACAAACTGACAGTTGCTCCTTGTCATCATTTGCTTTGCTTCAAAAAGGTTTTTTTACTGTGTAAAGAAATAGAAGATATTTTACAATATAGAATTTCTTTAAATGTTCTAATCAGGAATGAAGTATAGCTTGTACACTTTCAATTTAGTATAACCATAAGAACTGCAGAAACATTTCCTATATGCTATATATAAACTATAACCTTTGTAAGCTGGGGTGGCACGGTTGTGCAGTGGTTAGCACTTGTGCATCACAGCAAGAAGGACCCTGTTTCGATTCCCACATCTGACCTTTCTGTGTGGAGTTTGCATGTTCTCCCTGTGTCTGTGTGGGTTTTCTCTGGGTACTCTGATTTCCTCCCACCATCCAAACACATGCACTAATAAATTAATTGGTTAATCTAAATTGCCCATAGGTGTGAATGTGAGAGTGATTGTTTGTCTATATATGTTCAGCCCTGATGAACTGGCGACTCATACAGGGTGTCCCCCAACCTTCGCCCATTATACCTGGATTAGGCCCCCACAGACCCCCGCAACCCTAGTGAGGATAAAGCGGGTACAGCTGACGAGACGAGACCCTTATAAGTTAACATTCATTAACAGTATTCTTGGATTCCTCCTTTCCTCAGTCTCAAGATACATGAAGCACTTTTTAACACTCACTGTGAGGATCATTATAATCAGTGTGCGAATTACCCCACCATATTTGGGGGGTCCTGCTCCTTCACTTCTTCTATGACCATCATGGTCCACTACCATATCAATGCCCAGCATGATCATAAAACCATATACAAGGTCTAAACATGCCACTACTGTGATCATTATTGTTTGATCAACTTCCAAAAGATAGAAGTCAAATTCACTAAAATATTATTCTGAGTCACACATTTACAAGAAGCCTGCTGCTTATTTCATGAAATCTTGATTTGGTTCATTTTTAGATATCATTAGGCCTGGAGCTAGCACAGAACTCTCTCATATCCATTATAAACATAAACCAATGTTCTATTATAGTCTATGGTAGTTAGTGTCAGTAAATCAACACAATTACTCTGATATTTGTGAAGCCTGACCATTTTTTTAATGTGATTAAGGAGCATACTATGAAAAAAAAAACATATTGCTACTGCTCTCTTCTTCTGTGGTCAGATATCAAAATGGTATGGTCCAAAATATAGGTTCTGAAATAGGAACATTAAAATAAAATGTTCCTACAGTGAAAAAGGGAGTTGACTTGTACTCTATTCTTTTTATTATAGTGTTTCACAATATCGGCTAAAAATTACCTTACCCCCCCCAAAAAAAAAATAAAAAATGAAAAAATAAATTATATTTCTGTCTCTTTGAGGGGTACTGGGTCTTCAATGGGGGGTATAGTACTCCCCAGTACCCCCTGTAAGTCTAACTATGCTTATAACCAATGGTGTTAATATAAAATATGAGATTTCATACCTCCGCACTTAACATATATGTATATGAAATTACATGAATATCAGATAACTCTAATTAACTTAATTCTACAACCTATACTCTGCATTGTTATTTAGCATTTACATGTTAAGGTTCTTCTATCACTTGTAAATTAAGCTTTTTCTTTCAAGGTCCATTTGGCCCTGTCTATCGTTTGGCCCCTAAAACCTGGAACCCACAGCCCCCAAATCACATATACTCCGTGATTGACAAGATATCAACCAATCATTTTTACCAGAATAATTCACACAACCCTTTAGCCTAATTTTAATTGGTTGTAGTAGATGTCAATCAGTGACGTAAAATTTCTTTCAGCCAATAAGGAAGTTTTTCATGTTTGTGTAGCGGATGAGCAACAGGCTGGGCCCCTGTTGAGGTTAACACAACGGTCGGAGTTGTATCCCGTTTTGTAGCCTTTTTAAAGTGAAACTTTTGTTTTTAAGTATTACTTTATTCCATTTTCTTTAACACTGGGTGGAAAGCAAGAGTTTACTGTATCTGACTGTTAATAGAACAACCGGGTTTGTTCGAGGCTGTGCCATGGATGAAGTACGGCCTACCAGTGGAGCTCAAGCCCACGGGCTTGTACCTCTGTTTCCCCCCGGACTGCAAGCTATTTATGGAGAATGCCGGCGACTTTACCCCGATCAGGCCAACCCACTTCAAGTTACAGCTATTGTAAAGTACTGGTAGGTGTTCTGTGCATTTATGCCTGGTCCGACACGTCTTTCAAACCTGCATTTATTGAACAACATGTGAACTTGATGGTTGGACGTTTAGCTAGCAGTTAGCCTCCTTGCAGCAATTTAGCTTCAACTTCTTATACTGTATGTAATTATTATTGGGTTTTTTGGGGGGGGGGGGGGGGGGGGGCTGGTCCAGTCACACACCTTTATAACAGTTAATGAACAGCAACGCCCGTTCTTAAGTGTCCAGCCCACTGTGGACATGTTTCCTGGTAGTCTTTCTACACAAGTACAGTAGTAAACAAGAACAAGTGACCACTATGAGACAGATCTAAATGTTTTACTTTTACATTTCCCACAGGTTAGGAGGTCCAGACCCATTAGATTACATTAGTATGTATAGAAATCTAGGATGCCCTGCTCAGGACATCCAGGAACATTGGCACTATGTCAGCTTTGGACTGAGTGATCTATACGGGGACAACAGGGTTCATGAGTAAGTTCTTTATCCTTTCATTCAATGTTATTGTCTCCTCTGAGGCTTTCTATGTATGCTAAATATTTGCAAATGTTATAAGTGTTAACAATGGACCACCAACTGGTTGGCATGCACCCTACTGATCCTTTATTATTCTGCAACATGCTCGTCCTCATAGCCTTTTTGCTGCTTACAGCCTTAATACATGAGAGAGAAATACAAGTGCAGCTCTTAGTGCCTTTGTTTATGCAGTTAATCACAGTAAATGTTTGTGTCAGATTCACAGGGGCAGATGGACCCAGTGGTTTTGGCTTTGAGCTGACGTTTAGGCTCAAAAGGGAGGCAGGAGAGACTGCACCACCAACCTGGCCAGCTGAACTAATGCAAGGGTTGGCCCGTTACGTGTTCCAGTCAGGTAAGAGCACTGAATATGCCTGCACTGATAACAACATCCAATCTAAAGTGCTGCTCAACTTATCTACTGCCTCCAACTAATACATTTCAAATTATTTGCCACTCTGAATAAGTGATTAGTTTAAAGTTCTCTTGTAAGGTAACTGTCTTCTGAAAATGTGTTTGTGGTGGATTTTAGACTGACTTTTAGATAGAGTAATACAGGGTATATTCATTTTGCCTTTACTAAATAGGAATACAAAGTTATAGGGTTCTCCATGTCAGTGTAGTGTAACTTAATACTGTATTGGGCTTTTTACATTTTAAATATTATGCTACCACTACTATCACTACAACCAGTGACTAGTTGTTATTCTAATATGGTTGTTATTTTAGCTTGAGCAAATAATTCCTAGCATCATTTATTACTTTCTCATTACCTATATCTGTCAAATTCTTTTTTAGCTCTTTTGTTCTTGAAAAAAGTAAAGGCATACTATTTTATTTCCTCTGCAAACTGTGGCACTTGGGCCACCTTAGTGTCAAATTAATGGCATTCCAAGAATTTAAGTCTGTCTCATATTGAAAAATTATTCACCATATTTCTGATCTGAAATCAGCATTTTGGCTAGCACCATTTGTAGGGTGGAGCCATTCTTTGGGTTGTTTCTTTTTGTTAATCATAACTCTGTCTTGTTGCAAGTTTCTAGCCTTGACACATGACTTTGATGCCAGTGCGTGTACAGTGTTTAACTGTCAGCAGAACATCTTGGCAGTAATAAAGTGAACCTGGTGAACTTGGAGTCCTATAGTTGCGATGGGTTGAACATTTTACAATCACGTTCTCTTAGCTACGTCAAAAATGGAAAATGTTTGACAAAGGCTCCTGATTTATATTTTTCATGAGACCACAGCTTGTTCATGGTCTAGTAAATGATTTCTATTTAATACTCTAAATACAACAGCTCTCTTTTGGCAGCAGTTGCCATGCCACCCTGTCAGATATGTGTGAATGTGAAGAATGTGGTCTTTGTAAAGGTAGTTTGTGATTCCAGTGTTACATACAAACATGCATGAATAGAGGACTCCACTGCCAACTTATGACTTAGTTCTTTGTGGTAGGTTGAGCATTGGGAATTCACGGGAAGCTACTTTTCCGTTTTTTTCTATTATAATCGGTTTGTTTTTATGAGTTGAGGCTGTCATTGTGTTTGTAGTCTCTGTCTTGTCGAAATGCATTTGAGACAAGTATGTGTGTAACCAAGTGTTTGAAATCTTAAGTTCTTTTTATAGTGCAGTCAGCAAAGTCTGAAAGAGAAGGTGGGGGGTGTTAAAAGCCATCCATAAGGAGAAAAAGGCTATTCTCATTTTCTCTTCGGCTTCCCTCTCCTACCCTTCTCTACTCTCCAGCTGGGGTCAATTTGCGCGTGGGTGGGCTGGGCCCCTGAGCAAAATGAATGCTGATTCGTGGCCGTCTTCCCCTTTGCTTAGTTGTTGCAGCATATCTGGACTGGGTGTATGTTACCTCCCAAGCAGATGGACTCCTCACATTGTAAATGTAGTTTCTATCCCCCCCATTTGGGTTTTAGTTTCTCTCCACTTTTTTCTTGCTGATCTGTGTCTTAATTTTCACATTAGCTCTGATAGAATAATAATATACTGTCAAATGATGAAAAATAGGATATAAAACTCATGCAAATCATAAAAAACTACTTACATTTTGACATCAATCTTTGATTTAATTTATATCCCACTCTAAAATGAAAAATGTTCCCCCTCTCTCTTCTACAGAAAATACATTTTGTAGTGGTGACCATGTATCGTGGCATAGTCCTTTAGACAATAGTGAGTCTCGCATCCAGCATATGTTGCTGACAGAAGACCCACAGATCCAACCCGTTCATACACCATTTGGTGTAGTGAGCTTTCTGCAGGTGAGTAAAATTATTTTAAAACATGTCACAGTCAAGACATTTTCAGTAGATAGTTCAATAGAATGAAATGAATGGAACTGGCACAATCAAATTTTATTAATATATTAACACTCTTTCAAAGTAATTACTATGTATTGATTAGAGCATTATTATTGTGTCCAATATCAATTGAATATTTCTCAAGAGTTACGGTCAGCCAACTTTTCATAATTGCTCCCTCCACAACCATGATGGATTTGTTCTGTTAGTTCTCAGGGTTTTAAGCCTTGTCATCATTTATCAAATAAAGTGGGACTCAGTGGCACTCATATTACTCCAACTCACTCTGTACACTCTTTCCTGTAGATTGTCGGTGTATGTACAGAGGAACTGCAAGCAGCCCAGCAGTGGAACGGCCAAGGAATCCTAGAGCTTATGCGTGGAGTTAGAATGTGAGTTCAACTGTGCAACACCTAGATTAATGAGCCTTACTTAAGTGCCTAGATGTGCTTTATCTATTACAGGGTAACATTTGCAATTGTCTCAAAAAGGGTCAGTCATCTAAATAGTGAGTAGAATCAGTCCAAAGCAATTCACAAAGCTGGTAACATCAGTCCCACACAAGTGCAAAGTATGTTGTCTGGCTTAGCATCAATAAGTGAGCAGAAGAAGAGCGTAGTTGCATGCTTATTTATTAACATTTTGTGTTTGAGTTGAAGTTAATGATGTGTGACTAATGTTGATGGCTGTCCTGTGTACAGAGCCGGCGGCCCATGGCTCATCACAGACATGAGGCGAGGGGAGACCATTTTCGACATCGACCCACACCTCCAAGTAAGGCTTTATTAAGTTATGCAGTCTTGGCTATGTGAAATTTACTGCACTTTAACAAATTGAGATGACAAGCAGTGATTTGCTAGCTTACATGTTTAACAGGAATGTGTTGAAATACTCCAGCTAAATTCCGCATCCACAAGGCACACCTTTTCAGCCACTATAGGTTAATGAAACTTGGTGTAGTATAGTTCCATTACATATACAGTTGCAGCCATTTTCATTTTGTGCTCATGTTACTTATGTTTAACCCTCCAAACCTGGTTCTTATTTACTCTGTTGTAATTGACTGTTTAAAGAAATAAGCTCAAAGCTGCAGGTAATGAAGGGCACCATGCAAGTAAATCAAAGGTTATGAAATGTTTTTTTTAATTTTGCTCCATTTGCTCATCGTATTATGTTCTGTAAATTATGTATGTCTTCTGAGGATCTGCAAGTGTTGAACTGAAATGATTGAATCAAACTAAACTTTGATCATTCATGAATGAACTGTACATTCATTATAAGCCAGCACCAGTATATAATGCATAAAGCAGCCCCATAGTGACTTCTAAATAGGGCAAATAGTAACCACTTATTGTAATATTACTTGATGTTTTATGTCTTTGAACAATTTACAGTTCAAAAATATCTGAAAACTGCATTCAGTCAGGGTTGACTTGTAGAAACAAATGGTAGCCTGTGGGTCTTGCTTAAGCCCACTCTTAGTCCAGGAGGACCCCAATATTGTCTTTTACTGAAATGTCTCCCTTATGTTAGTTTGACATTTTCTTGTGTTAATGATTGCGTATGTGTGTTGCTCATCCAAGCAGGAGAGGGTGGACCAGGGAATCGAGACGGAAGGCTCTAACCTGAGTGGGGTCAGCGCCAAGTGTGTGTGGGATGACTTGAGTCGACCACCAGAGGATGAGGAGGACAGCCGATCCATCTGCATCGCATCACAGCCGCGGAGGCTTTCAGACAAAGGTACTCCTGAATCCCCTCAGGCCTCTTCACGCTGTGATTTTTTGGACTCAAGAGTTTGGTTTTGATACCGTCACGACAGTGTAATGTGTGATGGTCTTGTGTGATGATCTTGTGTGTTGACAGACACAGAGCAGATAAGGGAGACCCTGAGAAAAGGACTGGAGTTCAACAGCAAGGCAGCACTGCCAGCCATCAACAACCCGAGACAGAGCAATGAAAGATCCCAGTAAGTGTCCATCACACACACACACTCTGCATGTTATGGGTTCAACATAGCCAAAGGTTGAACGAGGATAACACTACTCGCCATGCTCCATGCCAGGTCAGCTTAGAAACTGTTATCACTGTTGTTTCTTAGCTACCAGCAGAATGTGGTCTTTTCTGGCCTGTGGAAGGCATTGCCTGCTCTTCAAACACAGGTTCATCAGCACTCTTGTGAAATCTGTATCTGTGTATTCTCATTAACACAGACACATGACAAGGTTTTTTTCATAGGGAGAAAACCGTCTGCCATTTCTCACTAAAGTTTCCCTGTCTTCGCTTCTACATTTTTGTTTCTTTATCTGTTTCACAGGAGTCGAAAGGACAGTTTGGAGAGCGAGAGCTCAGCAGCCATTGTTCCCCATGAGCTGGTACGAACACGACAGCTGGAGAGCGTCCATTTGAAATTCAACCAGGAGTCGGGCACACTGCTGCCCCTATGCCTGCGGTACGACGCCATTGTTATTCCCACTCCCCCATATTTTACCTTTGTGGAATGTTCCCCAGCACAGACTAATGAAACATGCCTCTGTTGAATAGATGACAGTATGTCAACTTTAGACCAATACACACGATGATGACACATTCTTACAAGTTCCAGGGACTTTCAGGGATTTGGGCCTATGTTCTGGTTTATAGCTACTTCTTCCACTTTCGCTTTGAGTTACAAGAAAATGTGTGTTAAATGCTTGTATGTTCATTGCTCTTCAAAGTGAGCAGAGTAAATGTAAAGATTCAAACTAAGGTAAGGGTCACAGTGCTGTGGCACAAAATATTGGCTTGTCTATTGCCAGAACTATCATCAAATCAATCAAATGTTAGCATTTTTACTGTATGCAATAAGTAGTAATGACATTTTGTTGCCACAGAGCCAATCATGAATACTGTTACATGAACTCATTAGCCTCTTGTTGCCACAGTACTGTGGTGATATATGGCGTGACAACAAAATTATGTAAAATCTGCAAAAGTTTAACATTGTTTCAGCCTTTTCACCCATGTTCCCTTATGGAAAGGCAAGATAGCACTTGTTGGAAATGGTGACACCATAGTACCATGTGACAAGAAGGTGGCTCCAGGGCAGAACTGCCTGCAGCCTGGGAGGCACCTAACCCTAAGTGGAGGCTGTGGCCTCCCAGGCTGCGATACCTGGAAGTTGACGGCTGAAGGCAGTTCTGCCCTGGAGAGGCAGAAGAAGAAAACACTGAATGGAACTTCATGTGCATGCTTACTACATTCTTCTGTTATTTTCGTGTATCCTTTGGCTCTGTCTGTGTGCCAGATGCTGTATGCCACATATAGGTGTGGCATACATATTGCATAGTTTTAAACCAGTTTTACCATTTCCACCAGGATGCAGATATTTTTTTAAACAATACATATATAGGTGCAAAATTTCTAGAATCCGCAAAAGTAAAATTCCATGAGCATTGTCCTCTGGACAATGGTAACTGGTGCCCTAGTCTTTTCCTGTAACTGGATAGGTACATGGCATGTGTGATGCTTATTGCCACTGTATTGCATTGTGAGGGTGCTGATTAGCTCTGTGTCAAATGAGACAGTTAGTCTCACACTACTGTGGTAATGGCCATTTTGTAGAATTCACCTGTACCCATTGCATGCATTTTTTGCTCATTTGGTCTTTATCTATTCCCTTCCTCCATCTGGTAGTAAAACAGAAGTCTATACACTTATAATGTAAATTGCACTTCATATTGTATTACATTTTTTACAGAGGCCGATTGCTTCATGGGCGACATTTTACATACAAAAGTATCAACGGTGACACAGCTATTACATTTGTGTCAACGGGGGTTGAAGGAGCATTTGCTACTGAGGAGCATCCATATGCAGCCCATGGGCCCTGGCTTCAGGTACATACACACACATACACACACACACAGTCACAGACACAAAATATCAGTCCAGTTTTTCCTAATGTAGTAATTTGACTTCATCCTTTCTCTGTTAAGATATTGTTGACTGAAGAGTTTGTGGAGCAGATGCTCGGGGATTTACAGGAACTTAACACTCGTGAGGAAGTAAGTAAAACCTCCTGTATTTTTTCAGGGTTCCCATATTTAATGGAAAAACCAGGGAAAGTCATTAATTGAAATCAAATTGTCTAAAATGTTTTTAACAGTCATAGAATTCATGTTTATTGATACAGGTTCTACAACTTAGTTCATCTTCATCACCAATTAAATGTTAGAAGTGAAATATCAGCAATAAAATCATATCGTTTTTTTATAGACTAAATTGAGACTAGTTTTCACAAGGCTAAGGTTCCAGAGTAAGTGTGAATACACACAATATGTGAATAGACTATAATTGTATTATGTTAATAATAATTTTATTACATTCTAATATTATTTTAATAATAATGTTATTACACTGTAAAATGTAGATAAAATGCATTTAAAAAGGTGTACTTCAACATTCAACTTTGATTAAAAAAAAAGTGCTTTACATTACCTTTGGTACAATAAATTTACCTTCATTCTTTGGTGGGTTATTCCTTGGAAATACACATATTAAACCTGATACTTGGTGTTGTGAGGTTTTGGTCTTGAATTTTATATGTAATAAAACCAATAAAACAGAACAAGCATGTTAAATTTAGACAAAAATTCTGAGGAAGAATGTTAAAGTAATAAGTAATATCCAAGTAGTTATTACTTAATACTTTTTTTAGTCTTTAATGTGAATATAAATATAGCTGATAAATTGTGTTTTAATTTTCATACAATATCAAAGTTCATATCTTTAAGGGTGTCATGATTAGTAAAAAAAAACAAAAAAAAAACAAATTGGGAACTTTTCATGTCATTAAAATCATGAGCTCATATATTGGGTTTTTTTTTAAATCTTTGCTCTTTTTTTAATAGACAAAACTACCAAAGGAGTACAGTTGGCCAGAAAAGAAGCTGAAGATTTCAGTTCTGCCAGACTCAGTGTTTGATAATCCACTGCAGTGAGAAAAACGCCAACAAAAAACACCTGGGAGCAGTTGCATCAGCTGGACTTACACCGACTGCCAAGTTGTTGTTTTTTTCTTAAGAGGAGTCTTTAGAAAAAAAACTTTGTCAGCTGCACCAACCAAACTTAAGCTTATTCTTAACTACAGCCAGTTTTAACAGCTTGTTCCTGTGAGTGCCTATACCAGTGCATGTAACTAAGATATTGTTAAAATATCCCACTGTTAATTTCTAACACATGCAGAAACCATGAAAACCAAAGAAAACGAAAACACAGGTTAGCTACATGGGAATAAAAAAAAAAAGTGTTGAGCAGTACATCAGGGTAAGAGGGTGTCAACTCTGAAACCGTTAATCTTATTACAAATAAGAGTAAAAAAAACACCAGGTGCCATAAATAGCTGAACATTGCATATGGGGAAGGCATCGTAATGACGGTGACACTCTAGACGACCTGACAAGCAGTAGACATATGGAGACCGATCATGTCTTCCGTTGGAAACACGATCGGTCTTTTCGGACCCTGGATGTTTGGAGCATAACACAGTTCACACCTGGCCTGGACGTTTCAAATCCTGGAAAAAAAAAGTTCTTGGCCTAGAATTAGTGCACGATATACATGAAATATGTAAATGTGAAATCCAACTTCAACTTGTTAAGATGAATGGTTTGAAACAAAAAAAACAAACAAACAAGTGGAACCATTTGTTTCACTTGTTTTTTTTTGTCCTCAATGACTTTGAAAGTAGCATTTCAGAGAGCTGGCTCATGCCATATGTGATGTAGAGCTTGTGATTTTGAAATTAATATAATTTATCTCACACATATTTAGAATATCTTCTAAAGTCATTAATGTAAACATGGGTGAGGTTAAAATGTGCTTTGCTATGAATGAAGCGTCAAAATCACTGCAGAATTGTATAGCGACAAGAGTTTTGGGTAGAGGGTTGACTGAGATGACCCCTTGCCACCTTTACTAGATAATAAGAAACCATGCCAGTAATGTTCAGTAGGCTTGTGAGTCGAAATGTCCAGACTTCAGGTGCGAAATAACCTCTCCAACAGGGTTTTGAGATGCACTGGCTTGAAGTACAAGTCCATATCTTCCAAACAGAATCAAAATTTTACAACCAGTTCTCCATTACTATGCATATTCCTGTGAATTACCTCCACCCCCTAACAACTGTCCCATCTTAAAGCATCAAGCAAGAACAGTTTTTTTTCTTTTGTATGTTCCTGTCTTACTCAAAGTAAGAGAACATCCAATTAGAAAAATGGTCTTGGATGATGACATGATGTTACAAGATGTACTGTTGCTACAGAAATGACACGGATGTGGACTTAACAATCGCTCCTGATGAAGTAAGATGTGTTAGATATATGTCTGGTTGTAGTAGAAGAAACAAAACTTGAGGCTAAATGGTGCAGTTGGTATGAATATTAGCAGATTTAAAATACAAAGTTACACCCAACTTGGCTAAAACCAAGCGCAAGCCCTGTTGGTGCAACGGCCTCCTGAAGACACACATTTCCTGAGTGGACCATCATGCACAGGTGACCTCCCAGGACGTATCGATGCCCTAAGGTGCCCTTCGAGACGCTCGCATACATCTTGTTTGCACAGTGGATGGCTGGAGACTGTTGGACTGAAAATCAGATCGATCAGAAAGACTCCTTCGCTGTTTCTGCATTCTCACACTAGCCCCACTGTTTACAACATTTCTTCCGAAGCTTAAAATGCTGTTGGAGGTGCCAAGTCGGCCCCAAACCGGCCTGTCCAGATGGTTGACCTGTTACAACAATCACTTTCAGCAACACACAAGTTGCATGAAATTAGGATGTTGTCATTCCTCCCTTGTGGTCCCGCACAAGTCTCTGGGTCCAAAATTCACATTGCTAATGCATTTGAGCATGCATCCTGTGATTAAGAGATTCATGTCCCGAGCAATAGGATTAAAAAAATAAAATAAAAAAAAATATATTTATTCAAGCATGGGCAAAAAGTAATACATTGAGCCGTGGTATCAGTGTTCTTTTAATTGAGGTCATGTGTAAAATATGGACAAATGCTGGACATTTTTCTCTTTATTTGTATGTGGTCATACCAAAGTTATACTGAATGTGTTTGCCCTGTCGGTTTTTCTACAAATGTGTCATAATTCAACTGCAATTCTATGACAGGCTTCACTAGAATGACTGTTACTGCCTATGTACTGTGATAACCAAACAAGCATCTAAACTGTTCATGTATCTGTCAGAAACTGCAGATACAACCACCTGCTTCTCTTGTGCCAAGAACACACCTCGCATATTGTGTCCCTTTTTGGCATCTTTCACACTTGATTATGTGAGTTTGTTTTTCTTAGTCTTTTGTCAACGTTACACTTCTACAGGCTGAGAAGCTGATTGCCGTCATTTTAGTGATGTCTCCAATAGCCACAAATATGAAATGTTTTGTTTCTGCCAACAGGACCTGGTTGAAAAAGGGTTGGGATAAAAATTCCTTAGTGCCTTGAGTTGAAACGGACCACGTATCCTCTCTTGACTCTTAATGCTGCCTTCATATGTTGTTACGTCACTTAAAGGCTGCTTTGTTCACTATCTTTTTCCCATACTGTCATTACATTCCATATAAACACTAAAAAAAGAGAGAAATGACTACTTTTTACTACGGTTTCTTACAAAAAAAATGTACTCTTGATACAATAAGTGATGACATATCCTATTTTTGTTTGTCTTTTTTATTCAGAGTGACAAATGTAAAGTTTAGATGACATTGATATGGTATTTTGTAATTTCTGTCTCATTTTGACTGAACTGGCTGATTGTAATCCCAAGTGCATTAAAGAGTGTAGGTATTTACAGAAATAAAGCTGGAACACTTCATGCACCAGAGCAGGGCAGAGGAAGTCATTTCTGACTATATTTAGTTTTTTCATTTATGTTGGCTTTGCAGTAGAAAATACAACTTTAACATTTTGGTCTCTTGTATTTAGGAAAATAGATTTATATGTATTTTTTAAATACATTATCACATCAGTAATCGTGATGTTAATTAATGTGCACCAGTGTGGAAGTTCCATGATTAAAGTAGTCTATCAAGTCTAGTAGAGCATTCATCCCAAGGTATAATAGTATATAAATGTGAAATTTTTTTTGGAGCATTCTGTTAAGTTGTATTAAATTTCTATTGTGTGTGTGTATATATACAGTACTGTCCAAAACTCCTAAGCCAATGTTATGTTGGCCAGTTTAGTAAAATTATAATGACTACACACATGCTCATATTTCTCAGTCTGCATTAAGATGAATTTTGGGTATATAGGAAGTAGGTACAGGTGGACCAAAAAAATCTGAAGCTTCAATGAAACTGCTTTGACATTACACAATGGGATGGAATATGAGTAAACACTTAAAGCGCAAAATGAATGTGTGTGTATATATATATATATATATATATATATATATATATATATATATATATATGTATATATATATATATATATATATATATATATATATATATATATATATGTATATATATATATATATATATGTGTGTGTGTGTGTGTCTGTGTGTATCCATCCTCCTGAGACCCAGCAATGCAGTTTTGTACTCTGAAAGGGACAAAAGCTTGACAGTTTTATTTGGAAAAGTGCTGTCCATGGCAAAGGACATTACATTAAAAAAATAAATTAATACATTTTGTAAAGCTATCTGGGGAAAAAAGCTTGCATTATTCAGTTTCCAATCAAGATAGTTGTATATATATATATATATATATATATATATATATATATATATATATATATATATATATATATACTAAAAGAAATACTATAATATATATACAAAAGCTAACTTTATAATGTAGACAGAAGAAATATGTGCATGTATAATGGTTATGTACATTTAATATAACATCTATAATGTGCATAATTTTTGATCATTGCACTAAGGTTCATTCAACTGATGGTGGTGGTTATTCAGTCAGTCTCTGTGTGTCTGTGTGTGTGTGTGTGTGTGTGTGTGTGTGTGTGTGTGTGTGTGTGTGTGTGTGTGTGTGTGTGTGTGTGTGTGTGTGTGTGTATGTAGGGGGGTTACAAATAAAATGCAATTTATTATAAATGTTAAATGAAAATGAATTGAATCTTAAAATACCTGATTTCCCCTGAAAAAACGCAGAGGATAATAAATAAATGTAAATAAAACTGTCCTAAAATGTTTAAATGTAGAGACACTTTCCTTTTAAGAATGAGTCATGTCAGTGTTTATGTCAGAGCCTGTTACTCCTGGTGTATTTCTGTAGTTTCTTTCATTTGAAGTCATTACTGCTTCTCAGTTTCTGTCTGCATCCGCTGGTGGGCCCCTGGGGGCCTCTGCTCCACCATAAGCACATTCCTGTCAGAGCCCCAGTGGTGCAGAGGATGTGGGCTCCTCTCTCCTCTCCTTTCGCAGGCGGTCATTTGCAGTCTCTCCGGTAGAGTTTGCTGTGTCTGCTCCGTCGCCTTCCTCCTCTCGGCTCCTCCCCGTCCATGTATCAACTCTGACGGGTCACGTTATCGGAGGGGGGCCGTCGGTGTGGAAGCTTTGAGCTCCCTCCCGACGAGTTGCAATCTGCCTGCACTTACCATAACGTATTAGTCAAAGAGTTGACGGGAAAGCGAAACGACCGGATCTACAGCCGGGAATCTGGTAAAAAAAAAAAAAAAAACACCCGGACAGCCCACGGTAAATCCACGCAGAGAACCGGAGTTCACCACCGAGTGGATGCGAAGCTGTTCGGCTTTTATAGGTGCACAGGAGTCTGCCGACGACATGGACCAGAAATAGTTGGTAAGGCTGTTTTTTTTTAATATATTATTATTCTGTACTAAAAATCAACCTAATGTGTGTAAGTGTATTTGGATCCTTTCGTGTCCGTACACACCGTCGTGCGTCTGCGTAAAAACCCGAGTGTCAGTGTAAGCCGGTGGCATGTTATTAGAGATCTGGTCCCATTCACGGTCTTATTCTGGACAGAGTTGTCACTTGCTTTCATAGCCGTAGCTCATCTGTTGTGGATTTACCCATAAAAACATCTCAGTCTAATAATGCCACTGCCGTTACGCACGAAATGTCTACCGGTATGAAAATAGTTAAAGCTGTCGCGAGTTTCACTTTGCTTTAATGTTTGACACTTTAGCTATTGTCGCTTTGGAAATGAAAACACTACAATCTGACCTCCTTCTTACCAGCCCGTGTTCGCTTGCTAAAGCTGCATTTCCTCGGTACCATCTCAGTAATATGCTTATAATAAGCAGCATTTACAGCTACGTTTTCCATCCGGTGTTTGTATAGATCACATGTTTTTTTTTTTTTTTTTGGTGCTATTTAGGGCAACATGTAAATAAAACTGAAACAACACATTTTCTTCCTTTTGTTTTTACTATTCACTACGTCGGAAGTATTTCTCTCTTTACTCATTTTTAATTCTGCTCTTTTTAGTCACCCATCCAGCTGAAGATATGGATGAAAGTTGGAAGAACTGCTTCGAAGAGGAGCTTTTGTGTCCTATTTGCTTGAATGTTTTTGAAGAACCCATCCAGTTGCCATGCAAACACAACTTCTGCAAGACTTGCATTTCTGAGGCATGGGCCAAAGAAAATGCCGGTGTCCGTTGCCCTGAGTGCAACCATGAGTACGATCAGAAACCCACACTGGAGAAGAACTTCAAGCTGGCCAACATAGTGAAGCGGTTTAACGCTCTGAACACTGACAAAGTCCCTGCTGTGCTGCACTGTGTCCTCTGCAGACGAGGCCCCCCGCTGCCTGTACGCAAAGTCTGTCTGCGTTGTAAAGAGCCCTGCTGCCAAACTCATATTCAGACGCACCTACAGCAGCCCTGTGCTGCTCCTGGACACCTGTTAGTGGACGCCGAGGAGCTGAGCGCTTGGACTTGTCCCAGTCATGAGGAGTACAGGCTGCTCCACTGTGAGGAGGAGCAGGTGGCTCTGTGTCCGTTCTGCTGCATCTCTCACTGCACTAACCAAAGACACACAGTCTGCGATGTGGATACGCAACGCATACAAATGCAGGTAGATAAATCACACCCGCACATTCACCAAATCTGTCAGAGGGAAATGGGTGTTTGTCAAAAGATGACACACACACACACACACTTTCACCAACAAAGATCCTTCCTACCATGTGACCACTAGAAAGGCTCCTTCTCCTTCTTTGTCTCTTTCTTATCTGATGTGAAAGGACTGGACAGGTGAAAGCCACCCCTTAGGGTAGATGATAGCACACACACACACACACACACACACATATACACACATACACACACACACACACAGACATGAACGTCACACATTTCTTTAACCTTGATCATACCACCCACTCCACAACGCCACGCCTTCACATTAGCCGCCCTGTGCCCTCGGGTAAGCGCTGTGATGCAATCTGCATCCACTGGAAATCATCATCTCAGTGCAGTGGGACTGTTTCCACATGCAGTTAGTCAGTCTGATCAGTTTTGTGAATCAGTTTGTGCTTTCGCCATGAAATGCAGACAATCAAGGCTTTAGAGGCTGATTGAAATTACAAGCAGGGCTGTAAATGCCCATAAGTGGACATGTTTTTCATCGGTCGTGATCTTTCTTGGCAGGGTTAACCTCACAGCGCCATATGGTCGATGTGTCATAGCTTTGGCCACTTATGTATTTCCAGCATGTCTGCATTTTTATTTTAGTTTACTTGCTTTTCAGTAGTCTAATGTAAGTAACAAGGTGTGAAAAACAACCACCTACACTCCCTTATACACATTTTCTTCCCTGTTCCTCCTTATCTGTAGAGGGGTGGGAGTGAGAATCAGATTTGTTTTAGCATCTGCCGTGTTGCGGTCCTGTTAATACACTTTTTGATGGTATTATTCCAGTTGGCGACTTTACAGACGCATTTCTTTCCGCCGTGTATATCAGCGCAAAGTACTAAATTGGTTGAAGTTCTTGTTTCAAACTGTTGCTGGGTTCAGAGCTATTATTGGGACAAAAGATGTCTGTTCAGCCCTTTCCACAGCTGCTTTCCACACACACCCACCCATGTTTCTGTACTTTGACAACTGTATGTTTGCAGGGTAAATGCAGTTATCCAGGAGTCAGAGTTCCTGCTTCTTCTCAGATTAACACTGTCCATACACACATTGAAAGACACACCGATCTCTATAAGGGATAAATGTAGTAATGGCTGAAAAGTTAGGCTTCTTGTATACTGGCTCATTTGTTAAAGTAATCTGAGGCCAGAGGGGCTTCTCATCGTTATGTACTGTGAGGTTGTTCTGCTTAACAGAGCCACGGTTTATTTTAGTAAAAGGATTTTAGATTCCCCTGGCCGCGCTCTCATTGCTTTTGGGATAAACAAAGAGGGGGGAAAACCTGCCTATATTGGTGGTTATCTTTGGCTCTCACTAGAGACATTTTCTGTAACCTTTAGCCTACATGCTCGTAATTTCAGTACGAAAAAGGAAGAGTAATATAATAGTAATGTCATCCCTGGGACAGGCAGAGGAGGAGCCCTCCCACACAACCTCACCTTGGTTTTCTCAGGCACCTCAGCAGGAAACCATCGCTCATGGAAGCTCTGTCGTTTGCAGTTTCATGTATCTTGGCTGGTGTGAGTCAGTTCCCCAGAATGCTGAGGGCAGTCCATTGACATCAGAAGTGGGGAATAGTTGTCAGTTGATTGTGAAAGAGGCTCTCTGTTCATTGAGCCTGAGGCTCCTCATTTATACATGAGCTTCCTGGCAACCCGCGGGTGTCTGGATGCCTAAATAGGACAGTGGGGAAAGTGATCATTGGTGGGTTTAATCTTGATAAAGGTAGGCTTTCACGCTGCTTCTACAGACCAGACCGCTCCCTCCTGTCCCCTTATGCTATTTCAAGCACACAACAAGGCAAAAAACGGAATTGGAGAGAAACACGGTAAAATGAGGAAGACACAGTTGTTGAGCAGAAACATTCAGACCCTAAAAGCCGCTGCCGTTATGTGAAGCCACAACTCATTAAACAGTTCATGCACCGTTTACAGCCACAATAACCCAAACTCTCTGTTTTTGGTGTGTGCCACAGTCGATAGAGTATGAGCCAGTACTGATGAGTTTGTATGAACGCATCTAAAGACTAGGAACAGTTCAGTCACTAACTTCAGTTCAGTTACTAACACAGTAACTTACAACTGAAAGAGCCAGTCCATGTCTGTGAGACACTGGGCATTATGAGGGTTATCAGATTATTTAAAGGGAACTATTTTACTGAAACTACATCTTGTATAAACACGCTGTAGTGTGGGGATGTGTCATAGGTGTGGGATCTATTGTGATTCTATTATATAGGGTTAGCTGGTTTTCACTACTAACAATAACAGGTAGTTAAACTATAAGTTACAGTCCTGTAGAGGGTGTAGACTTAACCAAGTGGTGTGTATGACTGACACAATGAATGCACGCCTCTTCTTCGAAAAACAATTATTCATGACTCACCCATGGCTGTCTGAGAATTAGTGACATCCTCCAAATTAAATTTGTGATAGTTGCTTAAGCTAATTAAAGATAGGCTTGTTACTCTGACACCTGTGTAATTAATATTTTTTGACACTGGGCCTGTTTCAACAGCAACATTTCATGTGCCTCCACTTTATTATATTCTTTGGCACCAGAAAGATGCATTGTAAGATGCATTGTAAGATGCATTGATGGTTTTTAATTTGATATATATTAACCATACAATTGCATAATGCTTTATGTTATACAATTATTGAAAATGCAGTATTTCCTCTGAGCAGTTCAAATGCTGTTATGTTATTTATTGAGTAGTATGTTATGCAGTACCACTTCCAAAGTGAGTAGAATAGAATAGAATAGAATAGAATAGAATAGAATAGAATAGAATAGAAATTATCCATATTCACATGTCACTTAAGTGGGGAGTTCCATACAGTAGATATTACTATAATCAATAGAAATGCATCATATTAACAAATACATATAACTTAGACATATGGTATATTTACATGTAATATAGGTAAACAGTTAATAACAAGTAAAAAAAAAAAAATGCTGCACATTTAATCAGCAGTTTGTAAATTACACTGGGGAACCAAATTCTGTTAAGTTAGAATTGTCATGCTGGTTTCCAAAATGTCCAAGTGTTTTCTACACAGGTCACCCTCCAGATAAGCTAAATTCCACTGATTAGCTGTAGTAAAACTTTTCAGCTGATTATGACTGGACTCATCTACAGCTACATGGAAACTTGTTTGTGCAGTTGCCATGGAGACAGTGCAGTGACAGTTGTGTGCAGTTCCCAGTAAGTCAGTTCAATTACAGTTGAACTATAGTATCCGTATTCTGTGTAAAAACATCACAGTGTTAAATAAACATTGCAGTCATGGGTGTTTCTTTCATATTTCATTGTACGTCAATATTTGAAAATTCTTATGAAACAAGCACATACCTGTTAAGTACAGTATTTTTCATGTGTGTTAAGATAATGAGGAACTTGATATGAACATCATTTTTGGATTCCGTACCCAAAAATGTGTTAAAAACAGCTATGTTATCAGCAAATCCAAAGTGGTTTGTGTTAATACATGCTTATATTAAGTCATAAAGTATAATATTATTGCCTAGTACTCTGCAGTATTATGTTTGTAGTAGCATGTAATTTTTTTTGACTCTCAGAACTCTTGAACAAGTACAAAAAAAAAACATTTCCTTGATTTCCCATGTGCCTGCCAGTTTCTTTTTCCCCCAAAAGGCTTTAAAGAACATCAAAACGACCACATTTATCTGCATTACCTTATGTGTTGCAGTATTTTGTGTTGTTTGTTTTGGCTCTTTTATTATATGGGGTTAGAAGAGTCCATTGTGGTATAGCACAGTGGCCTGCCAGTTGTTGTCCATAAGACTCTATGAGTGCTGTCAGCAGCTGAAGAGGCCTGTTGCTGTGATACCGCAATGTAGCTACATTGAAACTCACTCACTAGAGACCGCAGGAATGTCCCTATTCTCTCTATCTCTGCCTTTTTTATATATATATATATATATTTCATGCTTCAAACTTTCTCTCACTCCCTGCCTCGCTCCTGATTTTCTACGTCTTTTTTACTTTCAATCTGCCTGTTCTTGACACATGTTTAAGCGGAGGTAGACAACACTTTGCTTTTCCTCCCCAGTCCTGCTCTCAGCCTCACACTTGTGCAGAGGGAGAGAGCGTGCCCCTGCGTTATGCACACAGACATGACAATCTATCACTGACACACAGGCCAATGCAAACAATGGGGGCGATGCATGTGGCAAAATGAGAAAGCAGAGAGGGGTAGGGAGACTCCCCCGCTTTTGCTCCCTTCTGCTCCTTCACAATACACATTAGCGTTCACATATAAATACATACACACAGCTTTGTTGCCATGACAGCAGGTTTCCTCCTATTTGGGTATAGTGCCTTTCACATGCAGAAACAGTTCATTAAAAAGTGTACCTGCCCTCCCCTGTTCCTAGTTGTTGCTGTCAGCTCCTGACTGTAGATTGATTTCCTTCTCCTGCAGCAAATGGAGAAGGATTATGTTTAGCTCTTTATTTTACTGGCCTTTGGCTCTTTTTCCCTGCACTCTGGTTTAAGCACTCAGAGAAAGTTCACATAGATGTTGTAGATAAGAGGTCGACCAATATATCAGCTGGCTGATGTAATCGTTTATTTCAATATTGGCCATCAGGCTTAATTTTTTATTTGAAAGCTGATATTTAGTCAGGCACCTGTGTGGGTAGCACTTGAAATTCAGTAATTATTAGAAGAGTAGTATGTGTATGTGTATTAATAATTTATTTAATTTATATTGTATGTGCTTTAAAGGAGTGATATTTAGTAATTAGCTTTTTTTTTAAAACAGGCTTATGAATTTTCCAACACTTTCCTGTGGTCTACATAAACTGTAAATGCTACACAGTAAATTTTGCAGTGTTAAATCAACACTTAGAGAGTTTATTTAACTTCTTCTAGAGTGTATTTGGTCCCTTTGTCTCCAAATTAACACTGCAAAATCTACAGTGTATGTTTGAGTCTGAATTCATCATTAATTCAACTCCACATGTTCATTTTTAAACATATTTCTGAGAAATAACATGAGAAAGGTGGTTTTGCTTTTGTGCAAATGAGCCCCTCACCATCACCACCCCCAGGTTGTTGACGATGAGTCTCTGTCCCATTCAGCCACTTGTGTTTGATAATACAACCAAAACCTGAACATTTTAAGTAATCAGCTCAAAGTTTGGATATATTCTCAGTTTCTACTACAACTGCTGCTGCTGCAAAACAATTATGCTGTACTCAGAATAATGTTCATTGAAGGTCTTGGCTTTATATCTGCAAATGTCATGTAGAAATCCACTTGATTTTTTACCAAAATTAATATAAAGATAGTTTTGCAGCACCTGGAGGCTTCAAATTTAAAAAAATTCAAGTACTAGGGTTTAAATACACAAATAAATGAACTAAAGTATAATAAAAATGGGTTTAGCGAAATATGCCAGCTTTAAAAAATAAATAAATAAATACTGGCTTTAGATATCATCATCTGTAGATATTGGTCATCAGCTGATCAAATGTTTTTAAATCGACTTCAGCCTCAGAAAAACCCATATTGGTTGACCTCTTATTGAAGAATCCCTGATAGAAGTTGAGGCTGGATACAGATTTGTGCAGTTGTGTGTGTTTGCTTGTACACCCTAATGGATAAATGCATGTGGTTGTCGCTGGCAGCTGTTGCCTCCTTCGTCTAATCAGGATTGTGGAGGAGGTTATCTTAGTAATTCATGAACAGCAGTCAGGTCTGTTAAGGTCAGAGCAGAAGGCTGACTTTCATGTAACTTTCAGCCTGGGTGTTTATTTGACTTTTTTTTTTTTTTGTATTTTATTTTAATGTATGGTGTGGTTCATCTGTCTGATCCATATGTCATCCCTCCACAGGCCATGCTAATGAGGCAGCAAGACAAACTGGAGGGTCGTGTTCAGAACATTGATGAGCAACTCACCAAGCTGGAATCAGACAAAACACTGATGAAGGTACAGTGAAAGACATCCGATACATACTGTCAAAGACACACAATTTCCAGTATGCCTTCTTTGTACTTTTGTGTGGGCTCCTGTTCCAATTTTGTCTAGTTTATACTGTAACGAACTCACAGTTGGCTTTTATTCACTGTTGGAGACTGAAAAAAATCTGATTTATCTCTGCCTCTTTCGCTTTGAAAAGGCTGGTTCACTGGGGTGGAAAATACATTTATAACATGAATGATGTCTATTCAATTAAACCATAAAAAACTCAGTTAATAAATTTCTTTATATTTGTGTGAAGTATCATGTCTTCTATTTGGAGTTGTTTTTTTGGTGGATGTTTTCACAAACACTTTTTTACAGAACAGCCTGTTATTATTAATAGACTTAATTCTGTTCAATGTGTTTGCTTTTATTCTGGATGTGAATGTGTTTTTCTTATCTGTATGTGTTTCTCTTTGATGGTTCATTGATGTACATAACTATTTTACTGTTTGTTCTGGAAATGGGATCCCTCCTTGTGCCTCATACAGAGACTTCCTATGTTTTTTTTTCTCCCATTAAAAAGGTTTTATGTGGATTTTCATTACTTGAACCAAGGGTAAATGGATATAAGGTGTCATATATTGTACAGATTGTTTAGCAAATATGGGATTGAATGGTATTGATCTGGCTTATAAAGCTGTTGTCAACCTTGCGTGTTCTCTCCGTAGGATGCAGTGTGTCAACTGAAGGAGCGTGTGAGGGCTCAGTATCAGCAGATGCAAGCGATGCTCGAAGCGAACCAGACTGAAACCATGCAAATGCTTGAGAGCAGTTACTCCATGTATGTGCGGAAGAACTCTCAGCAGGCTCTGCAGCTCAATGAGAGGCGCCAGGATGCAGAAAAACTCCTGAGCTCAGTACAGACGTTCTTCCGGAAAGCAGAAAGCATTAACTTCATGAAGGTGAAAATGTACACTTTTAAAATTTCTCACTCAACATTCATATTTATCTGCAATACTTCTATTAGATTTTAATCTGTTATGCCATCTGATGTAGAAACAGTTGGTCAATCTGAACATTATGTCTTTTTTTTTTCAGAACACAAAACCTTACCAGCTGCTAATGGACAGGTAGGCATTTCCTTGTCAGTTAAAGATCACAAACGCATAGTAATGTGTGTTTTTATTTTTAAAGCTTCAGTAAGATTTGCACATGCACCACTTACATGAATTTTGTGTTAGCCTCGGAGGTGACAGTTGACGAACAACCAGATCCATTTCTAAACCAACTGTAGGCTGTGTTACACACTGTTGCAGCACCAAAGTAGCAGAAGAGAGACATTGAGACACTCTGGAGCAAGTATAAAGATTTTCACAGAAAAAACAACCTGAGTCATCCACATACATATCACTGTACAAGCTGTTATTATGGATGTAGGCAGACGCAACAGGTATTGGCCTAGAAATGGAGTTGGGTACAAAACAGGCACCAATAAATATTTCAAGTGATTATGACCATGTATAAATCTTGCATGTAACCTTTAAATATAAACACTGGAGGCTATGTTTGTATATTTGAGAGAGCAACAATGGTCTGGTTACATATGCACTTTAAATGTTTATATACAGAGAGAGATTGAGGTTTATTATATGAATGAAAGACAAAATATTTATTTCCATTATCTATGAAAACGTACATACAAAGAACATACAATTAACACAATTGGTAACTGAAAAAGAAAGAAGCTGAAGCCAAGGCTTATTTCCACTTCTCTTACTCATATCTTTGGAATTATCTGAAGTTGCAGCAAGTAAAACATTAACACAAATTAATCTACATTCATTTTCTAAAGTCACTCAGAGTTCATTATACTTTCATAGCCACTGAGAATTTCACAACTTATTTTTAAAACTCGACAATAAGCTCCATAATTTCAATTCATGCTTCAGTTGGTTGCATAATTTGATCCCAATAACAGAAACACTGCGATATTTATATCCTTCGGGAATGTAATTGTTTTGCGTGCGTCACCACCGCATCCGCATCTGCCGTCTATGTATACTCTGAATCCAAGTTGTCTGCAACGTGCCGCAGGTACGTCGCCGACTCTGTAGCGCCCTGTCACAACTCCCAGAAAATTTAACTCACCGCAGACAGTGTCGCAGAGAAGACCAGGAAAGAGTGTTTGTTGGTCCATGATTGGTCTATTCTACATCTGCACTACATGCACTTCCACTTCCCTTCCGTGTTATTTTGTGTACATGAACATCATTGTTGAAGATGACTCGTGTGAAAATGGATTCAGCCGAGTGCAGGAGGAAGTGGAAGAATCTGTGAGACAAGTTTGTTCAACAACGAAAGGGCCTGATGTGGGGAGTGGGGATCCAGGTGGGAAATCCTAACGAGTTCGTGAGAATTCCCCTTTTGTTACATGTAAAGACCTATGTCCACAGGATGTGTTTAGTGCAGAGAGCGCTAAAAACACTGTGTCCTGGGTGCTGTCCGTTTTTTTGCTAAGTTACACAAACATCACTAGCATAAATCACAAATATCTGCGATGAATTAACTGCAACACGTTGCGAGACTGCACAAGAGCAGTTATCTTAATGCGATAACTCTTGAACGGCTGGAAGGATTTGTCCTGAATTCAGTGTACTAAAGCTCGAGGATAGGTACATGAACTGATGAGAGTTTGGAGGTCAAAACTTTCAAGATGTCTGGCCCAATAACTTTTGACCGGGTGGACAGATTGCCACCAAATTCAGTGTGCTCATGCTGTAGGTCAAACACATGAACTCATTCTTTTATATTTTGTATTTAATATTAAGTTTATGAATGGGTGACTAGGTGGACAGGAGTGGTGGAAATGATGGGTGACTGGAAGCATTGTGTTTTGGGAATATACCTTTAGCAGTCGGAGACAAGAGCATAAGTCTTGTTCTTACTTTATGTGTTTCAAATGCAAACAACCTTCTTAAAGTAGAATTCCCTTCTATTAAGTTAACATTTCATTAATGATCCGTCTGTTTTGTAGGTCTAACATGCATCTGAGTAATGCTGTTCCTCCACTCAGAGTGGGCCAGCTGAACTGTCATCAACTGCTCTCTGAACTGTCAACGAGAGAAAAGAACCTGCGTAAAATTCTGGATGGTAAGAGAAAACTGCAATGAAGTACCCTGTCGAATCACCAAAAGACTTTCACGAATATATATTTAAACTTTGCTAATTCTTGTTCTCCTGTCACATTGCTGTTCTTCTTTCCCAGAACCATTCAATGAGGCACCTATTCTCGATATAGTCCAGTCTCACAGCAGCTCTCTTGGCTCCCACATGGGGACTAGTTCAGGAATACAAAAGAGGAAGTACAGTATGGCTTTCTTAGATAGTAACTCAGAAAGTGCCACTTCCCAGGATGCTACATTGTTGCGCTACGGCACCAAAAAGCCGTTCCTGGCCGACCAAAGCCACCGTGCTTCGTCCATGTATTCTTCTGAAGGCCTCTCTCAGAATCCTCACACCGGCCCCAGCCACAGCCGGCTGCTTGAAAGTTCAGCCCATCACATGGTCGGTCTAGGGTCCAGCTCTAGTCACCACTCAGGGACAATTTTCCCTCCCTCCCACTTTCCCAGCGGAGGTGCCTCACAACAAGCCATGTACGAAGGGAGAAAAGTACTGATGTGCACTCTGAATAACTGCTGCTGCTCCAGGGCTCCTGCTGCACGCGGCCGCCCTCCGTACCCAGCGTCAGACTCCTTCCCCTCCATGACCTCTCAGGAGTTTACCCATCATGCCCCGATACCTGCGAGCCAGCCACTGCAGCATTTCCCCATGAGGGACTTCATGGAGGCGTCGCAGTCAGCCAGACACCCTGACTTTTACGGGCTGTACGGCCAGTCTTCAACCAAGCATTATGGGACCAAATAATCAACTTTTTTTCTCGCTTTTACTCAACTTACTTTTTGGTTCCGTTCCATTCTGGTTCAAAGATATGCTGTCTACTTTCCAACACGCCTCCACAATGATGATTTTGACATTTACTTGACCCTTTTTTTTTTTTTTTTTTGTTAATTGTGATCTTTAACTTTGTTGCCCTGTTTCCTTTCTGAAGCACAGTGACAGTAGCAAATGGCTTAATCTGAAAACACAAAGCTGTGTTCTATTTATTTTCTATTTCAAATTGACTGGAAATGCTAATGTGAATAATGTAGTCTTAAATCCATTCAAGCAGTGAGGTAGACAGACGTATCTTTCATCACGAGCCCTGACGAGGGACTCCAGAGACTTCAGTGCCTAAAGACTGTTAACATGTTCTTATTGTACTTGCAAGTTCCTAGCTCTTGATTATTTCCTGTTTGCGGCTGAAAGCATGCAGGGAGCCTCTCCATGCACTCCAAAGTCCATGTGGCTTTAGAAATACACTGGACTAGAAATGCTTGTCAGGTTTTTCAAGAATTTTATACAAGATTATAATTAAACCAAAATGGGTGGAAAATATTGAATAAAGAAACATATTAAATGACCCTTGTTTTATTTTAAGTATTAGTCTTCTTGTTTTTGGCTATCATTAATCTCTTGTGTTTGATTTTTTTCTTTTCTTTTCTTTTTTTTTTTTTTTTACTTTAAACAAGGCCACATGTTGGTTATTTTTAACATTATGTTTGATTATATTTGAGCTCTTTTAGTCCAAATAGATTTGCTTGGGTGAAGAGGTTTTACAGTTTGACTCACTGATTTACTCTTAAAATGTCAGAGCTTCCTGTAAAAAAAAAAAAAAAAAAAAAAGTCGTTATTTCAGTGCATCCCACCCTGAAACTCACCCACAGTCTATTCATAGTCTAAAGAAAAGACACTGAATGACCACATGTTTGCTTTATTCAGAGGAATCTCAGATGGACGAGGTTTGGACAACGATTTGTTACAGAGCAGGCCGCCACAGACCCATTATCCACCAATTTTGGACGGTTTACTTCCTTGTCAACATCCTGGTCTTTGGCAAAAATCTGTCTTATCCCTCTTTGTCTCATTATTGGAGCTAGTTGTCAAGTTAGGTCAGAGAACAGGAATAACTGATGAGCAGCACCTCCCTCTCCCCCTCCTCTCCCTTCCTCTCCCGGGGTATCATTTGCCGGGCCTCGATGCGGAGGAGGAGGAGGAAGAGGAGGAGGGGTAGAGTGCCGGATGATATAAGCACAGAGTTTTAATGAGGGCTGGGACAGTATAGTCATCTACTTATCTGTCACTCATACCGCTTTCATCGTTCCCCTCCCCCCCTTCAGTGAAACTGGAGGGGGGGAGTGATGGAGAGGGACTGAGCTGCTGAGCCAGGGGGCGGAGTGTTGGGAGGAGAGGGAGGAGAGCAGAGAATGGTCTGAGAGGGGAGGAAATACAGAATAAGTCAGGCATATCACTTATTTATGGCTTATAAAATGTTCTGCTCTCCTGTTTCTGTCTCCTTCCTCTTTAGTCCTGGCTCCTTTTTTTTATTGTAATTCATGCTAAAAATGTCTAATGTGCTTCCCAAACAACCCCCCCCCCCCTTAAGGACTGAATGTACGAGGCACAAGAGTGGGAGGAGCTGAGGTTTCATTATAGTGTGGCATCAATCTGACATTTATTGTGTATGTATATATGTGTGTGTGTGTGTGTGTGGCTGCCTATTAGCATTCCCCTTGTGCTCTGTTCCTTCTGTGTGTTATTAATAAAACATACAGAATATATTGTGAGGAAGCCAATACCATTAATTTAGTCCATATGAATCATTTGATTTATAGTCCAGTGTGTCAGCATTTGAATAAATACATCAAAACAGAAGTAAATGGCAGATCGCACGCTATTTTGGGAAATATATATATATATATTTTTTTAAAACGTGTTGTTTAAAACATTTCTAAAGCTATTGTTTTACTTCAGAGCAGAACATTACAAGGTCAACAAAGCAACATTGTAGTTTTCAGTCTCAGAAATGGCACCAACGTTGAGCTGGAAGAAAGGTGTGTGTGTGTGTGTGTGTGTGTGTATGTGTGGAGCGGAGGGGGTGCACTTCCTTCTGGGCAGGTTTGGTGCGAGTTGGATCCTGTTGTGTGAGTGAATGTGTGCTCAGGTGTCAACACACATTCAGCCAGCCTGTGTGTATATCCCTCTCATCAGTGTGCACAAGTAGGCTGTTTGTGTGTGTGTGTGTGTGTTCCTATCTTTATGGGGACATTGATATGTTTACAGTCACATCATGGGAACCTCTGACACTATGGGGACCAACATTCAGGTCCCCACAAGGGTTAAATATAAATAGAGGTCCCCACTAGTAAAATAGAAATTATGTAGCTCTATAAATACATTAATTCGTTTTTTTTTTAAGGAAGTCCCCTTAAAGCATGAGGGAAGCATGTATTTTTCAAAGGTTTGAAGACGAGTTTACTTTAAGAGGGTATTTTAAAAAATAAAAAAACATTAAATTTTTTTCTGTTTTTTATTATTATTTTTTCATTTATTATTTATTTATTTTATGATTTTTGTTCTATTTATTCCTTCATTTTTATATATTTTTACCACCGCGGAGGAGGTATTAAATTTGGGTCAGTTTGTTTGTTTGTTTGTTTGTCTGTTTGTTTGTCAGCAGGATTACACAAAAAGTTCTTAACGTATTTTGATGAAACTTTCAGGAATGATAGATAATGGGTCAAGGAAGAAGCCATTAGATTTTGAGCAATCAAGGTCAAAGGTCAAGGTCACACTAAAGGTCAACAGCTAAAACACATCAGTGGTAATATCTCAGGATTCAGACAAGGTAAAATCTTGCGTTTTCTTTTGCATCGTCTCACCTTCGGACATCAGAAGGGTCAACACCTAAGGCTTCATTATGTCATATTGTGACGTCATATGACGCCATATCAAGCTGCTGTCTCTGACTGCCTTATTTAATTTCATTTCATTATCAAAATTGTATCATTATTATTATTATTTTTATTTTATATTACTATTATTATTTTTTAAAAGGGCTTACACTCACTGCCCAATGGCTACTTGATTACAAAATTGGTCCTCATGAGACATGGAAACTAACATGTGTACGTGTGAGTGTGTGTGTGTGTGTGTGTGTGTGCTTGTATTCTTATCTTTATGGGGACAGTGTCATGTTTACACAGTCACACTATGGGGACCAATATTCAGGTCCCTACAAGGGTTAAATATAAATAAAGGTCCCCACTAGGAAACTAAAAATGATGTAGTCCCATAAATACATCAATTAGTTTTTTTCAGGAAGTCCCCATAAAGCACGAGGGAAACAGGTGCAAAGCGAAACATGTATTTTTCAGAGATTTTAAGATAAGTTTAGTTTTTTGGTTTTGTTTTAATGTATTTATTTTGAAATTGTTTTAAATTTAATTTGTAATTTTGTGGGGTTTTTTTTACATTATTTATTTTATCTATTTTAATGTATTTATTTTATTGTTTAAAATATTATAAAACATTCTTCTTTTTCATTCATTGTATTTGTTTATGTATATATATATATATATATATATATATAAGGTAAAGATGTTTACACTCACTACTCAATGGCAACTTGATTAAAAACTTGGTCCTCATGAGACATGGAAACGAGCATGTATGTATGTGTGTGTGTGTGTGTGTGTGTGTGTGTGTGTGTGTGTGAGGGCTCAGTGAGGTTACATATAGGGTAAAGGGTGGTGCACTTGACAGCTGTGCTCTGTTGTGGCAGGTGTGTTGGTGTAGCCTTATGAGTGTGTGCCTGCAGCAGGACGTGAGGCTGAAGTGTGTGTCTGTGTCTGTGTGTTTTCAATGCACAGGGAACTGTCAGCTGTTGTGCAGCTGTTGTTTGTGTGCTTTACCCAGCGGCTGGAGGTACGGTTGGACTTGAAGATACAGTGGGCACTATCTCTCACCCACATATTTTCTTACCCAGTTCTTTCATATTTATGGGCTGTATTTATATATGATGAAGTGTTTGTGCTGTAACAGATGTGCGCATGCAGAAACACTGGAACCTATTTGCAACAGCCTCACTCAAAAGATTCAGTTATACTTCATTTTGAATTTAGTTTTATTTGGCAGGGACAAAATGTATAATCATTATTGTCTTTAACCCTTAAAGACCTAAACAGTCACAGGAAACATAAAGGGTCTATTGATTTAAAATCCTATCAGTATATTAAGACTAAGTCATTTATAAATGTTATTTAAAAACAGCTTTAAAAAATATAACAAGCCTCTAACCAATCATATTGTACTATAAAGTTGTTACCTAAAATCCTGTATAACTAATAAAATTAAAAAATATTTAAAATCCTGAAGTCATGTGCTGCAACAAGGAAGTACAGGACACAAAAGCACATATTGCAGGGCTGGTTCTGGTCAATTTGGTGCTCTAGGCTAGCACCCCTCTTTCCTTTTTGTGGAATTACAAATTAGCATCTGTCAAAATTATGCAATAAAAAGTCAGAATTGTGCAGTAACAAGTAATATGCAATGCAATAAAATGCAATAAAATTACAAATTAGCATCTGTCAAAATTATGCAATAAAAAGGCCATATTATGAAATATAAAGTCAAAATTGTGATAAAAAGTCAAAATTATGAGATAAAAAGTCAAAATTATGCAAGAAAAAGGCCAAATTATGCAATATAAAGCCAACATTCTGAGATAAAAAAGGCTAAATTATGACAAAAAGGCCAAATTATGAGATAAAAACTTAAAAGTATGAGAAAAAGTCAAAAGTATCAGATAAAAAGTCAAGATTCCTAGTCACTAAGCGTATCCAGAATTAATCCATATATAAGAAAATGTAAGTCTTTTAAGTGCACCTTATAGTCCAGAAATTCCAGTATCTTAATATTCTAACTGTGTGGGACTTGGCACCCCCAAGACATCTGGTGCCCTCGGCGACCGCCTAGTCTGCCTATGCCTAACGCCGGCCCTGACATGTTGGGTCACATACATGAGTAGTGTCATGATAAGTCCAGTTTTAAACTATACAACATGCATAAATCACCAATAAAAAATATTACCAAGTAGCCTAAACTGTTTTTTTTTTTTTTTTTACCTATTTTAGTCATTTCATATAAAGAAATGTCTTTAAAACAGTTACAAAGTTTTAAAAAATTAATAAATCTACTTCACTAAGAAAATTATGACACTTAATTGTCACCTCTTGAACCTCATTTCATTTGTAGTCATCCATTCAACCTTATGTTCATCAACTTTTCAGAATTCATTACTAGCATGATTATTTTTTTGTTATTTTTAATGATTTTAGAATAATTTTGAAATTAAATGCCTTAAGTGTTTTTCAATCAAATATGTTTCTGGATCATGAAGCCATTGTTCTATTATCAATTGTGTTTTTTTTTACCATTAATAATTCATGAAAAAATATAAACCCTAACAGGGCAAAGTCATTTATAAATGATGGTACCCCAAAACAAAGGTCAATCTTATAAAGTGAAATGGGAAATTTACTTTAGGGGTTAATACACTTAAAATTAAATGTCTTTTTTATTTGTATTTTTTATGAATCAGTCCAATAGAGGGTTAAATATTATAGGTAAAACACTGTATCTTAGGCTTCCAGTGTCATCAGGTGTGCTTCATTTGTATGCTACTGTTTTCCACAACACTGATTAATCAGTTAATATCCATGTGGTTTAACATATCAATGTGATTGTACACATTTACTTTGCTGAAAAAGTGATTTTTTTTCCTTTAGTTTTTATGTTATGACTTTCAAATTTACTCTGAGCTTTTACATATTGAGTACATTAAATAAAGGAAAATATTTGATAGCCACTAATATTATAAGAAATGGTAAATATAGAGAAAATAATAATCTGGAGATCACCATAAAAACAGATACAGGTCTTAAAGGGTTAAAAAAATTCCAGGGCTTGTAGGACTTGTGGCCTTACTTGTTAATTTGCAGTTTTAATTATTTTACAATTAAAAAAGAAGAATTTTCTCCGTGGTTAGGCTTTAAAAAAAACCTGCAAAACTAACAGTAAAGACTAAATGACTAATCACATACACAATGGCAGATCACAAAACAGTCAAATATAAGAAAAATATTCATTTGCAATCACATTAAAAAAAAAAAAGTGTTTTATTAGCGTTCATATATAACCACTGGATAGACACACACCTAGAATAAATTTAAGTTCATATGCATGTGTTATTATAGACAAATATGGTGGTGATGACATTAACAAACAGAAACAGGTTCATCAGTACTCACACACAAATGATGCATTCATTCTCAGTAAATTTGAGTCACCAAACTATCACCTTTCTTTCATCCTAACACTTAGAACAGTTGTCAGCAGGGCTGGAATGAAAGAGAAAGACTGAAATCAATAAGACTATGTGTCACTGAACCACTGATATTGGACCATGTCACGCATGAACAAAGCCACAGTTCATATGAGAACGTGGTAACTAAAAACAGTGAAGTTAAATGTTTGTAGAAGCAGAAGCAAATGAATCATTAAACACATTTGCTGACTGACAGAACAACTTCTGGAATGTACCGAGCATCAGGCTGGTGATCTATCACGGGTAAATATTTTCAGAGAGGAGTTTTTCTGTGTATCGTGAATGTTACTGGTATAAACATAATACATATATACTGTACAGTTTGTAAAAGGAAAGATGATTGATATGGACGAATCATGAGGAGCATGTGGAATATATATTGTGCCTATTAGTGCGAATGACACACAACCACACATGTTCCTTTCACTAGCACTCACAGGACATGTGCAGTATATGAATACTGAGCAGCTATTCATCCACTGTGCAGAATGTTAACCTTCATCTGATAAGACCTTTGAAATCTGTGCCAAAACTCCAATATACACACACACACACACACACATATAGACACAGTACACAAACATCAAACACAAAGATCCGTGGCCAATGTTTATTGATCCCCAGGTCTATTTTTGCTCGTGGAAATCAGTGTAACATAAACCAGCCTTCTGCCAAAGGGACAACAGCAACAACAATGTATATATGTTAAAACCAGTGTGTGCAGGAAATGTGTGACTTTACCGTCACACATGTATAGAGGAATTAAAAAGCAGTTCAGAGTCTAAAGTGAAGAACAGCTGTATGTGTTTTTCAGGGAGAATGCAAACTGGCGTGCTTCAGCTGTTACCATAGTAACACCAGGGTTGAAATGACACCTGTGTTTCAGTGATAGAAAGTAAGTTAAAGTATGTGCATTCATTCAAAATGGATGCAATATGTGACAACGTGCACAGGAAGTTAGGCCATCTGTCCAGGTTTTATCTAAACTACAACAGCATCTACTGATCTACATATGTTTCATAATTTCTGAACTGCTAATGCTCTCAATACATTTAATAATTTGGTGAAATGCGGTTTCTCCAAATCATCACAAGTGTCTTATTTGGATAATGAGTGAATGTGTAAAGTAGAAAACCAAAATACACATTTGCTCATAAATTTGAAACAATAATTGTTTTCAGACACATTCTTCTTTTTATTCTTAAACCCCAGGAAAGTACAAATGTGGCATTTTGTTTATTTATTTTTTTTACATTAAATAATTGTAAAAGTTGGAAACAGCAGAACACAAATGTTTTATGAGACACATTTTAATGAAATATCAGCAACAGTGTTTGTTTTGTTTGTAAAATTAATACATGTTTGACTTGATTAGAAATTCCATGAAGTAACGTTTTGAGATACATTTTTAAATTACTTTAATTTATTCATTCTTTAATAGAATGCCCTTTGCAATGGACAACATTTTTAAGTAAAGCTGTAAAACTGTTTTTCCCTACAGAGGACAAAAATGCATTACTGAGTCTCAAGAGGTTTACACACATCAGTGATCACATCTGACCAAGGGCAATGAGTGCATACAGAGTTTCACTTACACTTTACCTGTCAAGAATAAAACACTATACATACATACATACATACATACATACATACATAGATACATACATACATACATACATACATACATACATACATACATACATACATACATACATACATACATACATACATACATACATACATACATACATACATATGTATATACATATATAGTACATACATCATCTCGTCATCTGAACCCACTTTATCCTCACTAGGGTCACTGGGGGCCTAATCCAGCTACAATGGGTGAAGGCGGGGTACACCCTGTATGAGTCTCCAGTTCATCGCAGGGCTGAACATATATAGACAAACAATCACTCTCACATTCACACCTATGGGCATTTTAGATTAACCAATTAACCTATCAGAGCATGTGTTTGGATGGTGGGAGGAAACTGGAGTACCTGGCATAAACCCACGCAGACAAGGGGAGAACATGCAAATTCCACACAGAAAGGTCTGGTGTGGGAATTGAATCAGGGACCTACTTGCTATGAGGCACAAGTTCTAACCACTGCACCACCAAGCCGACCTTTATATATAAATACATATATATATATATATATTTTTTTTTGTTTGTTTGTCTGTTTTGTTTTTTGTTTTTTTGTCCAACTATATGGGCAACAGTGTTGTTTGACTTGTTTGTCTTTACATTTAGTCAATGATACACAATACTGAGCAAATGCCCTAGTTCAACATTAGGATTGTAGGTTTAGTAAAGTTATCAAGTCATATATATATATATATATATATATATATATATATATATGTGTGTGTGTGTGTGTGTGTGTGTGTGTGGAGAGAGAGAGAGAGAGAGAGAGAGAGAGAGAGAGAGAGAGAGAGAGAGAGAGAGAGACAGAGACAGAGACAGAGACAGAGACAGAACAGATTACATTTCTTTCCTCTCTTCCATGGTGCAGCAACTATTTACAAGTTCAAATAAGTAAAAACAAAAAGACAGTTATATTGAGCACAATTGTTCATTTCTCAGTTTCTCTAATAATATCCCATCTTAATAAACATAATGCATATATTGTACAGCAGTAAAAGCTAAAATGTCAGGGAAAAAACAGCTTCCATAATCCTATGTGGTAGTTTTTAATTTGACTTTCCTTTACAATTAACAAGTCTTTAAGAATTTTCTCCAGAAAATATGAGATTTATTCCATGAATTTTCTGATCGTTTTTATTCCGGGTTTCATTCAACACATGTCAGATGTTTCTGTTTGTGCAGCTTCTTGTTATCCAAATAATTCCTGGATTTTCTTGTTGTATTTGAAGATGAGAATGAGAAATAAATATGCATGCTCATTTCAACCAACAGCTAAAGACAGCCTATAACTTATTTAATAGTACTGTACTTTGTTTAAAATAAATAAATACATAACTGTTCTTTTTTAATTTACTCTGAGCCGTCATGAACATCGTTATGGTCATTAAATTAACCTTAATTTCTTTTGTGACAATTTCTAAATTAATTTTCTCTCGATTTAACCTTTCTTAAGTAATGCATCACTATATAGTATCCTCTGTATTTTGTGTTTTCTCAGTGAAAATCATGTTTTTTCCAGTACTTAATTCACTGGTTATGTAGGTGTTCATTACAGTTGAAAGTTATTAAATCAAAAACCTTTTCCTGTAAAATCTATCATTAATTGAACATAAATCCAGTACCTCCATCCACTGTCATTGCTCAAACTCCATGGTTTTTACTAGTGAATCAATGTTTTAGATGACAGTGTTTCCACGTTCACTATGGAGCCTCTGAACATCCAAATAGGTCATATCTGATGACCATGGAAAGATGACAACGGCATTTTATATGAATTATTTACTTGAATTAATAGGTTTTAGTGGATCAGAAATTGTTAAATAGTTTAGAATCATTAGATGGTTTTTGGTTGCCAGTGGTTGTTTGGATCATCATGGAAAATACTTGGTTTTCATTGAAAAATGCAGAGGATAAAATAATAGAATAAATCAACAATTACTAAATAAAATAAATGAACAATTACTTCAGAAAAGTTAGCTGTAGATAAATATAGATTTGGAAGTCATCATAACAACAGTTCAAGGTTTTAAGGGTTGAACAAATTGACTTTAGTAATGCTTTAGTGTTTGGCTTCAGTTTGCAAGGATACAGTTGCAAAACCGGTCCACATTTCCCAGTTTTTGCATCATTTCAGGTCAGTTCAGTATGTTCATACAGACTGCAGGTCAAAAATCCCCAGTCAGCTTTTTTTCTGGAGTTTCTACAGTCACAAACTCCCCAGTGTTGTTTAATGTAGGCTACTGACAAACAGTTTGTTTCCTTTTTTTGGAAACCTGGTCTGAAAATGTACTCAAAGTGAATGTGAAAAGCAAGACAGTTCAGTAGAGGTCAGTAATTTAAAGGTGTCATTCCACTGAAAAATACTTTTCCCACACTCGTTTTGAAATCTGATGGGTCACCCGAGTTACCAACACATGCTGCCTTTGAAAGTGGTTTGTCACTGGCTGCATACCGCATCCACAGAAAAACAACAAGAGGAACGAGGGATACAGAAAAAGCCGGTCCCCGTGATGCCAGATTGACGTTAGCGTCACCCACGTGGGGTGAAGCCCATCCCCAATTGCAGCGAATCTGAAGGGGTGAGGCTAGATCAAGAGTGTTTCCAGGAGGTGTCATGGCGGCATGTTGTTTGCATCATTAGTTTCAATATGTGCTGTGTTTATATGGTGGCGCTGTCGTCCTATACTAGGAACTTCTATTTCTGAACAAATTAACATATTACCCTATAGGCATGCTCGAAGAAGATTTTAACAAAAATTATACTTAAAAACCCTCAGATATTTTGAAATCTGGGATTTTTCAAAATCCTGAGCTCATAAAATATTAATATGGTTCATTTTATTTCCATATTTTCAAGATCATATTTCAGAATAAGAGCTAGTCATTATATTTATCAAAACACTACATTCATTATGAATAATAAAAATTCTTAGTAGAAATTGGAAAAGAATATATACACACACACACATGTAAAAATACATTTGAATTTTATTACAATAAACTTATTTTTACTGGTATAAGAATACAATATTTTACAGAGTTACAATTTTACAGAGTTACAATTTGCCCTAAGGTCATTCTCTTTTATTGAGAGCTTGGAGTTTTAGTAATTTGCCATTTGACTGTGCTTTTCTAAATATAGATACATGCCGCCATGACACCTCCTGGAAACACTCTTGATTTAACCTCACCCGAATCTGAAGTAGCATTAGCATTAGCATCTACAAGAGAAGATGGCGTCACAGTAGCTGCTGCACAAACTTGGAAAAAAATGGCGGAGCAAACTGGTTCTGTGGAAATAAAGCCTGTTTTTTCCTGCAAAAAAACGACAACACGAAACCTAGCTGGATGCTAGGTAAACCATAGGCATAGTATACTATGTTTATGAGGTAAACACACACAGAGCGAGAGGGGAGGGGGACTGTTCCTTCACGAAACCTGAGCCAATCAGAAACGCCTCGGGGCCGCGTCATGGACATGTATGCGGAAGTACCGGTAAACTGTGTTGTTCAAACTCAAGTCATTTTTCTACCGTGCAAAACAGCTTGAAACAAAGCAACCCGGATGTTTTTTTAAATAGAACCAACACACAATGTATTCAATGACAACGGAGAACACAGCAATATTAAGAAAATAACCTTGGAATGAGTCATTTAAGGGCTAAGTTGTTGCTTTGTGATATTACAAAGGGGGGGGGGTATTGTTTTTGGTTGTTCTTTATTTCTTTGTCCATCTATTTGTTACGTCGTCAGCAACTTTATACAAAAACAACTGGACCAATTTCCACAAAATGTTCAACAAAGGTACGAGGTAGTCCAGAATCTAGGTCAAAGGTCAAGGTCACCAAAAACTGGATTTCGCAGTGATAAGGAGAAGGGGCAAATCAGGAAAACATTTGCAAGGGGTGGGGTTAGTTGTGCATGGCACCACTTGTTAGACTTTATGTTACATAATAGTTTGTGTCAAAGCTTTTGCAAACTAGTGGAATAGAATATAAGTAAAAGAATAACTTAAATAATTTTAAAAAATTAAGTTTCAGGACCAAAAGTGAACGTACATTTGTTTTCTCTGTTCTCTCAGCATCAGACGTGGCAGACAGATGATGCATTCTCACAACATAGTGCTAAAACCAGTAGGAAAATATTACAATTTAGACTCACATATGGTCAATATAATGCAGAAATGTTATCCTTTATTTAACGAGGAAGGTCATTTCACTTAGATATTTTCTACCAGGTAGTTGAGATAAAAGGAACAGAAGGAAAGCATCATAGTAAAATGAAGAAAGTAAAAAAAAAATTAAATAAAATAGAGGTCATACCGCCGATCTGTATAACTCATACCTATAATTCTCGCTCCCTGTCCCACAATGAAAAACAGATTTTACAGATAAAAGAAAGACAGAGAAAAGAAATAGGAATCAAACAAGAATATAAATCTACAGATGTGAAGAAGACCTGATGGAAGAAAATTACTAACAGATAATGTCTTTTCTCCAACATGTTATAGCTCTGACTAATGTGAGTTAAAAACACATACAAACACAGATCTCCATAATGCAGCAGTCAGAAGGAAATCTTAGCAAATCACTTTCAGCTTCTACTGTCAGGATAAAGCTATAAAGTTCCTCTAGTTAGCCTCTCTTGTTCCCATTGCCATAAATAATCTCAACAAACAATAATTTTCCCACCTGTATTTCATTGTATTTAGTCAGTCATTGATTAAATTAGTAAAAGAATTTTTTTTTATTTTATGCTCATTTATATTTTTATTCATATATATATATATATATATATATATATATATATATATATATATATATATATATATATATATATATATATATAATTTGTTTTACTCTTTTGATACTGCCATCTGTGTAGGTTTATAGGCTTACTGTGTGTTTTACCCCCCCAGGTGGTCCAGAATAGAATTCAATAAATTTGGATGAATGTAGGTCAAATGTCGCAGTCACAGTCATCAACAAGGCAGTCAG
Source organism: Siphamia tubifer (assembly GCA_020466265.1). Taxonomy (NCBI): domain Eukaryota; kingdom Metazoa; phylum Chordata; class Actinopteri; order Kurtiformes; family Apogonidae; genus Siphamia; species Siphamia tubifer. The sequence continues at coordinate 18,589,240 of CM035797.1, read as the reverse complement.
AGACAGCAGACCACTGCCAAGGCTTGATATGTTGTCATATGACGTCAGAACGTGATGTAATTGAGCCATTGGTGTTAACCTGTCTGATGTCAGAAGGTGACACAATGTGAATAAAAAAACCTGAGATTCTATCTTGTCTGAATCCTGAGATATTACCACTGATGTGTTTTAAATGTTGACCTTTAGTGCGACCTTAACCTTTGACCTTCATTGCTAAAAATCTAATGGGTTCTTCCTTGACCCATTATCTATCATTCCTGAAAGTTTCATCAAAATCTGTTCAGAACTGTTTGAGTAATCCTGCTGACAGACAGACAAACAGACCCAAATTTAATACCTCCTTGGTGGAGGTAATAAACAAAGCAAACTAGAAAAGCACTCTGAGAGTGCAACCCCCCCCCTCCAAATGAAGAGAGGTCTACCAAGGAGGTTATATTTTCACTGGAGTTTGTTTGTCTGACTTTCAGCAACATTATTCAAAAAGTTATGCATGGATTTTGATAACATTTTCAGGATGTGTTGGGAGTGTCACAAGGAACACGTGATTACATTTTGATTTTAAACATTACAGTTTATTTTCTGTCTGTTTTAGTTACATGATGCACACAGGTAATAATACTTAACCATAACCATTGTTTATTTAATCATTTATTTATTTGACAGGGACAATGCAGCTGAACATAGTTACAAATTTGCAACTGATGTGATGAATATAAAGTTTATAGCCAGGATTAGTTCTTAACTCCTGTCCCTGGTTGGGCTCTTCCACAACACTGCAGTACAAGCAGAAAGTATACATAACTTAAAATAATCATACCATACAGTGTTGGAAAAAAGTTTATGGACAACTTTAAAATTTCCCACAATCTAAAATATCATGAAATATCTGAATAAGAAAATATTTGAATATATGAAAGTATTTTGTGTTTCAAAAGCTGTGGCTGGATCAGACAGACAGATGCAAAATTATTTCTCTGTTTCTTGTTAGCAAAAAATAAAAAAGCCAAACTAAATTCTTGACTATTTCAACATGTCATCACCTGGATGTGTTTCATTATTTCATTGAAACCTCCAGTTTTAACCTTGACAGACCAGAACACAGGCAGAAGTGAGTGTGATTCTCAATGTAATATATTATAGATGCATGGGGCGTCAAAAACTTTTTCCCACCATTGTACATAGAAGTATAATGTATATAACATATACATCATTTAAGATGAACATACCATGCACTTCTATTGACTTTTGATAGTCTAATCACTTTTTTCTGTGACCGTATGTAACCAGCAGAATGAAGCGTCTTAACTATACATCAGAGTCAAAAACAGTGTGTTGGCTCCAGCTGTAATTTTAACCTCCACACTGAGGTAACACGGAACACAGACGTTGGGCCATAAAATTCTTAACGCCCAGTGTGAAGGTTCACAAAACTCCCACTCAGCATACACCAGGAGGATGTGGTTTATGAGTCAGAAAATAAGAAGCAGCAGCACCTGCTCCCAGTCAAGGTGACATTAACTCATTACAACTGATTTGCTGTCAGCCATGTGAACCTTTTAGTATTTTTACACTCTGGCGAAAGAACTGGTCAGTCGAAATCATGAATATCTTTGGTGTTCACCCTTTGTGTTTTTTACCATCCTTCAAGTTTGAAGTCAGGTTCAGGTTCAGATTCTTTTATTAATACCTGTTGGTAGATTTGTTTTGCAGTTGAGATGACCCCCCCCCCCCCACACACACACACACACACACACACACACAAGAAAAAAAAAAACATCCGAGCACACATGTAACAGAATTAAATTAAAATACGTTTAGTTCCACAACTGAGGATATTTTAAAAAAAGTGGTGCCCGGCACAACAAACCCCGCCCCCTTGCACATATTTGACCTGATTTGCTTTATCTCTTGTCATTGCAAAACTTTTTTTTTTTTTTTTTTTACTATGACCTTTGACCTACATTCACTAAATTAATGGGACCCATTCTGGACCACCTTGCAACTTTCATGAAAATTTCATAGAAATGGGTCCAGTAGTTTTTGCATAAACCTGCTAACAAACAAACAAACAAACCAATTCAAAAACAATACCCCTCTCCCCTTCAGGGGACAGGGTAATAACAGAAACTATTAAATAAAATAATAGTCTTATAATTATCTGAGCTAAATAAAAACAGGGCTAACAAGTGCCTGGCACAACAAATCCCGCCCTCTTGAACACATCTTACCTGATTTGCCATATCTCTTATCAGTGTGAAAACACATTTTTAGCGACTGTGACCTTTGACCTACATTCAGCAAAATGTAATGAGATCTATTCTGGACCACCAAACACCTTTCCTGAAAATTTCATAGAAATTGGTCCAGTAGTTTATGTGTAAACCTGCTTAAAATCAGACAGACAGGCAGACAGACAGACTCAATCACAATACCCCTCCTCCTTTTGGGGGACAGAGTAAAAAGTGCAAAAACCAGGGCTAAAAGGCAACATATAAAAAAGCCAGTGGGTGCCACTCACAGCAGTGGAAACACCTCACTGTGCCAACATCTGCACAATGAGACAACAGGGAGTCCCACTGCTCAGTGTGAGGACATTAAAAGTTTTAGTGAAATACTTTATCTGGATCGTCCCACTGAGCTTCTGCATAACTTAATAGCTGGGGTGGAACAACACAGATATTTCTTGTGTCTGTAGAACCCTTTATAAGTCACTCATAGAAATTCTCTGAAATTCAAAATGTCAATGGTAGTGTGTTATTGGAGGAGATAAAATACTTTATTACTTGTGTGACTTATGTTACTTATGTGTTTCTTATGTTTTCACATTTTTTATTGTCTCAGAGTAAATCTATGTCAATGATGTTACCAAATTCAGCCCCTTCCCCATAAGTGGCAAAAATATACACAAAGTACATATAATGAATACAAGAAAAACACACATAAACTGAAAAACATGTATTTTAGAACATCACGATAGATAGATAGATAGATAGATAGATAGATAGATAGATAGATAGATAGATAGATAGATAGATAGATAGATAGATAGATAGATAGATAGATAGATAGATAGATAGATAGATAGATAGATAGATAGATAGATAGATAGATAGATAGATAGATAGATAGATAGATAGAACCCTGATCACACAGTACAAACACCACTCTGCTCCAGATCCTTATTACATCAGTGCAGCAGTTTCAAGTTCTCCTTATAAAACTTTTCAACCAAAGAGTTCCTTAGACATTCAGTAACATCATCATTATGCATTTTTATCTACTTCGTAGAAGTACCATTACTTCATGGTACCTAATAAAGCATGCAGAGGTGGACCTTACAGTCCCTATAGACCTGTGATTGTTGACTCACTGTAACTGTTGTGGCACTGTCTTGTAATGTGTGTGGAAATGACCAAAAATAGTCGCTTGTCCGATAGAGGGATAGTTACTACATACTTTATGCACAGCTTTGGAAAGAATTATTGTTATTATTACTGTGGATAATTATTGCCATAGTGACATGCTGTTGACATGTTTCTGTCTTTTCTTCACTGATTTTGATGCAGCCATCCTGCATTTCATCTGGGGGTTGTAAAAAACAGATGGTTTGATGAATCCCAGTTTCTTAACAGTGACTTTGTCTTTCAGAGGGAGGACCACTTTCTGGTTCAAAATGTGGAAGTACAAAAGGCAATTCATAGTGACACTGAGTTCACCAGTACCAGCAGGACTACGCAATTCCAACCCATGATGGGAAATCACTAGAGGTCTCCTGACATAATGTTATTAGTCTTGGTAAACACTATGCTGAATTTCAGCCTAATAATTTCATTAGGTTGTTAGATGCTGGGACTCTGAAAACATGGCATGATGCTGATTTCACTATAAAACCTGGAATGGATAAAGATGTGAAGTTCAAGAGGTCATTTTTATTTAACTATCTGTGATATATACATGACATTTTAAGAGATGTTCTCAAGACCCAAAGTTACATGTTTCTCAAATGATAGCTTGAAAATTGTTTAAAAAACATAAACAAAACAATGTTGGCTTCACATTTGAATATTTACTTTTCATGTTCCAGCACTATTGTGATGACTAATATTTTTCTAAAAAATAAATTACATTTCTAAACAATGAGGCATTAAAGATAATAAAAAAACAGACTTATATTACAAATGCATATTGTTTATGTATTAAATGTCTACCAAAAAAAAAAAAAAATCAGCATTGATATATGCACAGCCTGGGCAAAAAACTAACCACAAATATTTTGTTGGGCTGCCTTTGCCTTTGATTATTTCATGCACTTGCTGCACCATTATATTAATAAGCTTATGCAACATCACAACATTTATTTCTGTCCATAGATGCATTAATTTTGCATCGAGATCTTACACTAATGATGGGTGGATGGTACTGCAGAGAATCCAAAGACTGGATGCTGTGGTGGCCATCAGATGTTATCATGAAACATGATGTCAGCACAAGTTACTACACATTCACTTTTGTTTCCATTGTTTGCAGAAAACCTATTTGTATTTCATGCACGTTTTAGCAGTTTTGTATATTTCAGGTCAGTGTCTCTAAAAAAGTACGTGCTTGGGCTTGTTTGTCAAATCACAAAAGGTGAATTTGATGCACATGATAATGCTGTCAAAAATGTTTGGTTTTCCAACACTATATTCTATAGAACAGTGCTGACTTTTTCACATTTTCATTATTGAATTGTGAGGGAAAATATAAGTCACATTTTTCACAAGTGAAATCCATTGCAGATTACATGTTTTATTCTTAATTATAAATGTGAAATGTTGCAAAGAATTTCTGGCTGGTGAATTATGCAAACAATCAACAGTTGATGTGTGATCTTTTTCTTTGATGCATTCCTGTCCTAATGGTGCATTATTGAATAGAAATGAGCTATTTAAGTGTTCTCTGAATAAAACGTTCCCTCTCTTCTCAGTTAGTGGTTGTTAACAGAAGGCGGCCATTAAGGGCATGTCATGTATGGACATTTCTTTGGTTACCATGGCAGCACCTGACATAATGAAGTTGTTAAAAACAAAAGTCATATTTTTATTATCCTCTCATGAACAACTGGTGCTCAGCGGTGTCACTTCTTTGACATTCTCTCATTACCCACAGACTGTCACTGAATTAATTCATACAGGTGCATCATGTATGTGTAAATAAAAGGATTTTAATGTCATTATTTAGCGACAAACTTTCATTTAATGCCATGCACTGTCTGCAAATAACTGTTTTGGATCAACATAATCTCTACTGTCTTATCTCAATGGTGCAGCTCTTACAGAGAAGTAAAACTCATTAGTGGAGTGTAATTTATTGGCAGTTTACATATGTGACAAATTTGTAAAAAAAAAAAAAAAATTACAAAAAACCCCCCAGTAATGCTCTGCTGGTTACATGATCACTATATAGAATGAGGGTTTGTCCTACATTTTATTTCTCATTCCGTAGACGTAACTGGAGTCGGAGCTCAGAAATTTACATCTGCCGGACAAACACCATATTTAGACACGAGGCTGTTGACTATGCACGTGAGTCATACTGTAACCTGATAAGATCACATCTGCCATTGTTGGATGATTTCTAGATTTATTCACCTGTCCAGTGCCAGGCTAATGATTCTGTTTTTCAATGTTTAATGTTCATATGGGATGCTTCTATCCTGTGGAAACAGTGAAGTTAAGTTTTGTAACATTAAACTGCATCACAACCTGCTGGTGACATTTGCAACAAAGTCAGCTCAAACAGATGCATAAAACTGATTCTTTTTTTGTTAGTAGGAATTCATTATGGGGATAAAACAAGGAATCTTGACTTAATTCAGTCAGCCAATGTACAAAACAAGTGTTCACATTTATGATCGATGTGTTAATGTCATGAGTGTATTTCTGTATCACAATCAGTGGAAATGCAGATATGTTTGCAAAGTATATTTAATAACCTGTAAGTGTGTAAATCATCAAACCATTATTTTTTTTAAACCCTGGACACTAACAGACAAAATATTTCGTACTATTACAAGACCAGTATTTTCAAACAATACCAAAAACCCCTGATAGTTAAAAGGTAGTTTTCCATCATCAATGAAAGATTCATGTTGGTGGTGCCCGTCTATACAGTATAAAACACTGGGGAGAACTTTAACAGCAAAAGTAGTTCTTTAATCAAACGTCTTCTCCCAGTTAACACATTGTTAAGACCAAATGCTTGCTGTAAGAGGTAAAATTCTTCCCCCATCAGCAGGTTCAGCTGCCACCACACTGACCATTCAACTGGTGGTGTGGAAGAAGTCAGAGCTTTGTAAAATGTGTTTTTCCCCCAGTACAAAACGATTGATATAGCTTAAACCATGTTCCTCCAGAAGTCGGTGACCTCTCGGCCTACAGCTTCTGTTTCTTCTTTGCTGGTTTAATGGGGCTGATCTCTTCCTCTTCCTCCTCCTCTTCCTCCTCGTCCGAAAGATCTGACTCTTCTTCCATCTGTGAGGCTGCGAGAAGATGGTGAAAATGTTAAATCCCTACTTGAGAACGGTTGGCATTTTACTCGTAAAGCCACAAAGGTCACGATTTAACATGCTGTCCCTGGACACCTCACACATAAGAAAAATATTGAAGAGCAAAGAAAGACACCTGCGATCCTCAACGAGAGGTTTTCCTACAGCAGGGGTCTCCAACCTGTTCCACAAAGGGCCGGTGTGGCTGCAGGTTTTTGTTCCAACCAACCAAGAGTTCACAGTTTGACCAATTAACTCTCTGAAGACTGAGATCAGTTGATTAATTGATTGACATCTGATGTGTTGCTGTTTGGTTGGAACAAAAACCTGCAGCCACACCGGCCCTTTGTGGAACAGGTTGGAGACCCCTGTCCTACAGTATGGATGCGAGGACAATTTTAACAAGTCTTATCTTCTTGCAAAACTTGTGTTCAAGGTCTTGGAACATTTTATCCCACAAAATCTTTTACATGTTGGGTAGAATGTATTTTACACTAGTGCATTTTACCCTAATCTGTGCACTTAGTATGGGGCTGCAAAACATTACAATTTTTAGATGAAGAAATGGCACTTAAAAATGGGACAAAAAACGCACTTTAATATTAATTTGAGATTTTCTAACTTGCTGCCAATCTGCAAACAGTTGACAAGCAAAGAGTCACACTTAAGAAGTTGTAAAAGGTTGACATTTTAGCATTTTTGCACAAAAATCATCTATATGTACAGTAGAATGTTTAGTTATTCATCTATGTGGTTGTATAGATGGTGAGAAGACCTTCAAAATAATTCAGTGGCCTTTATAAGGGAGGCAGAAAATGTTTAGCATGAGGTTCACTGTGTCATTATCCCTCCATCATAATGTCATCAATGAGAAAAAAAAAAGACATTCATTAAAACATTTTTCTGTTAATTGCTACTCATTTATATTGAGAATTGAGTTCAAATAAGACAAAAAAGAATTCTGTGGTAAACATGATTCACGGTTTTAGTCATTGTTTAATTCAAAAATTGTTTTACCAACACTATAAACCACATATATATATATATATATATATATATACACATACACACACACACACACACAATGGGAACATTTGTGTTCGTGTCAACATGCATTTTATGTCAACTATAAAAATACACGTCACTAAAACAGTACGCAATGAATAAAAAGTCATTCACAGCATTTTCATCAAGTAAAACCTTAATTAATATACTTTAATAACTTGGCTTATTTCACCATTTCCACCTATAGACTACCTTTGGCAGTGTCTTATTCATGGGTACCTTATTTCTACCTCCATTATATCTTTAAAACTACATCAGTCAGGAAATTACAGGTAGTTACAGTCTGCCGTCCTGAGATTTAAGGGTTCACAAGGAACTGGGAAAGAACTAATTTATATCCACTCCTTGTTCTGCTTGGAAGTACCTGAAATAATGACCTCCAACTTCATGAGCTGCTCGTTATACATTTTTGAAATTATGTCAAATCCTTTTCCTGTAGGTATTATACCTGATACAGCTATATATTGGATATTTTCTGATATCCATTTCATTATGTTGCAATTTCGTCATTGGTATGTAATGTCAATGATGTGTATATGTTTTGGTGTAACCCTTTTTCAACCAGTGTGTTAAATGTGCTGCAGGTTTTCTGGCTAAATAAAGGATACATAAAAAAAAACAACAGAATGAAATTTGAAAGTAGAAGTATTTTACCGATGAGATGAAGCCCGCTGACAGTCACTGGGCCTGTGCCTGCCTTCAATCGGATGGTCACTGGGGCTTTGAGCTCAAAATCTCCCAAACTCACCTAAGAAAAGGATGGAAAAACATGAAAATGTGTTCTTCACTAAACTATATTGTATATAAATCTATCTTTAAAGTTTCCTCCGACTCCTAGTGTACCCATCAGTGATGAATGAGCTGACCCAAAGTGAGTTGGTGTGCTCGTCAACCGCAGTCGTGGATCATCGAAAATGAATTTGAATGATATTTGGGTTGCGGTCAGTCGTTTGAGATAAACATGAAAATAACCTGGTAAATGCGCTTTATTAACTGAATTTCTGTGAAGGTGACGTACAACATCAGAAGTATCTTACGGTATGGAGGGAGGAAGAGTGAAAGTTGGGAGAGTGGAAGCTCCGGAAACTTCCAAACAAAAATGTAAGGTTTGGGGCACATTCACTGAGATTTTTAAAGATGATGAGCAGCTCCTAGTGTTTCCTTCTCTGTGGAAACTGGGTTCAAATGGCTTTGTGGGTGTTACAGGTTGTCGACCCCTGGTTTAGATGTTGCGCCCAAGCAAGGACATCACATTATAACAGAAATAAATGCAGGTATGCGAGGAAGGTCATTTCATGTTCATAAAGACCACTTCTTAAAAATGCGGGTCGGGTACATCCTTTTCTTGCAGTCTGAGCTGCGAGCGGATTAGTTAAAAAAGCGGTCGGTTGAGGCTTGTTTATACATCAACCTGTGCATCACTGACACCTATGCTGCTGCTCATCTATTTTATTAATCTTGCCCAACATTGGTTGGGAGAGATTATTGAAATTATCTTGTGTGTGTGTGTGTGTGTGTGTGTGTGTACGCAGAGACATATCATCCTATAACTCAATAAATACTTGAGATATCACCATGAAATTACATGGGCATATACTATACATTTATTTCTGTGTTATAATCTGATGTCATTGCTTGCACGCAGCACCTAAACCAGGGCTCGGCAACCCGTAACACCCAAAGACCCATTTGAACCCACTTTCCACAGAAAAGAAAACACTGGGAACTGCTCATCATCTTTAAAAATCTCAGTGAATGTGTCCCAAACCTTACATTTTTGTTTGGAAGTTTCCGGAGCTTCCACTCTCCCAACTTGACTTTCTCTCTTGCTCTCTCCATACCGTAAGATACTTCTGATGTTGTATGTCACCTTCATGGAAATTCAGTTAATGAAGCGCATTTACCAGGTTATTTTAATGTTTATCTCAAACGACCTGACCGACCGCAATCCGAATATCATTAACAATATTTTTCAATGATCCACAACTGCAGGTGGCCACCGGCACCTGCTCACTTCAGGTCAGCCTGCGCATCATTGGCATATACATATAGCTAATGCGCATCAGATGCAATGATGCATTTGAGTAAAGGTCAAGGTCAAAATCACATTATTGGTTATACCTCAAGAACAGTCACAGAACTTTCAGATTGGTACCAAACAATGTGGAATGAAGATTTCTACAATTGTCATTTCTCACAATTCTCACCTACGACTAATAGATTTTGAGATCTCTCGAGGTCAAAAGGTGACGTGTCACAAAATTAACTCACCGTGCGTGTCAAGCATAAAACTGTGATGGAAATGTACCTTGACTGGGACATTAAATGTCACTGATCACCATAAACCATAAGCTCATGATTAGTAAACAGCTGAAATATTTAAATCAAAGGTGGTGTCTTCAAATGAAGGATCAGCGATGGGTGACTAATATTTGATTTTTGATGGCTTGACCAACAAGCACATCAAAAACAAATGATGGATTTTGTAACTCTGAAACAGTGAATAATAATAGAAACTTGATATCAAAAGGAAGAATGAGAAGAAGTATAGAAAAATAATCATGATTCTTGTCAAATATAGTCAGGGAAACCAATTATTTCTTGGATTTACAACTGAAGCCACAACATTATATTAGACTAGATTGTTGTAAATAGTGCATGTGTATATGTCTTCATAAAGGAAACATATTGCGCTGTCCTGGTAGAGAGATCTCTCCTTTGTGGATCTTTTTGAAGTTTTGTCCATCTAAACCTGGTTCTATTGTTTTTATCAATTGGCTCTTTAACCTCTGAAATGTGGTGGTGAACACTCTGAATATATGATTTTAAATATTTAGAAAATTTCAACAGTTTCCTAAATAGAAGAAACTTTTAAGCCTCGTCAGAGAATAGGCCTTATTCTTTCCATAGACACGGTCAGTGGTCTATAGATGCTCAATACACCTCCTACCACCTGTGGAATGGGGGGTAAAATACAGAACAGTGACTCACTATTAAAAAAAGACAGACAGTTGTTTTTATATACATGCTGCTTTCCTTATTTTTTGTATTACTGTTATTTTTGTTTGTAGTGCTCTGGTCATTTTCCTTTATTTTTCCTGTTTTCTTCCAATATGTTGCCATGTAAACACAACTGAATTTCCCTGAGATAATGAATAAAAGTATCCATCTATCCATCTGCTTTTTGGCATTCAACCAGGCATTAGAAAGCAGCTGGACTTGATAAAAAGAGCCCCAAAAGGCAAGTCTTCCAGTTCACAGTTCATGTTGTACATCCTAAATCTCTTATTAATGTACATTCTGAATACCTTATTTAGTAGACATTTTAAAATCGTAATCTCTTGACTTTATCTTTTTTTCTGTTATTCCACCCTGTTTTGCCCCTAAAACACAGTAAAGCAAAAACAATGTGGCTTAAGTAGATCTCTGCAAAAATTAATGTTTCTATTTTATTGCCATTTCCACAGTGAAGAAAAATATGTTTAATGAATCAGATGTTCTTTAACATGAGACAGACAAAAATAAATGAATTTATGCAGATATTGGGAATAGATGGTATATTGGGTGAATTGTGAGGCCCATTTTGGCACATTTGTGACACTGGCTAATGGGCTTAAAACCTGACATACCATGGGCAGACAGCTGATGTGAAGGTTGGCAATGGGCACTGAGATGGTCTTTCCTTGGTGGTTCATGGCCGTTACCTCAACCACATTGCTCTCCTCTTTGGCACCTTCTCCAAGACACACCTGCAGATATTCCATTAATTCACAAACTGTTTGCAACTAGATTTAAGTGAAAAGGTTGGTTTATGTTGTCACTCCAATCAGCATATGAATTTTACAGCCCTTGATACTTCAATGCCGTGTAAGAAAGACTTCTGTATTTTCAAAGAGTGTTTCTGCAGACACTGTACATACTGTTCTGAGTTCAAGGAAATGCTCCAGATCCTCCTCTTCTTCATCCCCTTGGAAAGTGTAGAAAGGTATTTTAGAGGATAGTTCGCAACCTGGGAGGGAAACATATGGCACAATGAGTTCTGCCTTTTAATTCAAGACTCACAGATTCATAAATTGATACCAGAAACATGCATTATTCCATACCACACTGGGAACGTAACAGACACAAACCCACGTGTGCGCCACGGAGCCGCACTGATAAACTGCATTAAAAATGTCTCTTACTGAACAAGAAGCTCTCCAACTTCGATTGAGGCGGTAGTGTGAAACCCGAGGACTCCTCTTCTTGGAAAGACATCTTATCAGAGTAGAAATTACAAGTGGGCTGTAGAAATTGTAGCTAAATGAGCCCACCGCGAAAAATAAAGGTTTCGTCGCCAGGTATGAACGTGCTTCTACGTCATCAATCCGCGACTTTTTTTTTTTTTTAATTTACGTATAATAGTTTATACAAACATCACATATGCCGATCAAACCTGCAAGGCCTGATAAGAGTAAATATCTAGCTTTTGTAACTTTGTAGAATTCACCATGTAATATGTGTAAAAAGCCGCAAATTATATCTTTCACAAGCAGCTACAAACTACTTAGAACTGTCCTGCTATCACCATGACAACAACACCTGCTATTGGAAGTCATGTAGTGAAAGCTCAGTCTGTTCAATACCATTAAAATTTATTAATGGTATTTCTTTAACCCACACACCGAATAAATAAACCATCTGGTACACATAGCTTGCTTTAACCCACAAAGACCCCAACTTCCACCATCAGTATCGACTGATCTAAAGTGCTGATCCAATAATTCTATCAATACATGTCAATAGGTGGTGTAAAATGTAGTTAATCATCATTTCATGGTCATCAGATATGTCCCATTTGGATGTTCAGAGGTTTCATAGTGAATATGGAAACACTGTCGTCTCCTACAACATTGATTCATCAGTAGAACCCAGAGATGGATCAATGACGGTGAATGGAGACACTTATTTTTATGTTCAGTTAATGCTATATTTTACTGAAAAAAGTCACAATTTCTTCATGATAGTATAATTAATGATGATAAATCACTTGGGAAAGGTTAAATAGTGAGGAAATTTCATTTGGGAACTGACACAAGTCACACTGGGTCTTTATGGGTTACATACATCACAACACAAATAATACAACGCAACAAATTATTTTATTATGGTTTATTGGGTTTTAATCTTTATCTTACATACAAATTTTACACTGGTAAACATGTTTTATAATTGCCCCGTCCCTCCCCAAAACCCCAAACTCAATAATCAAAATGTACAACTGAGCCCTTTCTTGTAGCCCATTTCTATCAAACCCTGGTTAGCAGAGGAGAAAGCACAAGCATTAATAATAAACAGAAAAATGAACCATTTAAGTTGAGTGTGAAAACTCTGCTGTCAAAACAGTCAACAGGTTAGTAAATTTCACACCTTGCTGAGACACAGCCATGTAGGAAGGCTGTACAGGACAGGGTGTTGTAACAAGGCCAGCATTTTATCTTCCTGAAAGAAAACAGAATGCTAGCTGAGATTTTAATAAAGGTATAAAAATAATAACACTTTATGATTGACAGTATTTACAAACTGTCTCTGTACTACAGTAATATGCCCAAAGAGGCAAGTGGCATGCTTCTTCCTCTATGCAGCATAAGATGAGGTTATTCTAATGACCGCCACAGCAAATCCAATACACCTCATGCACACCATGAATGTACACAAAATATCACATTGGCAGGCAGCTACTGAAGAGCAACTGATGATCCTCATGTAACCAACAGAACACTCCTATCTATAATCAAAGTGCTTTTTTGTTATCTATATAGATTACCAAAAACAAATACGTCAATATAAAACATTCAACAGACAGATAGGAAAAGGCCTAGGAATTTCTGCTCCACACCCACCGTGCGCTCGTGTGGGAGTCAGTGCCACTTTGGTGACATTTGGTGACAGGGTTTAATAACCTTGGCGATCCTAAGTGCGCTTGTTACAGCTCAACTGAGAAAACATTCATTTGAGAGTATGCAATGGTGAAATAATGTGGGGAGGGATGCAACATGACTGACGTAAACTGATTAATTACCACCACTGAGTGCTGAAATCTACCCGACAACACAAATTGCAGTCTATTGGACAGACCGCAGCTCGTATTGCCTGCTGCTTTACAGTCAAGTACTGTTTTAGGACTCAGCAGCTTTGGGGCAGTGGGAGGGTTATGCTTCCGCATCACTTTGATTCCTATTTTTGGGACCATTTCCAATGGGAAATGTTGCCAAAAAAAATTCTGCATTTGTCTAATAAAGCGCTTGGACACTAGAATTTCTGTCCCTTTCTATAACAAAGATTAACATTTTTTTCTGCTTAGACTTTAAACAACTTTACGAATGAAAATAACATTTTCCAAAACCTTTAGTAAATGAAGCATTCTGCATATCTTAAAATGCTGGATTCCTGAAGGATTTCTGTGCTGGAGTTTGGGGTTTATTAGGCCAAAGCTAAGACATGTGACTGCCTATTTCACTGGAAAAAGTAAGCTACATCTCTGAATTGTGCAACAAGGCTAATGTCCAAAATCTCCCTCCTTTTGATCTACTGAACAGATACATGTAGGAAAGCATTTACACAGAAGACGCTAAGGCCTTTGCAGTGTAGAAACCTAAAATTCAAAGGCAAAGAACCAAAAAGGCCATAACTGAAAGGGAGGGCAAAGCAAAAATGCTGAATTACAAAAAATAAAAATAAAAAATATATGGAAATGGCTGAAGCAAAGTGCTGAGTAGAGACAGAGCAAGGTTTGTAAACTCATGGAAGCGTTTCTGCCAGACCCCCGTCTTCTACTCCAGCAGAAATTCAGAGGACATATTTAGGTCTTGAAACATCAACAAATACTTTTCCTTTGCCAGTCTGTGATGATCTAACAGTACGATTGGAGGTTTAACATATTCCAAAAGCTGCAATTTCCCATCCTTTTGTGCACAGACTCAACATTTCTCATGGCTTTATGTTTGAGTTAGACCCCATTTGAAAGGCCTCTTTCTCCAAGCCTATTGTGGAGCTTTTCGAAATGTGAAAAGGCAAAATCTTACCAAGCACCTCCCATTTTGTATAAAGGTGTCCTACTTCTGTCTCCAGTTGTGTTATTTCTCTGTATCAAAGCTGGGAAAGCAGGACACGAGGGTAGTAACACACTACCTGAGACAGAGCTCGTCCTCATTTCACAGCTCTGCGTCCACTTCGTATACAAACATTTTGCATTAGGTCATGTGGACAATATCCAGGTAATGATGCTGGATTAAATCAGAAAAATGCTAATGGAGTTGTCACTTCCTTCCTCTTGGAGGTATATTTATACATATATAAGTAGTGGTACCCCAGAAATCAATGCTGGAGCGCTAGTCTTCCACGTTGGCTCACATCAGTTGACTACAGACCATTGCTTGGACTTATAGCTTCAGATCTGGTTATTTCAAAAGAACCACAACATCTAAGGACAGCTCTGGAAACCTGTGTGAGCGCCGTTGTGCTTCTGTACACAAAGATTAAAAACAGGTTTCCCAGGGCTAGCCCAGATAGTAATGTACTACAAAATCAGCATGGAAGTTTTTCTTCATGAAGGTAGCAAACATATGAGCTCGCTTTCTCTCCGTTACTGTTGCAGGACATTTCCTCATAAACTTCGTCCCATAATGATGACGTCTTTGGGGAAGCCGTCCATTTTGGCCACTTCAAAGCATCCAAGCTTACTGTAAAAGTCCAACATTCTCTTATCAGTCTGTCGAACCTTACAGAAAGCACCGTGAGACCCTGGAAGTGAAGGACAAAAACAGACAGAACTAAAAACATGTCCAATTGCTTTCCGACTCGTGACACACTAGGTTTAAAACCGTTTTTGTTTTTATTATGTATAGTTCATCACTTCAGTTCATTCTTTTTAAAGCTGACATTAATTTCTGTGATACAGGGTCTCTATCAAAACAAGCACAAGGAGTGTGTTTTCACCACCGCTGAATATGAAAATGTCCTAATATGACGACTATGAACTCATGTTTATAGTTGAAATAATGAATTGTTAGTATGGCCAGCCATCCCTTTTTCTCATTGTAATCACTGAGATCAAGCAGTCTGAAACTGGGCCAGTCAACTGTGAAATATACATCTCTGGAAAAAATTAACAATCACTGCAACTCCCTCTGAAATCAGCATGTGTGCATGTATGACAGCCGTTCCAGTCCTGTATCTGTTCAATTCCAACACAAGTATGTCTTATTCTATTTAACCTCTGATCAATATTTTATTTAAGAAGTATAAACACCACTACTGTGGCCATCATGATCTTCTTAAAATAGGTAAAAACAGTCGTACTAGTACTGTGAATCCGAAAATAACTCTTGAAAAATACTAGACTTCTGCTCTGACATCCCAAACTCTAAAGACTGGCTTTTCTATCAGGACAATGCTCCTGGTGTCAGCAAGATCAATAAAAGTGTGGATGACAGATGAGCAGATGTAGACCAATCTGCAGATCTGAACACACTTTGAAAACTTCTGGTGGAAGATGGATGGTCACATGCCATCGAACATGGTTAAGCATTTTGAATTTCTATGCCAAGAGGAGAACCAAGAGACATGGAACGCATCACTAAAAATCAGGTTTATTCCACCAAATATTGTTTTCTGAACTTTTGATAGTTTAGAAAACAAAACAAAAGTGTTCATTTTACTCCAACACATACCTATATGTGGTAAAATTACAGAAAGTGATAATTTTGCAGTGGTCCCTTATTTTTCCAGAGCTGTACATAATCTATTCTATACAAAACCAATCAAAAGTCTGGGAGGGGGGGTGTTTTGGAATATGTCATATGCACCATCTGGTTTTTGTCGTCAGTCCAAGTTAGTTCCAAGTCTGCAAATCTCTTTAAAACTGTTGTCAGTTGTTTACTTCATTCAAAAATAAAAACTGAATAACAGATTATACCCTATATTCTCAAACATCTCTGACAAAAGCATTTGTCTGTCTTATCTGTCATTAGTTTACTCTGTGCCTGTTAGTCCTGTCTTCATATTTAAATTCAACCCCTGTGATTTCACAGGGATTTCTTATTGAGAAAGATAGATGGCTGGCCAGGCTAATGTATTTATATATATTGACATTACTGATGAGTATTTGGGAATGGTGTACAAAACAAAAAACATATTAGTATTTTTGCCAAATCAGAAACATTCCACTTTATTTCCACAAACATCAATGAGTCTCAGTGCTGGTAGCTAAAGTGAGACCATATTTCAGATAAATTTATAAATATATTCTGCAACGCTGTTTTAAATTCAGGACTGTTGGCTCGATAACCAGGAAAAACATCATTTGACATTCACACACTTCATACTTCAGTAATTACAATTTATGCCTCAGTCTTCTATTAATGGCAGAAATATGCTTTGTTCAAAAAACCTCTAATTTCACCTCTGTGACTGAAGATTATACATAAAGAAATATATAGTATATGCTTTAATTGCTTGTTAGTGAAGTGGCAAACAACTGGGTGTAGCAGGCACTTACCATTAGCTTTAAGGGAGGATAATAGACATCCCATCATGCTTTTGGCCACACTTGGGTCAGTGACCTTGGCATGAACGTCGACTTTTATGAGAGAGGGGAAGTTGGATAGAAACGAATCTGGAAGACCCTCCTCTTCTTCGTGGAAACTTAACATCATTTTCTACAGAAGGACAGATGGTTTAACAACAAGGCAGGTGAAACCAATCAGAAACACTTTAATGGACCCACATTCTGAGCTCCTACCTCAGCCTCAGTGAGGTCCTTCTGGCAGTCAGGTTTGTGATATTTCTCTTGCATGAAGGGAATCCAGTTCAACTTGCATTTCTTGATGAACGGCTTCACGTCCACAGTGCCAAGGGCATACCCGCAGATGCCTTCCTCATCTTCTAACACAAATCCGTAGTCTGGACTCAAAGTCAACAGACCTCCTACTAACCTGTGAGCAGATAGGGTTTAGTGAGGTATGTTGAAATCCACAGTCCAGTTGGCTATTTACAAAAAATCTGACTTACCTGTCTCCGATGAGGTCAGGATCCTCATCAGGGAAAGGAACATCCTCCGTTCCTTCACAGTACATTTCTTTACAGATTTTATAAACGGCAGCCTGCAGATACAGACACAGACATCTGGCATTAAAGTGAGTCAGTTCCTACACAGGAATTTGGCCCAATGCGATTAGCTAGAACTAAAGCTTCAATGTTAAGTCCCAAAATGGTTAAGAAGCCTCACAGCATTTTGAAAAGTTGTAGTCGTCTTCAAATTAAGCACATACTGTGCATGGGCCGACACCCAGAGCAGCTGAGCATACCATCATGGGACATTTAGCACAAAGCATTCAAACTAGGCCAGTTCTACTGGGAATTCCATCAACTAGCCCAACATCCCTACATTTGCTGCATGTGTTGTAGCATGATAAATAATAATAAAATAATGGAAAGATCAGTGGTTCAAGACAGCTGGATTTGTATAAAAGAAGCATTTAAAAAAAAAAAGAGAGATCTCACCTCATCTTTGGGAAAGTATGGCCGCATGGAATAGATTTTGGACGTTGGCATTGAAGGTGGAGGTTGGTAGAAAAGATCGTTTGCCCCATCTATTGGCAACAACCTCTGTGGGTATCAAAAGAAACAGGTTCAGTTTCTTTGAGGTAAGCAGGTGTGTTGGCTTCGGCTGACTGCCTCACTGTGTATTTACTGCAGCTGTACCACTACCAAACCAAAAGGAACCAGAGAACAGAGCAAAGTGCTTTGGCTTGGCCGTTTCATGAAGTTACAAATGTCAGACAGACTGACTCAAGGTCCCTCGTTCATTTGATAGTGGACAACAACAGCAAACAACGAATTTGTATTTTTATCTCAAGGAAAATAGCACAACGAGCACTTTCATATTTGCTTTTCAAATCCAATAAATCAAGGGTGGTATTTTGGTCTGACTAAGGTTTTACTGGCTGAAGGAGATGCTCCTTTCCCTTTTGTAAGGCATCGCAATATTTCGCTGCGCAGGACCCTCCTGTTGAGAAAAATAATGATGCTTGCGCAGAGACAGAGAGAACTCCAGGAAAAAAAAAACCAAAGAGGCAAATTAAATATGAACCGACTGAGTCATTCAAACAGTTGCCACTGTGTGTCTTGCTTTCTCCGAGGTTGGAGATACTGCTGTATGCCGAGCAGGTGTATTTGATCATGGAGTTTTCCCATTGCAAACATGCTTGCGTTCTCGCGGGCGCTGCGATGCTTGTGCGTGCGCTTGCGCTTGAAAAGGGCTGGCTTGGTAATTTGTGCGCTGTGCTTTCCTGCAAAGAAATGAGATGTCATGAAAATAAAACCTAGCCATGCTCGCTTGCGCTGCGTGCGTCAGGGAAAAGCAACATCTCCTTGGGCAGTTGCTGAAAGAAATTCAAATTAATTGATCAGAGAAAAGTCATGCCAAACACAGGCTGTGACCTCTTTTGACAGGTTGGGTTTCAGGTCACCCATTCCCCTCACACCATCTGACATATCCCAGAATGATGGTTATTAAAGAAAAAAGCTGCTCAGGACATGCACCTCTTTGAAGAACAAGTGAAGGGGATGGAACCCTATGCAATGAAACCTAAGACATTACAATCAGCTCACCTTTGACAGACCAAACCCCTTCGTACCAGCGCACATTTTACCATTTTCTTCTTTGCTCATAACACTCTTTTTTTTCCATTTCATTGCTGTGAATTCAGTGCATTAGATACCTGGAACTCTCCTGCTAGACCTCCCCTAAAGGCCCAGGGCTCTTGGTCTCCTCTAAGGAACTGTGCTGAGGACTGACTACGACACCCTGTTAGGAGCAGAGCCAAGCGGACATTGTTACCACAGGATCGGGCTCTCGGACACAGATGAAGGGAGTGGGGAGATGGGAGGAAGGGGGTTATATGTATCTAATAGCATGATCCAAATAAAATAATTATGTCGCCTCAATCATTAAAACATAAAAAAAGGACCCAATTAGCAATAGGTAACTATTTAGAAAAAAGAAAAATTTGTAATGGAATGGGGCTCAAGCATCTTAAGCTTACAGATTTGGACAACTAATTAGGTCCAAGGTTAAAAAAAAAAAAATTCAGATACAAAGAGACAAATTGTCCATTTCTATGATCTGCCAAGTCATTGCTACATGAACACAATGCTGTCAAAATCCACCACATATCATGGCTTTCAGATCTTAGGGAATCAGTGTTTTCTATAAGTGAACACTTGTTCTCCAAACGCCAAGCAGAATTAAAAGCGGTTCAACTCTCCCATGGTCAGAGTGAGAGGAATTGTCACTTCCAAAACTGACGGATTTCATCAGAACTAACTGTCTATGTAAGCTTCAGCTGCTGTCACCCCACTGATCTTGGCACCTCGTGTGAAGTCACATTTGTTAAATCTGCCTTGTCACATGACTGGCTGAGCACCAGTCATTAATCCAAGAGGACAAAATGAAAGGTAAGATTGACATTTACTGCTAAAGGACCTCTAAACTTCAGGTTCAAATCCACAGTTCAAGAGGTAATCTCATCTTTAGGGCCAAATCATATACTTATAGGAATGCACCTACAGAGTGCAGAGCTTTTAGTGGCTATATCCAGTGGTACTGATGCTGCTAACATCAACACCTAGTTGACAAGGAGCCTTGTCATGTGACCAGACAAATGCAGCGCGGGCAAAACAGCTAACACTGCTTTATATATCAACCTCATCCTGACATCTATGACAATTCCTCTGATGAGATGACACAACGCAGCATGCAGATGCACCCACAGGAAGGAACTCTGAACCCACTTTACTTACCCAAATTAAAAACCACAAAATTGATACCAGCATTATCTCTTAGTGGACTGCTCCCACCTGATCCAAGACTGTGCTGTTTTAACACAGACACTGTTGTGCAAGAAAACATGCAAATTAATAAAAAGCAAGAATCACAACTACACAGGTAGAGACATTCCTGAGCAGAGTGAATATCACGTCCCATGGTTGCGTTTTTAAAGCCAAGTATAAATTCCCTTGAGTAGGTGCATCGGGCTGGTATGAGCCATTTCTATAAGCCTACTGACAGAAACAAAAAACAAGTTAGAGAGATGCTGCCAAAGAGAAATTTGGGAGTTAAGACTTAAGGTTTAAAGCTAAATTGCTGCGCAAAATGTGACTTCATTCAAAGGGCCGCTTCCTTTCCTCCAAGTCAATCGTTTACATTCACAGACTACTTAAAACAATTACACAATCGCGTTTCAAACAAGAACAAAAGAAAAGAGACAACGCCTGCACTGTGCATACATCGGCCACTGTCGATCCAATAGCAGTAGAAACTTGTACTTTGGATTCTTCCATCTGTACATAGTGAAGGGAGAAAACAGTAGAAAATAATTATTAGTAAGTATTCTCAGTACAATAACCAGGGAGATGACTAAGTGCCGGCTGCACAGCTTCCGACTAGGGGAGAAGATGGGACTGATGTAATAACCTGATAACAGCAACAGCAGAGTTCAACAGTTAGGTGCTTAATGACCCTGCAGATACTATGAACACTATTCAAAGACATCTAGAAACACTAATTTTTTACATTTTGCTACATGGGCTTTTCTATAGCATTAAGCCAGTAGCTTTCATTTTGGGTGTGGTTCTGCCAGTGTGGGTGTGCTGCCTGCTGTGTACTGTAGGCTAGAGTCCTCAGCTTTAGCCGGACAGGACAGAAACCTGTGAATGAAACTGGGTTACAGGGAGTAACCTACAGACCATGCTGGTGCTTCAGATTATTTCAAAAACATTCCAAAAACACAGAGATGTTTTCAGAAACCGAGCATTACACAAACTGTATCACAGTGTACTATCTGACAGACTGAAAGCATGAGAAAGGAGATGAATGATACAGAAGGGAGAGAGGGAGAGGGGGAGAGGGGGAGAGAGAGAGAGAGAGAGAGAAAGAGAGAGAGAGAACAAAGAGATTTTTCTTTTTGTACACCCTGATACAGATTCAGTTTAAAGTGAATAACAGCCTCTTTTCAGAGTATATGACTATACAACCTATAACAGACTAGGTCAGATATGATATAGCTTATGCACCAGAATGGCCTTCCACAGTCAGTCAGTCAACTTGCTCTCCAAGCTCGCGTGCGCGCTAGGGCATGGAGGAAGGGGGTGTGGGGACTTCCCCCGGTGCCCATCCCCACAGACAGAGAGATGGAAGCAAGTGTGTCTGTGTGGGAATGCAGCAGTGATGTTACTGGATACACAGCAAGCAGCAATAACCCTGTTGGGACATTTGCCACAGAGACCCAGTTTTGATATCGCCAAGATGGAGCAGTTTAATATGAAAGGGGGATGCTAGCAGTGCAGGCGGCATTCAGTCAGATGAAAAAGAAAACAATAAACATGTGAAACAAAAACCAATCAAAAGAATCACACCTACTAAGAGGTGTTGCTTTTAACCTGGTCTGGGCTAATCTTATCTACAGTTAAGTGCCATCAGTTAAACTGAGGGTATTAATGGCTGCTCAGATTTTGTCCTTGAACACAGGTGGTGGCTAGGATCTTTGAGAGCCATATTATGATCTGTAACACCACCATCTGTTAAGCAGACTGTGCATGATGCATAAGATGAGGGTTTAATTTGCCTCATTGAACTACACTGCTCTGCACTCAGAAGGTAAATATACGTACATGCAGTCAAAAAACAACGATTTTTAAATTTATTCTGAAGTCAAAATAAAATAACTAAATAAAATTACTATGATTAAAAAAATTTCTAATATATTTATTTTAGAATAAATAGGTAAATTATTTTAGATTTGAGCACACTACCGCTAAGCTATTGCTTACTACAGATTAAAAGGTTTCAAGGCTCACTCGTACATACCTAGCCACTGGACAAAAGACTTGACCATAGAAATTATGCTCTTGATGTCCCAGATGTAAGGGTAGAGGTCGTACAGGATGGTTCTGTTCACTGAATTGGACAGACGTGTGAACATGTGGATGACTGAGCAGCACATGTCCTCAAATTTTTCGGCCCTTGATTGCCATTCCACTACCTGTAAGCCACACATTGATTATAGATAAGGAAAAAGTGAAGAAAGACTTTGCAATAGTTAAACAGTGCTTTCATGTCATAACTACACCACCCAATGGGCAGAACTGGTAGTACACATCCACCATTTTGTTTCAAAGCACACAGAGCTACAGCAAAAAAAAATAATGAACTACATTGTTCCGACATACATCTATGTGTCCTCATCTAAAATAAGCGTATACATTTTATTACTGGCTTTCAAAAATAAACTTACCTTTTCAGCCTCCTTTCTCTTGCAGTTCACACTGACAACACTGCTGTTGGCTCTTAACCAGTTGAACTCCTTCAACATCTGCATGGCTTTGGGTCCATGTTCATAAGGCAGGTAGAAAAGTTCTGCCAACAAGCTCAGATCCTCAAGTGTGAGAGGTTCAGCTATAAACAGGGGCTTCTCATTGGGACCAGGCACAAACACATCCTGAGGATACAAAACCAGTAACAAAGTGACTTTCAAGGATTTCATTCCTTATTGTGCTTTCACTTTGATGTTTATAGAGAAGAAAAACACTCACAAATGCTGGCGGCACCTGCTTGAGCTGCTCATCGGTCTGCATGGGCGCGATATCACTCCCAGAGTCCTCCTGGATAGACTCCTCGGGGGACTTGGACTCTGCTAGGCTCTCTTTGTCTGTATCCATGGGCTTCAAGTCCTCCGCCATTTTGTCAGCTAAGACAGGACCAACATGCTTGCCCTCTGGGTCGGCCTCTGCTTCTGGCTCTGGTTCATCCTGCTTCTCAACTACCATCTCCATGGGCTCCTCATCAGAGTCCTTTTTTTCAACCTCCACCTGAAAAACACATGTTCACTTGATAAATACATGTAGGAAATCAGCAGATGAGTCACAAACTACTGAAAATTAGTAGTTGTATATATGTACAGAGTATGTAAAATAACGTTGTTAATGTTGGCTTAAGCAAAAATTGTAAATTTAAGACTTGTTTCACATGCCACCATACTGGGGACAAACTTGTGATAGAGAGGGTCCCAACATGAATACTAAACATTGGACAATGGCAGCAATTTCCTGTTCCCTTTTACATGCGTTTTTTGTCTTTTTTTTTTTTTTTAAACTTCCTTAGCTATTCTAATGCCCCTGACCCAAATTCCTAATTTTAGTATTTTCTTCTTCAAATTACCCATCTTTAGTACATATTTTATATTTTTTAAGATATGTCAAAATTGTATTCATGGTTAAAGACCAAAAATTCAAGACTATTGTATTTTACACTTTTGAGGAAGCATGAGAAATCCTTCAACAAGGTCGAACAAGTCATTTCAAATATATGACTTGTAAAAATATTCTACAGACACTGATCTGTAGCACGTAGTGATACTAACCCATTAACCAACAGCTATAGAATGATCTGGGAAGTATTAATAAACTTCACCTCCTCTTCCTCCTGAGTTCTTTTTGCCATAGGATGCGACAGTGGATCCAGACAGAGGGGAGGCATGGCAGGGGACATGATTGGCTGTTGAAATACAGTTGTGACGGTCGTAGTCGAGCAGAGAGAAGGAGCAGCCATGGATGACACATCAATAGTTGTGCTTTTGGCACCGCTCTGAGGCACCTGTCGGCCTGAAAGACAAAATAAAGCAAAGCTGAATCATTTTGGAATTAAAACTACCTACCCGTGTGCATATTATGAGATTTTCAATCTAAAATCCTCCATTTGCAGAAGCCAATAACATGACATATTAAAAACATACTATTGTATTGATGAGGCACACCAAATTCCCCAAGCCATTCTGTGAGAGCCAGTTTTAGGGCAAGCTGGGGGCTGTAGAGCATGTCAGTCTCTAGTTCTTCATCACTGCCTTCGTTCTCCAACTTGATCTGGATGGATACTGTGCTGTCCTCACCATCTGCTGGTAAAAGGACGAAAGAGGAAAATGAGCAAAACAGCAGCACCTACCTAACAGTTGATACCAGATTAAACATAAAAAAACATCAAACTGTAAAATGATCTAACCGTTTTTGTTTTTTTTTTAGAAACATCACATAAAAAGAAAAACTTCTGAGTCATACTTACTCATCACCACATCTTTGCGAACCCCATTCATGTTAGACTTGTACCAGGTTGCAAGAGTGTGAATAGCTACAAAGTTGGACTCAAACTCGCAGTTAGGGTTGGTGAGGACGCCCTTCAATCTAGGGATGAGCTCTGTGGAACGACCCTTGTATGGACCCAAGAAAAGCCTCTTCTGATCGTAATCATTGGCATGAATGTTGTCCCAGATTACAGGAGCTCTTCTTAGGATTTTAGACACTTCCTCAATAGACTCCACAGTGATATCCTTGGACACTACTTTGGGGCCTGCAAAATATAAAAACATAGTTTTAAATCTTTCTCCTGACTCTGGGTTGTTCTTCATATTTCTTTGACAGAAAAGGGTCAAACTCACCTGTCCATAGCACTTCAATGCCAGGCAGGAGCTTTTCTCCGACTGTATGGAGGTAGGGAGACTGAGAGACACTTGGGTAGCAGAAGGTTCCACAGTACTCTGTATTCAACAACACACAAATACACAAAATAATGAATAAATAAATAGATTTATATTTATATTATTCACTGACTAGTGTGACATGTGCAAATAATTCAGAGTGTGATATTAGCTACCTGTGGGACAGAAGAGGAAGGTTTCAGGCTCCCCCAGGTACTGGTAGATTTCATTGGTGATGGAAACCTGAGCGTGTGCAAATGAGCTGAAAACCTCTTTATCAGCGGGGCACATGTTGTGGTCAATATCATCAAAGAGTAAGGCAAATGATTTGCAGCCAAAGTGTGAAACCTAAGAGGAAAAAAATGGGTGTGAAAGAAAATGTTTACAGAATGATACACTTTTAGACCTATACAACACACTTTTATTCATTACTCACATGTACTGAAGTACTAATAGTTATAATACCTGATCCAGTTTTCTCTTGAGGGCAGAAACCTCTTTTTGATTAGAGAATGTGATATCCAGTCCAGGGGAAATAGCATAGATGAACTCTACCCCATGCTCTTTTGCAGCACCAATTAGAGTCATGAGTTGTTCTAGGATGTAGATGGTAAAATATCAGTCAAAAATACAAAACATTTTATGGCGTAAAAAACATTACCTGTGACTTTTAACTGTTACTCCCATGTCACCATATGAGACAGTTAATAGCCAATAACAAATAATGGATTAGACTTCTATAGCCATTTTCAAGGTACCCAAACCACTTTACATTATTATTATTACTACCTGCAGTGTAGCATAAGTAGTCAAGCATAAGGTCTTTAATGTAAAACATGTGAACAAAAAATTTATTCAGAATTCATAAGATACTCACCCGCTTCTTCCACCGAGTAAAGCTCTCTCCAGAACATTCTGTGTTTGTAGTCATCTTTGGGTGCATATAAATATGTATTCAGTCCCCATTTCTGCTGCCTGTGAAATACAATTATGTACAGACTGAAATCATAGCCTCTAGAAATAACATTCATGTGTAAATTACATATATTTCAGTGTACCTCCTAAACAGCTCTTTCCTCTGTTCCATTGTCCATGGTCGTCCATAAAAGCCTGCAATATAGACAAGCAATATGTATTGGTTTTAATGCAATCTGCAGTGCTGGGATCTATGCATACTGAGCTGCTTAAATGCGACAGCTGGCAATGAGCCCTCAAGTGTGGGCCTGAGCTGGAAGAAAGTGCCATTTAAATTCTTGCATTTTAACTTATACTTTGTTAGGCCAAATCCCTTGAAGTGGATTGTCTGGGTGTATCATAGCTTCATCAAGCCACAGAGTTAAATCAATGTGTCAAAATGTGGTATTTAAGATACTTAGACTCGCTTGTGAATATTTTTGCAATCAAGCCAATTATGCAAATGTGGCTATGTTAATTTCAGACCTGCTTTTATCATTAATTGCATCGAGAGATTACATGCAAAACAACATCTTGCTCGTTTTACATTATTCACAAACGATTACTGACTATTAAACTGAATGTTCACTGGTGAGTTTTTGCAGCTTTGTCAAGACTCAATAGCAAGACTGCTGCAGTGTTTCCTGACCTAATTTATGACAATACACAGACCACAAAATATCACATTTTACTATATTTGATGGATTACCTTCGACGACCCCGCTAATAAATTTTCTGTGGCCCGTCGGTTCGACTCCAATCCCGGACTCGTCTACCGATCCAGGGGCCTCGGCACAAGCCTCTCCGGAGACTGGGCTGGGGCTCGGCTCAGCGTCCACTTGAGGCGTCTCTAACGTCTTGTCTTTTTGAACCATTTTTTTTTGGCAATGTCCCTCTGTGTAAAATGACCAAGTTCCGGCGAACTTAAAGGGACAAAAATTGATTTAGACTTTACGATAACAGGCAAATTCGCCAAGAGGAACCTAAGGGAGATAAAGCGCGTCACTGTCTGTCTATCGTCAGCTAGCGCAAGGTATTAGCAAGTCTATCAAAATTCACGAAATGCCGCACTAGGTCCTGGTTGAAACTGGTATCAGGTAGTAAAGAACATTGCTTTTTAGGCTACTATATAAAGATAAAGAAGACGTCTGTTAGTTTTGCTCCGATCATATTCTTCTCTTTATGGTTGATATGACCTGGTTTTAGTCGGTTCTTCCTGTTTACACCGAGTGCGCATGCTCCTGGGACTAGATTAAACCAGTCAAAACTAGATCGGAGTGACAAAACACTACCAAGATGTCACCACGAAAAAGAGATAGATGACAGTTGCGCAAATGTAACGTTAAACCTGAACACACTGGTAACGTTGTAAATGTTGTAATGGCTTGGTGTGGCGTTCATATCATTCTACTAATACAAAAAAGTTATTAATTAATTTAAACCACGGCATATGCTTTCATTAAAGTAATTTTAATGGCGCCATATACGTCATTCTTTGGCTTAATCTTTTCTAATTTAATTCTCTGCGTCTGAAGAAAGATAAACGTTGTTCATAGTTTATTTAAAGCCTTCCGGCAAATTATTCGAGTGTTACTGCATTGGGAAAACAATGTTATTGCGCTCAAAATCGCTTAGTTCGTTTTTTTGTGTTGAATATCTCGAGTGTTTTTTGACATCTTTAGATTCCAGTCCATATTAGGAATGCAGCTGGGCTCCAACACTACTTTCAAACAGAGGGGAGGTGCAGCCATAGGGTGCAGCTATGCTTTCTGCACAACATAGATGCTTTGTTAGAAAACCACCGTGGCATGTCTAATCAAATATCAGTTTATGCCAAAGAACTTTTAAATCTACTTAGTCATCTCAACACTAGATGGGACCAGCATTACTTTGAGATCATGCAAGCACAATTATGTAAGAAAAACAGCATTATTAAAAAATTAATTTAAAAAGTCAAAGTGACATGCAGGACAGAATCAGGCCTTCAGTCACATCAAAACTGGGTAATGTGACCAAAATATATGTCAGCTACTATTAATAGCAACCATGATAAATGTCAAATCAATATTTCTTTTCAGGTCATGAGCTGATTGATTGAAAGTCAAAGAAGTCAGACAGATGTAGGTTGTATACATGCCAAATCATCATCCAAGATCTAAAAACACATAGATTGCACATACCAAACAACAATAGCAAGCACAACGAACAAACACATAAAAACAGACACCAAACAGAACAAATAAAAAAATATATATATATACATATAGCTTATAAAAGACATTCATACCAGAACCCCCACACTGGTAAGAAGTAACAATTCACGGATTGCACTATCAATGGAGCTAGTCAGCAAGGATATTATGCTCTTCTGTGATCTGTTTAAGCGACAGATGAATTTATATACAAGGTTATTTACCACTGCTTTAAAGATACTAACTCCTGTATTACAACACAAGGTACTAGCACTACAGCATATTGGTCTCCTCAGCAGAATCCTTACAGTCATAGACAACCTGTAACGTCTGTAGAGTTGCCTTTTTTAACCTTGTCCATTAGGGTGCAGTGTACAAAGGAGTACAGTATGTTTTAAACAATGTGACTTTTATTTCATCTGAGCACGTATGGAATATCATTCTCAAGATATTTGCTTTGGGCATATAACATGTGACATTGTCTATATGTATCATCATCAGATATCTGGTCTGGTCAGCAAACAGCTGTCAAGCAGTGGAATTTCAGGAATCAAAACAATTATAATGATGCCATCAAAAATAACGTTTAAGGAAATGAAATACAACATTGAACCACATTTTGCTTTAGCTAGCAGTGTATACCATCTAGACCATTAAGACAGAAATATATATTGTGGTGATTGAAAAACCATCATAGCATCCACCCCCCCCACACACACACACACTTATCAATGAGAATGATCTGTAGAAGACAATTTCAATCAATATGATATTGTTTTCCATGTGCATCTAAATATTTTAAAATCAGTTATGTGTCAAATTGAGCTCTCAAGTTCAACTTGGATAAACCCAGCTGGTTCCCAGACCCCCATCACTAATACATCTCACATATTGGGGGTAGGCAGAGAAATTAAGTTTGATTTACTGGCCTTAAATTATGAATATAAGTAGGCAGGATATTGCTCCAATAGCAGAGATAAAAAGCAGACAGATCCTGATCAGGTTTAATCACTATAGTTCAGCAAGTTTTAGAATACCCAATGAAAGCCATTTTCCTTACTAACTGCAAGTAGCCAGTTTCATGGTTCATCTGCTTGCGCTCATCTTTTCCCTTTCAAACTTGCATTGTCATAGCTTTTCCAGAGCACACATTATGTCTTATAAAAGCAGACAGGTGTTGGCAATGATGTTAAATATGTTCCATTTAGCTGCCCGTGTGCCGTCTTGGGATAATTCTAGTACCTGACACTAATGTATCCAATTTTTAATAAAATTACACTTTGTCACACAGCTTTAAAAATGCCTGCACACAAAATGTGAGGAAAAGGGGATAAAGAATCTCTGCAATTTCATGAAGTGGTCAATTGGTCAGAAGAAGCAGGAACAGATGACTTTAAAATTACATGTTAAAACAAAGGATATAGCACATTTTTGTATTTACACGTATTGACATATGAAGACTATTGAACAGATCTATTACCTCTGGGAGAGTATAATTACTATAATTTCTAAAACACAGTTTTAAGAATCTAAAAAAAATTTACTTCTGTGTTCAAATCTTGACACAAGTAGCAATAAAGAACAATGAAAAAATAAATAGGACAGAAAATGTAATTCAGTTTCTCATTTTTATTCATTGTTGTAGTACATTTATATGTTTATATCTCCTTCCCCAATAAGGGAATTCCATTCCACATAGTTTCTTCCCTTTTAAAGGAGACAAATCATGCCCATTTTTCACAAGTTAATACAGTTCCCTGGTGTCTCAGTGACCTGTCTGTCACATGCTTTGGTCAAAATACCATGTTGAGAAAGAGATCCAGCATCTTATTCAATCTCAAGAAACAGCCCTTTTCAAAATGCTCCATTTTAGTGCCTCATGCGTTCTCATGCATATGAGCCCCAGCTGACTCCACCCATCTCCTCCACATGATGTGAGTGGAGAAGGAAAAAAAAAAGTTCAGGCAGAGAAAAAGACACAAAAACAGATTATATCAAATCAGCTGGAGAGAAACCAAGTGGACCAAGTACTGAATTTTACAGGCTCTGTGTGCATTCAGGTCCGGTTTGTCTGGACCCGGTCCGGCCAGATCTGGTCCACGGCACCACGGTCACAGTGCCACCCATGGACCAGCCCGCCCGATCAACCAGAGTCAGACCGACCGCAGACCTGGATGCATGCACAGTGACCAAGGCGCAGACCTGTAGACTTCCTGCCACACTGCGACATTGGCAACATTTTGCGCCCGACATATGCACGTTGCTACGAGTCAGCTAACCCACCGGACTCACACTGGGACTACCGATGGAGAAGAATGGTGGATCTGTGAGTCCGACCAGAGGTGTCTGTGACCAGTAGGTGGGGTTAGCTGAGCTGGTGGGGTATTCAAATTAATCTCCGCCTGTTACATGCAAAGCTCAGCAAATCCAAAACGGAGCATTTTCATCTTCCTCCGACAAGAAATTGATCAGAAGAAAATGAGAGTGGATGGTTTTTGTTCATCATTCAAGGGTCTCCTCACACACAGACAACACATATTTGTGTTGTAAAAACATTAAAAAGAGCATTTTGCATGATATGTCACCTTTAAAAGTTTCTTTCTATATTTTCTAACTTTCTATACAATTCAAATTCGAAAATACATTTAAATAAACTTTTAAAAAATTACTGTATGTCACGTATGCCTTTTTTTTTTTTTTGCCTCTTTTCCTACTTTCATTACAAATCTTCACTTCAATAGAAGGTGTTAGCTTGCCACAATAAAAACAAAACAAAACTATGCAACAACTAAATTTAAAGACAGTGTTGCAGGTGAGGAGCCAACTGTCAGCTCTGAGGTAAGTTTCTGCTGCCTCTGGCGGCGGGCCTCTTGTTACCTCTTCATATTCTGCTGGGCCTGCTTCAATAAAGTGTCGAAGTCTAGTGCATCATACTTTGCTCTTGTAGGCAATGGATCGTACTCTCTACTAGAATCTAGAGAAAAAACAGACACAAAAGATGCAAAAAAAGAATTAAGATCACATAACAATGGAGATGCTTCATTAACCCAGAAGACAGACAGTTAATAATGTTTGTAATGTGAGTTTTTCACCAAACTGTATAGCTCAGAGCACATCAGTGGCATTTGATTTAATACACATGCATACCAAGGTCAGCATAGGTGGTTTTGCAGAACTGTCTCCTTCCCCCAAAACAGAGATCAAACGGCAGCTCATCAGACTTGCGCAGCTTGCTTCCGTTTTCAATGGCCATGAAAGCATCATTGGTGTTGTAATAAGTCACAAACCCGTAGTTGTCCCTGGAACATTTTATCAGAACATCAGTCTGCATCCATTTTGAGTTCAGTAGCAGTGTAATTCAGGTCTGTGTTCTGTTTTTAGACTGTAACTTGCTTTTAAAAGGGCGATCTGGGTGCGCTGCCAGGAAGCCCCAGTTATAAACAAGCCTGACTTTGCTTTTGCACTGTAGCTTGGCCTAAGAGGTCATGGACAGGACCAACTAGGTTCAAAGACAGTGCAGTTTGACACAATCTTATGGTTTTACACTAATTATTATACACTTACCCATGGTCTCTAAAGTGCAGAGTGCAGTCCTCTATCTCACCAAAGTAAGAAAATCGCTCTTTAAGTTCCTTTTGGGTCATAGTACTCCGAATTCGGCCCACGTAAA
The DNA here is from genome assembly GCA_020466265.1 of Siphamia tubifer. Lineage (NCBI taxonomy): Eukaryota > Metazoa > Chordata > Actinopteri > Kurtiformes > Apogonidae > Siphamia > Siphamia tubifer. The sequence continues at coordinate 18,557,266 of CM035797.1, read as the reverse complement.
CAACACGACGCTCCTCCTGAGAGAAGAATGTTGATGATTGTATGATTCATAATGAAAAAAATATTTTGGAGAGTCTCATGAATATACACAAAAAAACCCCAAAACAACTCACAATAGCTTTTTCCTTGCGTCTCTTCACATCGACGGTCATCTTTTCACACTGACCATAGACAGGCCTACAAGATGAACTAAAAAGGACAAGTAGACACTTTTAGACAGATCGTTTGAACATTTACGTTGAAGTGAAAGTTGCATGTTGGGTATCAGTATAGATGAGCAGGATGAATGTACTGTACCTGTACAACCTTCTGTTTCTACTCCACTGTGCTTGACTCTGAGGAGACAGAGAACGAGATCTGGAGCGACTCCAAGAACCAGAACGGGAAGAAGAATAAGAGTACCTCCTCCTCCTGGGAGGAGAGCGGGATACAGAAGATGATGGGGAGGAGGAGCGAGAGGAGGATCTGGAACTGCTTCCAGAGTGACGTCGACAATACCTGTTAAAAACAAAAAAAACAGCGAGGAGTTAAAAAACGCTAACATATAGTTTTTTTTTTAATGAATACAAGACACCTTGAAAAACGGCTTTACCTTTTTTTAGATGGAGAGCGTGATCTAGACCTAGACCTAGAGGAATGGGAGTCAGACTCGGAGGCACTGGATATTGGGCTAGGAGATCGACGGGATCTTCTTTTCCTTGACCGGCCTCCAATCCGCTCTTTGGAGTTGGATTCAGGGCTGGGTGTGCGAGAAGCAGCGTGGTGGCGATAAGACCTCCCAAAAGGCCCTTGTTTAGGACTCCTTTCTCTTAGACCAATATCAGTGTCCTGTCGTGACGGAGAAGCCTCAGGAGTCTCCAGAACAGAGGTTTTCTTTATCTCCATGGTGCTCTCATCCAACGGGTCTCTGATTGGTATGACTGTTCTCTCTGTATTTGTAAGGTTTTGGGTAGATGGGATGGAGGGTGCTTCCTCCTCTGTAGTGGTTGCAGTGGATTGTTTGATTGGCTTTATAACTATGAAAGACTGCTGTTTGACATTCCAACGCTTTCCTGGCTCTCCAGAGGAAGTGGTTTTGTGAGGGAGGCAGTAGTCATGGTCCAAGCAAGCCAGTTCTGGGTCTACTGTGGGAGCAGCAGGAGTAGGTTTGCTGCGGGTCTTAACCAAGGGTAGAGGCCGTGCTTCTATCTGGATAACCTTGGAGGGGTTTGGCTTTGAGGTTTCTGCAGTCTTGCTCTTCCCCAGCAAGGCCACAGGGGTCAGAGGTTTCCACATCTGATGGGGAGGAGTAGCTGGGGGGGTCAGAGCTGAAGCAAAAGGAAGACAGTGTAATGAAATTATCACCCCGTTTGGTGATGACAACATACATACACACACACTATATATATATATATATATATATATATATATATAAAAAACATTTTTACTTAAAAGTAAATATTCATCGATCAGAAAATGCTGTCTAGTACTTTCAATAAAAAGTGACAGGGTAAAAAAATATAACATCTAAAATAAAGCCAAAATTAAAATATGTAAACATACAAAGTTGATGTGTATGTCTAATATTCATTCATTTTCTGAACCCACTTTATCCTCACGAGGGTCACGGGAGTTTATCCCAGATACTTATGGGGAAGGCAGGGACATTTTCCACCACATAGAGAAACACATTGGTCAGTGATGGAATTGAACCCAGGACCTTCTCAGTGTGAGGTACGAGTGCTATTCACTACATCACCGTGTCACCCTCAGAACAAATAAGGTGCAATTATGTCTGATGACTGTGCCATTGAACACTACAACCAATAGAACACCTCTTACATCACCCTTCTCTAAAACGGGTGCTATAAAAAACATAAAAGGCTTTTGTTAGAGTCAGTGGTTTGTGGTCTATTTTGGGCTTAATGATTTAGCTACTATGGTTCTGGTCCATGTACAATTGTAGCTGGCAGTATTAATTCCAGATGCCATCCACTATAAAATAGAAATAAAGGATCAGTGTGTTTTGAGCTAATGTAGAAACATGTGATGGAAACCCAAACAGAATGGCTCTTAATCCGTGTGCAATTATACTTACATTAAAACACTTACACATATTTATTCCATTTCCAAGTCTTTCACACTAAACTTTTAATGTACAGACATTATCAGTGAATAAAAAAAGTTTATTATCGATTTGACCAAATACACTCACTGATGACAAGGTTAAAATGCTAAATTACCTGCTGTGCTTGAGAGATCATTGGCTCTGATGCGCTCCACAACCGTTTTCTCTGGGGCCAACTCATTGCTGCAAAGTAACCACAGCAATCCATTACAATATTACATGCATAACTTAGTTTGAGAATAGATAGAACAAAATCCACACAAAAGATCATTAAAATCTACAAAGTCAAGCTGCAGATGACCCGTTGCTGTATGGAATAACAGCAGGGTTTGCGGTAGGTCTTGGCAAAATGTGGACCATGCCACTTTCAAACACACTCGCACACGTTACGTCAACAGGTTTCACTGGGCAAGGAGATGTTGGAGAACCCGTTAACTCCCATCAGTCACACTGAGCAGCTTTAGGGCTGTAGGGTAACTCACCTAGAGTTTCCTACAGCTGCTGCTCTACCAGAGACCTCCGGCACACATTGTTCCTCTTTGGCTGAAGAGAGAAGGAAGAGGGAAATGAGTGAGCACCAAAAATACGTTAGAAAACCTACAAGGTTGAAACAAGAGTGGACTGAATGCTGCAGCAGGTTGGGTCTTACTTGCATGTATAATGTGCCATTTGTGTGTGTGGGTACAGAGGATTTTCCATGAGAAACATTAACATAATATAAAAGCCACCATCAGTCGCTTACAATATAGAGATTCAATAACAAGCTGGCTGACGTGAGTGATGGCACTGTCCAGCCAATTTACGGCTGGAGCTTGTACATCCGCCCAAACAAAGACAGCAGGGCGAGAGTTAAATGGATTTGCGGACAGGGCAAAATTCCAGCAGCTGAGCAGACAAGAGCACAAAGCAGCTCCTCTGCCCCCCGCAGAACCATCTCTTAAAGTGGAATGTGTCAGGGAAAAGCTAAACTATAAGCTACCCAATTCTGCCCTTTTAAACACACCTGTTAAGCACATGTCACCGTGACAAGTCAGATATGTTTGGGGTTTTTTAGAATGTCCTGATAACATCCATTTAATAGGTCACTTCTACTGGACTATAAACTCCATGGTGGCCCTGCTGTTTGCATCTGTTGGTCAATAATTGTGTGACATGACAGACGACCCTTTCCTGAGCATGTGAACAAACCAAGTGTAAATTGTGGAAAAATAAAGCTCTTAACTAGGCACTTGATATTGAATGAAGTGCCCTTGCCCCAACGGACCAAAGACAGAAAATCAGGAAACTGATACTCAAACTTTTAGCCCATTAGTATGTACACATTTGCCACAAAGACTATCCTTCCAATAGCAGACGATAAAAGACAGCTCTCATGGTATTGCCAAATATCTGCTGTACACATTTCTTATGATTCACAATATACACCACCATATTGGCTGCTCCATCACACCTGCATGGGACCATTAAGGTACTAGGCACCACATTCTAGCTTTAGTTGGAATTACATAAATAAACCGGGAGGTATTTCCTTGAAGCAATAACAGACCATGCAACAGAAAGAAAGAAAAAACAAGGTAGAGGTTAACACATTAAAAGCTTCAACTTACCTTGGGTTTCCTCAAACTGCTCCAGCAAACTGGTGAGATCAGCAGCTTCAATTCCTACAAGATTAAGTCACATGATATATCAGAATAAAAACATAGGGGGAAAAAAATCTAGCCATGTCCCTGAAGAACTGAAAGGTGTTTAACCTGTTTTAGTTTGGGCATGAAAATAACTCTTACCAATTTCACTGGTGAAGGCCTCAATCAGCTCCTGTGTGGAACTCTTTGCTCTGGTGGGTTTAGCCGTTTGGGTCGGCTCGGCCCGTAGACTCTGGGTCTCCGGGACAGGAGAACCAGGAGACGAGTTGCGTAGACTCCTGGAGTCAGCAGATTTAGAGGGCTTTTCGCAGGATATGCTCAGTGAATTTAATGAGGCAGAACCGGTGACCTCAGGCACATTTGGGATAGTAGTGGTCTTCAAGGGGGCACAGGGAGCTGACACAGCTGCAGCATCAGGTTTCATTGCATCTATAGTGGTTTTAGCATAATGCAGCTCTACAGACTTTGAGGATACAGGCTGATTGTCTAGACCATTAGTGACTCTATCCCCGTCTCCTACAGGTGCAGGACTCCTCTCCTTTGATTGCTGCACAGTCGGAGAGGGTTTTAATGCAGGTGGCAAACTAGAGCTGTGAGGCACAGAAGGCAATACAGGTTGAGCAGTGGCATGTTCTGCTGGTAGTTTCTTCACTGAACTAGGAACGGGAGCAGCAGCTGAAGGATTCTGGGACTGAGAAGGCTTAAGGGTTGACACAGTGTGTGGTTCTGGTGTTGGCTGGTTTTTAGGAGCAGAAGCTTTGTTGGACGTGGCGACCATGTAGGCTGGTGGTACTAACAGCGCCTCGGGGGTGGGTGGAGCACACGGCCCACGGGGCTGCCACGCCGCCTTCACCTCTTCTGCTTCCTTCTTTGCTGACTGATGTAAGGGCCGACGAGGGTCCCTGGGACTGGGGTCAGGCAAGCAGGGAATAGGGGTCAGCTCTTTCGGAAGCTCTGGAAGGCTGGGCCACTTGGTGCTGTGGTTATCCTGTTTCTCCACTGGCGCAAGCTTTTTCTGCTGCCGGAGACGCCTGTACTCTGCCAGACTGAGGGACTTGGGTTTAGGTTCTGGGACTGCAGGGGCCGGAGGGGGAGCGAAATCACCAACAGCTGAGGTGGGACTAGGAGCATCTGGTGAGGCATCTGAAGACATGTGGTCTGCCTGTGTTGCAGACAGGACAGCAGAGGGAGCTGCTGAGGAGGACTCCAGCTTTTCAACCCCTGGGATTGACTGTTTCAGTTCGTCTGGGTTTCGAGAACTCAACACTGGAGGAGAACTAGACTGAGATATCTCAACACTTGCATTCAACACAACTTTGTCCTGACTGGATGGTGCAGGTGTGGCAGATGATACTGCTGTAGTGGTGGTTTCTGGTTGGATTTCAGTTTGGTTTAAATTTTGTTTCTTCGGTTTTGTAGATGAAGCAGGAGTAGTAGCAGCAGGGGTCAACGTGGTGTCATTTTGCTTCTCATTGGGTGATCTTTTTTCAGCCTTTTTCGACAGTTTCTGTGGCGCCTTCTTTACCGAGGCACTCCGAAGCACCCTTCCTTCCACAACTTCACACTGGAGTTTTTTCTTATCCTTCTTTTTCTTTTTTCTTCTGCAGGGGCTTTTCTCTTTAATTTCTTCCTTATGTCTCTTTACAGACTTTTCATCTTTTTCATCTAAACACAGGTGTGGTGCTGCAGCTGCTGCACCTTTCACTGGGGCTTCACTAACAGTTAGATCTTCATCATCGACTACTATATGCTCTGAACTATCAGAGAACACTTCTTCTGCTACATCTGAACATTTATGCTCATTTTCTGAGGGCTGTTGCGAAGGGAATGGAAGACTCATGTCTGGAATGGCCAGGATGGGCTCTCCATTTTCCCCCTGATCCACAACTTCAAGTAAAATGCCTCCTTCAGGCAGTATCTGTTCTCCCTTGTCATCCTCTACACAAATGGCCATGCAGTAGGGGTGCATATGCCTGACCAATTCCCCCAGATTCAATGAAATGTCATCTTCACCCTCCTGCTCAAAAGTGATGGGAAGACCTTCCCAGTCTAGCAGCTCAACGTCAGGAGGTGAATCAAGTTGACCTGGGCTAAGAGTGAGGGAACTGTCTTCTTCCTCTTCTCCATCACTCCTCTGCTGGGAGTCTGGGTGGATCCTGGGGAGGCTCTGGTAACAAACCGGATCAAAAACATCCAGTCAAATTCTGAAGACACGTCTATAGAACCCATTCATGTATGCTGATTAGGAATGAAGAAACCTTTACCTTTCCAGCTGAAAAGGATCTTGCGTCTTTTTCTGGAGAGGATTTTGACATACAGAGCAATCTCCTGAGCTGCAAAGTCGAAGATAGAAAAAGGCATGACAACATTACATTTCTGAGTTCCTGAAATATTTCAAATAACCTGCTGCAGACCTGATCACATAGTTCTCAAAAACGACATTATCTTTAACTGAAAATAGTATCAATAGGACCAGTTGGCTTTGGTGCTGATCATTTTTCAAACTATAGGTACTAGTAGCTACGTTCCAATAGTGAGTAAAGAGACATTATGCATCCTAACTGTAATGACTGAGGGTACAGAGCTGAAAAAAATAAACGGCATATTTAAATGTGCCGATATTTGTGAGCTAGTTACATCAAAAACGGTTTTTCAACAGTGTTGAATCTTTTGGTGGGTGGTTACATCAGTTGATGAATGGATCATTTGTCCTTTCCAAATATAAACTATACATCAAAATTTAAAAATCCACTTTTTTAAAAAAAACTATGGGAGGTTTTAAAACTATGATAGATCTAGTTGGCAAGTTGCCTTCCTTCCCCTTTTGCACCAAACTTACAGGGAAGAGTGGTACGTCATTCAAGAGTTATATATGACAATTGGGCACTAACCGGGGAGTGTTCCCTGCCCTTTTGACCTGACAGCAGGTCTGAGTCAGGCAGCGTGTCAAACGGAGACAGGTTCTCATCGTCCACATTGTCGAGGATCTCTGTCAAGGCGGTCAGCAGCGTGGCCTCACTCTCCTCATCCAACCCTTTAGTCTAAATAAGCCCACGAGAATTAGGTCACACTATGAAACATAAGGAGTGTAAACAAACACCGGGGCAGTGCATACACCTTACAGATGAATCTTTGGTTACTTTAAGTTTCAGCATGTGAATGTATCCTTGCCTCTATTGTTGGTGTGTCGTCAAAGAAAGAAAGAATAGAAGAGTCTAAGACGCTTTGAAGGGCCTCCACAGTGTCTCCGGAGTTCAGTCCAGCTGCCTACAAGAGGGGAAAACCATTTACATTAAGAGGAACAAACAACTCAGATACTATTTATGAGTGAAGTGCCCAACACTGAGGAACATCGTGGTGGTATTGCAATGAACTGGTTAATTATTTACTACATGAAAATAGGGCTGGACATTCTATCATTTTGGAACGAAAATCGTGATTTCAGACAACACGATTTTGGGATTGTCAAAGCCGTGTTTTTTGCAGTGCTCCTATCTGGCCCTGGATTTGTCAACTATTTTGTACATGTATGCTCCTCCCTACAATCCTGTCATGCGGACCAATCAAAAGCACCATGTTGTGCAATGACAGGTTTTCGAATCCAATCAGTGTAAAAGCTGATCATCAATTTCAGAAAAGTCTTCAGCAGGACCAGAAGCTCAAGTCAGGGGGTTTGAACCCAAGTGAAGACATAGATGGTTCTTTTAGTTCTGTGGTTGTAATAACTACCGCTGCTCAAACACTTAATGTAGTCCATGTAATGTACACTGTAGCAAGTTTTTTGTTAATAAATATGACTAAATTTGAAATCAATTCTCAACTTTAGTTTTCATTATTGCAGTAGAATTATTGTATTTATTGTTTGAATGGCATTATGTAAGTATCTGTGATGTTTGCAAATGTCACCTGCTGAAACTTGATTTGAAGAAAACCGTGAATCAAATCAAAATCGCAATATCTGTCAGAAAAATGTCAAATAAATTTTTTTTCCTTAAAATTGTTCAGCCCTACATCCAAAGTGGAAATCCTGCATTCAAGCACGTTTTATATGCTTTTAACTTAAAACTTATTAAAATCTAAAATCCAGATTAGTCTGAAATGCCATCAAGAGCATTATTGTGGCTGTAGGGGACACTTGAGCTAAAGCTAGACATGTGAAAATTAGAAACAAAAATGGAAACGCTAGAGGCCAAGAAAGGACACAAGCTTCACTTACCAAGAGGAAAAACCAAAATACCAGAAGTACTTGTATAATTAACAAAATTATAAAAGGCATCGATTATATATATATATATATATATATATATATATATATATATATTATACTTTAGCTGATATAAGGTGAGTCATAGTAATCTAGTGAGTTAGTCATTGCTGTCACAGATGTGTGTTTCAATCAATTAAATGGACAATGTTTAAAATACAAAACTTCAGGTAGTATAAAAGGGCTTCCCTGAGTTTACAACAACAAAACTGCAGTATAAAGGTCAGCCTTCAGTGGAAAAGTAGCTGATAACATTGTGTTCTTTCATCAAGAAACAGGGTCTGGGAACAGTGACCCACGTGTTTCTGTCCACACATGCAAGTACAGTGGGCAGACATGTCTGCTCTCAGCCTCACCCCGTCCACAGGGAGGAGACCCACTAAACCCACGTGTTGCACTACAACAAACCCAAGCAGTGCCGGTTTTCACTAAATGTTAACAATAACAGCCCAAAACAAAACAAATACATTGATACTTAGACTACAAAGGTCGAACAACGTATAATGATATCAATAACTGGCATTAAGATGTAATGAAAACAGACGGAATGGATTAAATATAAAGCGTCTTCTGCGCATGTGCGGAAGCCAACATGTGATTCACCATGACTGAACCACATGTATATGTATATACAGGTTATGAATGAAAACCCGAAGTGCTGCAGAAGTGCCACGATCAAAACATAACAAATATTTATATTCGGTAAGCCTGCACACAGTGGTCAAATAAAAAACATTTTTCTCGTTGCGGATATAATGAAATGATGACACGCTGCAACGTGTTGGCATGGAGCCTACAACCCAAAACACTACATAATAGCATATTAATACCTAATAACAACGTGGGAATCTCAGAGCGTGTATACAGGGAATATATGTATACGACTATGATCACAAAGTTAGCAACTAGCATGTTTGCTACGCGTGTTACCACGTGTGTATGAATCTGTAAATGACCAGTACACAAAGTACTTTCACACATTAACTCCTTGAAAGGAGCTTAAAGGTAAAAGTTAGATATGTATTGCTCCAGTGATGGAAACAATAGATCAACTACACAAGAAATACAAGGCTGTCACCTCCTTTGATGAAAAGATAGTTTAGTTTGAAGGAGGAAACTGCATGGCTCACTAGCCAGCCAATGAAGCTACAATGAACCCCAAGCTAGCTGTTTATTTACAGCTAATACACACCAAGTGAAGACCAATAAAGCAAATATAGTATGTATTTCATACATACGATGCTATCGTACTGGGTGTAATAACTCTGAAGAAATCAATAGTGTTTTAAATAAGTTTAGTGATACTATGGTTGCATCCACGTGTCACTTTTCCATGCGCATTGGGACGCCTTGCACACACAACACACGCTGATCAGCTGTTATAACACTGGCATAAAAATTCAACAGTTGGATTAATCAGCAGGGAATGAAAGTTAGAATCAGTTTCTTACCTCGTCTAGTGTATCCAAAGTTAAAAAATCCATATTGCACGCAGTTAAAGTGTCCTCGCTTACTCCCCACCGCACCGCCATCTTGCGAGAACAGCAACTCCCTGCACTGACTCGTTTCAGAATGAAAAGTAATGAATCGCACAGTGGAGCGATGAGTGAACCGGTAGAGGCACGTGGTTCCACATTCCCGGCAAAATGACGCATAAATGACGGTGGGCGTCAGGGTTACGTGGTCACGTTTCTTTGTAGTTTTTTTGGAGTTGTCTGCATTTAAGGACCACGTCGCCAAAGTTCAAACAATCATATCTTCCAGTGACCCAGCATTGCATTTTTGTCCTCTGTAAGGGACAAAACTTTCACCGTTTTACTTTAAAATGTGTTTGTTACAAAGGATATTCAATATAGAAATAAGAAACTTGATAGAAATAATTTAAAACATGTATTTGGAAAAAACGATCCAATTTCCAATCAAGATAATTAAGCTAAAACCTTCACTTTCCTGGGTCTCAGGAGGATATTCCATCCAACTTTCATACAACATTATTTATACTACAAAAAACTCAACAGGCATACATAAAAATACACATACAGTCAAAAATTTAAAAAAATACATACATTATATTCAAGCTACAGCTACAAATATGTGGTGCACAATGTATTTTAAAGCTGTTACAGTATTCTGTTTCCAATCATGATAGTTATTTTTGTATATATGTATATATATTTGTGCATATATATATATATATATATATATATATATATATATATATATATATATATATATATATATATATATATATATATATAAAAAAAACCTAAAACCCGTACTTTCCTGGGTCTCAGGAGGATATAATATAATGCAACATTCTTACTATATGAAACTAGCTAAATTTCCATAACATGATACTACCAACTTTAGAGCACCTACATATCATATTAAAGCTGTATATAACTTTATGATGTCTGCTTAGTGAGTTGCTGCAAAACGTGCTGGTTGTGTGTTGCCCTGTTAGGCTTATGCTGAATGTTTTCATCAGCCACCAAGGGCAGTAATGTCTGAACCTCCTCAAATGACCACAGTGTCATTTTGTGGGCTATCACCATGAGCACATGCATATTGCACTTGTGTTACAGGAATATTTCACCTTCATTCTAGAAGTTGTGATAAAGGTGGACTCATTATTCACTTGGGGTATTTCTCTCATGGAATGTATATACCACACTATACACTGCACCGTCACCCCTGTTAGATTCCGGAATGCAGGTTGGCTATGTAAACATGAAGACACACCAAAGTGATTTTCAACAGTCAGACATTGTCGAACCAGTTGGGTGAGTCTATTTGTTGTGTTCCAATTGTGACAGGATCAGTTGTTATTGATGCTGTCATTGTTTTCAGTCAAGTTAACATGTGTAATTGGCCACCACCCGTCATTCTGTGACACCAGTTTGGTTGGTGGAGGAACACCCTTTGACTAGCCAATCAGTGAATGAGTGGTATACATGTGAATGCCAAGATACTTCACACTATTATTGTTTTTAGTAACGGGCCATGAATTACTCAATTACTGAATGGGTGTCGCTCAGTGTTATCTATGGACTTCATTCATTCCATGAATTGAGCAATGTTAGCACATGTTAGCATTTTACAATTTCTCCTAGGTTTTCACCTGTGACATCTTTCTTCTTCCACAGGAAATGACCTGACAGCTGACAACACTAGTATCTTATTATTACTAGGGGGTCGGTTGTGACCCGCACATCAATGAGTTGTCCGTCTAATAGGGTCCTAGCCACCTACAGTATTACCAGGGTATTACCCACTTGTGCTAACCTATAGAGGCATTACTTAGCTGGATATAATGTTGAGACACTCGTCTGTCTTTTCACTACTGGTAATTCCAATGTTTATCCCGCTCAGCTAACTCTGTTATTAAAACCACCCAGAGAAACACACTCTCGTCATCTGAACGCGCTTTATCCTCACTAGGGTCATGGGGGTCACTGGGGGCCTAATCCAGCTACAGTGGGTGAAGGCGGGGTACACCCTGTATGAGTCTCCAGTTCATCTCAGGGCTGAACATACATAGACAAACAATCACTCTCACATTCACAGCTATGGACAATTTAGATGAACTAATTAACCTATCAGTGCATGTGTTTGGATGGTGGGAGGAAACTGGAGTACCTGGAGAAAACCTACGGAGACACGGGGAGAACATGCAAACTCCACACGGAAAGGTCTGGTGTGGGAATCAAACCAGGGACCTTCTTGCTATGCTAACCACTGCACCACTGTGCCGCCCAAACCCACTAGATAAAGTAATAATAACAGCCTGATCAGTTATAGTAGCTGTCTCTTGGATTTGTGCACTTGGTAAGTGATGGATGAAGTTTTAAGGCTAGGAAAAGTGATAAAGCCTTAGGGATACACTTGGTTATTAAGTGGAAATATGGCTAAGATATATTTAGAGCCTTTGGTGATATGAACACAAAATCCTAACATTTGTATCTCATTGTGAATAATTTAAGAAAGAAAAAGAATTTACTTTTTATAAATTTATTGTAAGCAATTTCAGCAAAGCAAAGAGTAATCGCAAATCATCATTACTGATTACATCACTGATAAAATCATTAATCCTAGAAACCAAACCATAAATCAATCATAATCTCATCCTATATTTCTTCCTAATCTAACCTACTCTCCTCTTCCTATGTTATCATCCTGATGTTGACCCATAGTTCAGTCCTTTGAATTCTGTTTAAAATGTGCCAATTGTTGTTCTGCTTGATGTCTTCAGGGGGAGAAAAAAAAGACACATAATTTGAAAATCCAAATGGTGAAAGTATCAAAAGAATTAAAAGAATATAAATTCTTCAATGAATAAAAAGAATGAAAATTAAAAAGTCCAAATTAAAGACGTATAAAAGAATTAAAAAGAATAATAAAACTTAAATCGATGTAGGAATAACTCTACAACAGCCTGATCAAAACTGTTGAATCAGTTTTTAATGCTGGAACAGGGAAAAGAGTAGAAAAAAAAATTAATCTTACTCTTTTCCCCTTTCAGTCCAAAGAAAGGGAACAATTTGTGATGATTCTTGCTGCGCAGTTGATCAACAACAAAATGTGCCTCAGTGTTGATGAAGATTTTTCTTAAAGATGGAAAAAGTCTTTAAAAAGTAATTCAACCTTTGCTATCAGCTGATGTGTGGGTCTTTGTCTTCTTTAGACCACCACATGTCTAAGACTAAAGTCACTCAGATAGATAGCCTTCAGCATTAGAGAAGTAAGTTTAGCTGAATCTATTACACCCTTGTTGGGGCGCTAAAGAATGTATTTTTTTGAGTTAAAAATCTTCACTGCATTAAATGCAGGACTCGATGTTGTTCGAACAGCGTTCTGTGAGGTTCTCTCCATTTGCTATAATAACACTTTAGTTTTGACTTTAAGTCTTTTAGGCGTTGCTTGGTTACCCCCAGCCTAAAATAGCCGTTACTTGTGTCATTGTCCAGATGTCTCCAGTATAACTTCCTCTTTTTACTGGTTCTAACCAGCTTTTTGCTGTTATTTTGGGTGTATTGATTGGGCTTAGTGCTACCTACTTCACCTTTCGCCATGATTCACTATAATCTTTCTGAGCCTATATCTGTTCCAAGGAATATTTTTCTTGAACTTCCTTAATACTCTGTAACATGACTACACTTTATCCTTTAAGACTTTTAACACAGTTAACATTTATAATCACAAATAAATCAACATTCTGTCAATATCCTTTTATCTTATCATTCACATTGATTATCTAGTCATTGTCACACAAAATCATTAATACATCTTTATAATTCATTAATCACATTGTTAATTTAATTTACTTGATTATTATTTGTAATCACTGTTTTTAACCTGGATAACATATTTCTGTTTGGTGCTCATGCTAAGCCAAGGCCTTTGACCTCTACCTATCTTGACACTAGCCATCAGCTCAATGAATACAACAACAACCATTCTTGACTACTCCAAACTTTTTGCTGACAACAATGATTAATGACGACGAGTTCTGAGTTTTGATCTGCAGAGATGTTCTGCCCTTTCTAGGTTTACGTCTTATGCAAGTGCAGAAGGCATGTTCAAGTTGGTAGTCGATTTGGTGTGCTCTTCACACTTTTTTGAATGCTTTTGGGAGATTGGTGCCATCTGATCACTCAGGCTACCTTTTCTGGGATGGTCGGCAGTTAGATTGGTGTGTCTTTATCCTAAAAGTCCAGCTTGTCTCGCCTCTGTTCCTCCTTTGACTTGACTGTGTAAATCAGTCAATTGTGGAAAAAAGGTGGGATCACCATCTCATTTTCCAGGATCTCTGTGTAAAAGCACACCAGTATATTCACTGCTAATTTCCCAATCTGTTTTTTTTAATTGATTGATTGAATTGATGACGCAATCAGAGTCAAGTCTCTGACCAATCTGTGGTCTGCTGTGTTTAAACATGACATTTTATTATCTTTTTGACATAACCTTTGACATAACAAGTAGTAGAAGAGCAGTACTGGGTAACAGATTCCATGTTCTTTTACGTAACAGAAACGCAAAGTGGCAGAGTTGGGTCAAGCTGGTATTATGTAGTGGAAATTTGGGACAATTTCAAAAATAGGAAGCTACACATAACTAGGAAGAGCTTTTGGGTTGTGGTAGAGCATTAATTAACAGAAACGTTGACTACTCGACACGTCGACTCCTGTAGTACAAGTCGACAAGTCGCATGTTATTTCTCTCCCTCCCTCTCCCTTGTAACCACAAGACCAGTCTCGACCAAACTAAACAAGAGGACGCATGCCCTGCTCCAGGTAAATACAGGGGTGGTGGGTCTGACAAAAAAAAGAGTGACAGACACACATCTCATGTGTGGAAATACTTCACCCTAAATGAAAAAGAAACAGCACGGCCATCTGAAGAGGCATCTGCTAGCGAACCTGAGTGATATAAGCATAGGGTGTCCACTGGCATGAAAGAGGAAAGGAGGACACTTGTGTCTAAAAAGGAGGACAAAAGCCATAAAGTTAGGACAGACGGGCCCGGGGGTGGGGGGTGGTGGGGGGTGCAGCTCAGTTTTCACTGTGTCCACATCGTGTGCCGCTTCGGCTGCGTGCGCAGCATGAATATATAGCGGGTTGGGATTTATGACGATTAATGCAACGGTGGCGGACAATTGTATGAAAGGAGGACAAAATGTGAAAAAGCTGGACACTTGACAGATGGCCGGATAGATGGCTCTAAAACCGGACTGTCCGGACGAAATCTGGACGAATGGTCACTCTATATAAGCAGCATCCGCAAGCTAACCTGAGTGATATGAACAGCAGTGCAGACAACGCGCATTAAGACAACACACTTTTTTTTCCCAAACATGATGTGGACAGTGTGGTGTGCGTCTTGGCGGCCACTGCCTTAAACATTTTGCACTTAATGTAAAAAGTGAGGATGCCTGACAGATGTCTGGATAGTCCAGCTTTAGAAATGTGGACATATGTTCACCCTACATATGTTGTACAGTTAAATTTAAAAGAAAACTCAAGGTGTTCACCTTTGTTTTGTTGGGGTTAAAATGCTGATGCTTGTGTCTTGTCAGTGGACATTGTTACATTGCAGTGAACTTTAATACAAGTTTCTCATTGCTAGACACTAGACGTGTGTCCGTGTCATTCCTCCGCTGACAATGTGATGACATCACCACGACTCGACTCCACTTCGACTTTATTGACGGATAAGTCGACTTGAAAAAAACTGAAGTCGTTAATGGTGTGAAATTATGACTAAACACACTAAACACGATTAACCAAATATTCCTGTAAATGATCAAAATCAAAGTAATACTACAAGTCAACAAAGGGTGAGTGATCTATCTGCATGATCAGTGTGAATGTGAAGTGTTGCATGAGCAATAGCAAAATAACCTGAGCTAATTAACCTAACTGGTCAAGTGAAAACCAAATGAAAGAACAAACCAAATGTCTAATGAGCAGGGGGGGCAAGAGGCTGAATGCCTACCCAGCTTTATAGCCACACCCCAGGTGATTGCAGGAGACCCTGTACCTGCAGAAACTTGAGGCAGAGCAGCCAGAGAGACAGGAAAATGAAAGGCTGTGCTGCAACAATATAATGTCTAGATGTTAAAACATAAGTACATGATTAAAGAAGGGAGGGATTAAATATGGGTTTACTTCCAGCTCACTCTATTTTGGATGTGTAAAGAACACTAACATTGTATTCTAAAGTATTTACTTTGTATAATAGTATACTTTTTGTGTTTGTTGTCTTATACTGATAATTTACTTGCATTTGATTTCCTTGGTGGGTGTATTGTGCTTCTGATATGTTTGAAATAAAACACATTCAGTCATTCACTGGTGAAAAAGATCAAAAGATTGTCATAGATTGAATCTGAACAATTATTAACGCTAGATAAAATAAGACTTTTAAGATTTATCTCACCGTGGAGAAATTGAAATGTCACATGAGGATTTACAGTAAAATGAGCATGCAGAACAGGAAGATAGTGATGCAATAAGAAGAATATGAAAATCAAAGATATATAAAATAGAGACACACAAAGGAAATGTACAGTGAAAACAATTGTACCTGACCCTAATGGCACACGAAATAGTGGAATTATATGTAAAACTGTAACTCACAGTAACCTTTTTAAGCATTAATCGAATTCCATCTTCATTTGATTACACTGGGGAACAACTTGGGGAAATAATCTGTTGAGTTAGAATTTTATACTGATTAAAACTAAAATTCTCATGCTGATTCCAAAATTGCAGTCACTTTTTTTTCCTCTTTCGCCAGTTTACCCTGCAGATAAGCAAAATTCCACTGATGAAATCTTACATAATGTTCATATTCATATCTTTTTAAAACTTCTTCATAACTACCATTCACATAATGCATTCATAAATTCAGTATAAATTCAAAATCAACAGTTATGTCATTAATCACATCTTCCACAAGAAAATCACTGTGTTCATTCAAAGCAGCAGTGTGATACCTTGTGCATGCGGGACTTGCATATGGGTTTCCTACATTTTCAGAAGGGTGTACTGGTCTTGCAGTCTTTTTTGAACTTGCACCGCTTTCTTTTCTGTCCCCTTCTGTTGTTTCCTTTTGGGGACATCCTTAACAGGGCAAGGTAGGTGGCTGCACTGTCCTTACCAGTGCACCAGAAGATCTCATACCTGTTTCAAGACAACCTCTGTCTGACCTGACATGACCTCTCTTTGATACGTTTACTATGTATGATCACTGTACAACTGTCTTTAAAACCTAACAGGTACACAGCCGTATGGAAATCATATTTTCTCATCTCATCATCTGAACCCGCTTTATCCTCACTAGGGTCGCGGGGGTCACTGGGGGCCTAATCCAGCTACAATGGGCGAAGGCGGGGTACACCCTGTATGAGACGCCAGTTCATCTCAGGGCTGAAAATATATAGACAAACAATCACTCTCACATTCACACCTATGGACAATTTAGATTAACCAATTAACCTATCAGTGCATGTGTTTGGATGGTGGGACGAAACTGGAGTACCTGGAGAAAACCCACGCAGACAGAGGGAGAACATGCAAACTCCACACAGAAAGGTCTGGAGTGGGATTCCAACCAGGGTCCTTCTTGCTGTGAGGCACGAGTGCTAACCACTGCACCCCTGTGCCGCCCCGGAAACCATATTTTCTGTGGGCAAATAAGAATGGGAAAGAAATTTTAATTTTCTCCCCATCTCTCTGATGTTTCTCCTCCTGCTATACTTCTACTGTAAAAAAAAAAAAAAAAAGTATATGATCTGAACAATTATGAAGAATAGGAAATATTGTAAGACAGGTCAGTGGAATTTTATTTATCAAGAATCATAAAAACAAAGGCTCTGTAGGAACGGAGGATTCTTAGATATTATTTGCAAATAAATGAAAAGCATTTATGCGTAGCAAGTTTCCTCCTTATGCTGTAGTGTTAGTTGCTGTATAATTAAGATCCATTCCTCTTGGAATATACTCTGGGCATAAGCAACAATGCAGAAAATTCACACATGTAAGTTTCAGATTATTCTAAGAAATTATGTTAATAAATGTATTCAGATCTTCAAATACATTAATATATTCAAGACTACACATATGACCATGTTTTCAGATCCACCAAACACCAGTGACCTGTTCCAAGGTTAGGGATAGGATTCCATTTGAGCCATGTTTGACCTTATTTTCAGCTTGACATTAAACAGAAACTAAATGTGGTATCCCTTTCAAATCAAGCCTTTGCACTCACTGGCTCGTTTTATAAACGTAACTCTATATTAAGGTTAGATAAGTGGATTTTGAAAGGTTACACAAGACAATAGCGTCCGCATGAAAGCTGTGCAAAATACAACAACAAATTGTGCCATTTAAACAACTGCATACAAATAAACACTTCATTTCCACAATGACACTGCTGTGGAAACATTTCTCTGACAAAAGATGAAACAGAAAGGAAATTGTGTCTCTTCACATGAATATCTGGGGAGGTAAACACTTACAGAAAGGTAAGTTCTGAACAAGAGGAGAAGATGTGAAACAGGGGTGGGGATTAAATTGGGTCAAATACAAAAGTGGGGGAGATGCGTACCTCATTAGAGTCGATGCTGCATGGCACAGAAAAGCCACGGGCAATTCCCCGTGTCCCACCGGCAGAAATAGATTAGAGGTGAACCACACTCACTCTCTCGCACACACTGCGGCCTTCCATTGTGGTTTACCACTAATTGTGTTCCTGATTGCCATGAATCATTTACTGTGTGATTTGCATTGTTCTGATTGAAGCTTGCTTTTTTTTTTTTAACCTTTGTGATTACACTCTCAAAGGCAACTGGAGAATGAGGCTGGTTTGAGTTTTCTTCCACTTTCAGGGAAGTTATAAATCGCTGAGCATAGAGTGTGTTTACCATTTCTGAAAATCCAAAACAATCCCTCCATATCAATGTGTTGGCAGTCTTTTACAGTATCATTGTCCTGAACTGTATCTGTTGAGGGGTGAAAAAGTTGTGCAATATTTCCTGTATTATTTATCATAACATTTACCGCCAGTGTTTCTCTTCTGACACACATCAGGCCCAATTACTCTGCTTCTCATTACCTGTCATGTCCTAGTGAATTTGCGGCTGCTCATATTTCCTGTACACAGTTTTTCCTCTGGTATATCACAGGCGGTGTAATGTACGTCTGTGGTAGCTGAAAGACTTATGAGCTTGTCTGTATGAGAGAGACAGAGAAAGAGAGGAACACCACTGTGCCCCAACACACTCCCCAACTGCTACCTACCGCTGCTCTGCCGTTGCCATGGATACAGTGCCCTCTCTCTCTCCCCTTCTCGCCTCTGTCGGTGGGTATGGGGCTGGAGGAGAGAAGAGAGGGAGAGGAGAGGAGAAGAGAGGAGTGAAGTGACTCTGCCTCTGCGTCATATTCATACCAGTGCAACTGCCCTCACTTCCCCCTCCTCCCTCCTCCCTCCTCCTTCTTTATCACCTTCCTCCCTTCATTCCTCTCTTCCTTCCTTCCTTCCTTCCCTCCTTCCTTCTTCTCATCATCCAATTTGCACACTGCTAGACCCCCCCCCCCCTGTTTGTGTCTCATATCTGCATCTGCTCATCACACTCTCCCTCTCTTTCTCTCTACTAGCCCAGCTTGATTTCCTTTGCGTGGCTGACCCAGGCAGACTTTTTTTTTTGCGAGCGAGCGTGGGTGCAGAAGAAAGAGGAAGACAAAGGTAAGCATTGAAATGGAGGATGCTTGAATGTGTTAGTCTGTGAGATAGAGTGTATAGACAAGGAAGAGAGAGGAAGGGGAGCGCAAAACAGCTGCAAGACAAAAGAGAGGTAAGCATCAACTCACCTGAGATAACAAGTGTGCCACTAGGAGCCTTTTAAGGATTGTTTTTTTTTTTTTTTGAGGGGGGGGGGTTCAGGAAGGTCGACAAGAGAGCATGTGCCTTTCTGCTGTCAGAGGACAACACACTAATGGGTGAGAGTGTATTAGAGTGTGTAAGCCAAGCAGTCAGTGTGTACAGGCACTTTGCTGTCTGTCACATAGTGTTATGGAACTGCTGCTGTTGCATGTTCCCACAGTGGAGAGAGAAGGAGGCGAACAGAGGGGGGGAACTTCATTATTCTCAGAGAGCTTTTTTTGAGCAATGTGTGGATGTGTTGACAGAGTGGGAATCTCTGTGGCTGCAAGAGGAGCAGGAGAGTGAGAGGCAAAGAAGAGAGAGCATGCCTGACAGTGCAGTCAGTGGTGAAGTGTTCAGCTTCAAAGCCAAATCGCTCCTGGAAACAGAAGCCATTTCCCAAATCACATTCACGCACCCTCCTCTATTTCTTCTTCTTCTCCCTCTCTCTCTCTCTCTCTCTCTCACTCTTTCTCTCTCTCTGTGTTGCTGAGTTGATAATGCTTTTCTTTGTCTCTCATGTCTGCCTTTGTTCAGTTTCACAATTTTACAGTAGTGAGATCTTCTGTAAATGTCAAACCCGCAGATCATGACCTGCAAGGCGCACAAAGAGCCAAATGTCGACAGAGAACACGAGAACACTGAGAATTAGACAGAGCTTGTTGAAACAAAAAGAGTCAAATAATGTATGATGGGAAAATGGAAAAGGGGCGACAAGACAAGTAAAGGAAAAACGAAGGAGAGGCCTGCGGGGTTGTTCATTGTGTCTCAGTCCTGTGAAACACTGTCTGACATAGTGTATGACATTTAACTGTGATGCTTCTGCCAGTGAGCTTGTGTATGGGGAATGTGCCTGTCAGCTTTCGTTTCAGTGGAGACAGTTGTTTGTCTTTTGTTCATGAATTGGTTTTGAGTGACAGACAAGTGAGATCTGAGGTCTGTTCAAATGTGCTTCAACTTAAATAAGGGGTTGTGTCGTAAAGAAACTGTACCAGACTAGACTAGTAAATGTATGCTGCTATTTGTTTTTTTCTTGTATGAGGTATGTGACAATTTTATTCTGTTAGTAATTCAGCTGAGCTTCTTATCCTTTAGACAGGATGGGGTACATGAGGAAAAGACATCTTGCTTGTGATCATCAGTTATGTGCACGTGTGTTTGTGTAGTGAAGTGTGAGATTATGAGATTATTGCTCTGAGAACAGGCACGCTCTTGAGCCAAAGAAGTTATGGGATGAACAAGAAGGGAAACCAGTGGGGAAAGGAAATGAAATGAAATCACATCAAGCTGTAGAAAGGTCAAGGTAATATCAACAGGGCGAGGAGATTAAATTGACACAGAAAAAAGTAAGATTAAAAAGTGAGAAAAGAGTAGAAAACAGAGAGATGAGATAGCTGATGGGCAAATAGTGCGACTGTTTACATGCAGCTCAGTGTATGCGTGTGCACACTTGTGCGTGTACGCTCTTCCTGCCTCCCATGGGTCTTCAGTGTCCCTGCGCTCCAGGTGGGCTTTGCATTTTTAATCGATACTGTCTGTAGTGATTAACACCGCTCTTCTCTCTGCAGCAGAAAAACAGAAGGAACGAGTGAGAAAGGGAGACAGAAAGAGAGATGGAAATCTGTCATACATGAGGCAGGCTGTGTGACCGAGTGTGTATATGTTTGTGCGTGTGTGTGTGTGTGTGTGTGTGTGTGTTTGGCAGTAATGACCCTCTGCCTCTGGGCTCCTACTGAGTATGTTTATCTCCCACAGCAGCACCAGGCAAAAATAGATGATGCATCACTGCCACACACACACACACACACACACATATATACACCTCGTGCATTTCTCTTTTTCTTCTCCTTTTGCTCTAATTGCCTCCCTCCTGCATTCTCCCTACACAGACCTTCACTCCATTCCATATTACTTACTCTAGTCTTACATACCGTTAGGACTCTTTCTTGGTAATTCACTGCTCTCTCATTTTCCCTCCCACTTGTGTTGCAATATGCCTATTAATGATGCAGCTACAGCACCACTGCCAACTTCCTGCTTCTGACAGAGAGAGAGGAGTGTAGTTCTGGTGTACATGCCCTGCTTTGTACCACTCCCTCTTATCTCTCCACCCCTCTGCCTGTGTTGTTTTCCACAGTTAGCCCATGCGAGCAACGTGTGGACTGAGTGCAGCTGTTTTGTCCAGAGCAGAACCCAACATGTGAGAAGATGTCTGTTGGAGGTTGTGCTTGTCCCGGTGAGTGCCTACTCTCTGTGCTTACTCTCTTCTGCCTCTCTTGCCCTCTTTCCTTCTCCGTCTCTGTGCTCAGTGGTGCTGTCAGAAAGATGACTTATGTAAAAGTGCTGCAAAGCCGCCTAGGGCCAGTGTCAAGCTGTGTGAGGCTGTGTGTGCATGCTTGTGTGTGTTCTCAACACATGTCCTAAGACAAGGTTATATAGACTGAGGCTACCACACTTAAAGATTGAGTTGTTCAGCAGACCTTTAGTCACATAAGCTTGCTGTGTGGTGGGTCGATGGATCTTTTAGCCAGTCACATACAGAGACACTGACAAATCAAGTCTACTTCACATGGTTACACTTTTCTAGAAGTCTACTTCATTTTTGGGCTTGAATGTGTAAAAGACTTGATAGAAAATGCTGCTGCTTACAGTCCAAGGAATTATTTGTCATACCAAGGCAAAACTGCTTTCATTTCCTGATTACTCTTACTCTAAAATGGTTTAAAGCTGTTCTCTCTTGATGAGTTTAAACCATTTAAGAAGATTTAGCAAACAAGCACCTTTAATTAGAGTTTGGATGTTACTTTGCTATTTGGATTTTGCTTGGGTGACAGCTTCTTTGTCACTGTGACTTTGCATTTTGCATTTCTGCACTTCTTGGTCGGTTTAAACCCTCTCCCGAAAATGAGATTTTTGATGTTCCCCAGGATTAATTATGGTGTCTTACTAGTACTTAGTCTCAGCACTCTCTCTCCTACTGTACGCGTGTAAGAAAGAGGACATATTTTGTCTGTCTGCACATGTTGTTATTTGGCAACCAACATGTTTTGGTATTTATTTTTATCAAATAATTTGCTCTCTCCCATAAAGTTTCGGATCCCTCTAGACCAATTTGTCTTTAATCATACCCCATGAGAAGAGGCAGGCTTCAGAGACGGCTGCATTGTGCACAGTGAAAGCCCTACAGTGCCAGGGGACGGGTTCTGGCAGCACAAGGGAGTGAGTAACAGATATAAATTGAATCGTAGCATCTGCTCCGGGGGATCTCAGAGAGGGTAGATTGAATTAGGGTGTCAGTATCATTTTAATGGGGCTCCTCTGATTCATTGGCAGTCAGCTATCAGATGGAATAATATTAGAGCGGCTTCTTGATGTTCTCTTCTCACATCTTTCCTGGTCTTTGCTACCTTGATTCCTTTCACCTGTGGTTATATCATTGCCTCCTCTACTTCTTCTCGATCCTGACTTTTCTATGCAAAGGAAACTTTTAATGACATCCACATGTTTTTAAAAGGAGCCGAGAGAAACAAAGTGGTCTACCACAATATCTGCCACAAGCATGTTTTAAAGCAGGCTTTAATACTGTGCAGGTTTTATCTCTGTCACGCATACACCTTCATGACCAGCCTGCCAGGGTATGTTCAGGCTAGTGGATATCTTTGATAACAACAAGAAACACTAAGCAACGCTGATCTCTGATCTTCATGTAGTCTGGTTGAAACCTGGTTTGTTTACATTCTTATACGAAGGTGGATAGAGGATCCTCCCCATCCCCACTGGAAAAACAAATGTCCTCTTTTATCCTGACATCATTTCCTCTGTTCATCTGGTTCTCATCGTTTTCCCTTTTTTTTTTTTCTTTGTTTCTGGGTCAAAACAAGGGAATATAGCTGAATAGAGGAATGTTTGCGTTTCTACATGTAGCAGAATGTGAGCCATGGTAAAGAAAGCACTTCTCTTGTGTCTCTAGTTCATTGACAACCCTGTGGCATCCTGGTGTTGTTGTGACTTTACTGTGAATCAGCCTTTTTAAGGCTTTGTTCTCTGCATGAAGGAGATCCGTCATAACACAGATGAACCAATCACATCCTTTGTTCAAAATAAATGGTAAAAATAGATTGCCTGTGAGCTGAAGAGACCCCCCCCACCCCCTCCATTATCACATGGATCCACTAAAGCATTAGCTCCCCCCTCCTCACCATGTCTTACTCCTCCTTCCTCATCTTACTGTTTCCCCCTTTTTCTTTTTCCATCTCTCTCCTCCTTTGTCAGTCCCTCATCCCTCCTTCACTGCCTTTCGCAGCAACAGTAGTGTTACCTCATGCAGAAAGTCACATGGCTCCTGATTGGAGAAAAGTGACTTAAAGCAGAGCCAAGATGGCAGCCAAAGAGCCAGGGCTTTTTTGATTACCATTACACAACAACACGACTACTTCAGCTTTATCTCTCTGCACTGAAAGGCTGCCTCTTAGTTTTCCTCCTCTTTTTCTTTTCTCCTCCTCCCCGCCTCTCTCTACATGGGAGAATCTCAGATCTTGTTTGTAAGATCAAAATGGCTGTGTGTGCAGAGGCAGAGAGGAAGGAGGAATGCGTGGGAGACAGAGATGCTGGGGAGTTAGAGAGATTGGGTGAGGGGGGGGGGGGGGGGGGTGAGTAGTGATGTCACATCTGCTGCAGGCTGACAGGATGGCAGAGGAAAGCTGGCATGTGCCACGCAGCCAGGAGGAGGGGGAGGATAGCGAGAAAAACTAAATGCGTGGGCAGAGGAAAATTATTTTTTAGCAAAGCATACCTGATGTCTTTAGAACATGAAAGCAACTTCAATAGGAATACGCAGACTGAAACATAGTTGAGCCCAAAAGAAAAGGTGCAAGGACAGCTGCGCAGTTGTTTTCTGAGCATCTCTGTGCCAGATGTGTTTGTGTCGGTTAGAGTGGATCAAGGCTATAAAGGCTCAATAGTCAGTGCAATAGATGAAACACTGACTAGTGGATGTTATCTGTTAAGGCTGTTCAGCAATGTTGCAGATGGATATTTTAAACCATACAATGAATCTCACTCTATAGATAGATAAATACAAATTAAAGCAAATATTTAGATTTTGAAGCCAATAAAGGGGTTTTCACACCATAAAATAAAATTAACAGCTTACAATACAGTCAAACTTCAGTGCCTTCTATATCGCATTGTGCAATTAGAGATGTAATTTTTTTCTATACACACCATATTGATATAAGTTTAGGGGATAGTTTTCAATTTGGGGATTTAAATTTTCTAAATGTTAAAAAAAACAAAAAAACAACAAATGCTTCCCAACCTGCAGATTTGAATTAATGAGCTCACACACAAGGTGTCACTCAACTGCCTTTTGCTTCAGATGTTTCAGATTAGTAATTTTGTTCATACATGTTAACACCACCAACTTTGACACATTTTTTGCTATCCTTTAATGCATCACATCATCTAACTTCTACCTGTCAGGTCTTAGTAGCATCCACTGGCTGCAGTCTGTTTCAATTTGTCTGATGCCTCGTTGCTATTGCCACCGAGTCAGGTGTCGCAACAGTTTCCCCGACAGGGTTGTGTTTCTACCACTGTGGTGTCGAGTAAAGCAGTGACAGGAATCTCAACATGATGTCTTTTCCCAATCTCTCAACTGGCAAAAAGTGAACTCGCAGACAGACTTTGTCTGAAGGTTTTGGATGTCAAAGGCCTGTGAACGTGGAGTCACTTTACAACTTGTGTTAGTTGCTTCTGTGAATTTTGTAAATGTACATTTGTAATAAGCCAAATCAAAATTTGTTGCTGTGCTAATGCATTTCTTGATAATGCATAGGTGCACAGGTCCTCAGGGTGAATGTGGTGTAATCCAACTCTCCATATAAAGCACAAAATATGTAAAGTATTAAGAATGTGTGAGGAATGTCTGATCTTATGCAGACCAAACAGTTTTTAGTCCTGAAATATGACTCCGATTCCCTCTTTAATGTTATCTCTGCCTGCCAGCCCCTCTTGCTAGGCACTATTTATATATAAGTACTAAATGTCACTTTTATTGAATACAGATGAAATGGGATTAAATTGTGAATCACAAGGGAAATGTGTGAGAAATGCATGTTGTATAAGGCTGAGTTCTTTCAGATGTTTAAGTCTTAAAGTATAAATAATTCTGTCTGGGTGAGACCAATTGATTATTATTTGTATGATTTAAATGACATAAGCTGCAGTTTTGGTGCATGATCAATTTTTTTTTTTATAATTTTAGGAACAACTTCCACTGTAAACAATAAGCTGAGGTCATTTTATTTTCCTCTTCTCTTCAGTGTTAGGCGGATGCTTGCAATCTAACCAGCAGAGGGAGATGCTGTTCTATTAAAACTCATGTTGTTTCAGTCGATTGTGTTTAAAGAGGCGAATCAATCCAGCTCTCTTAACTGTTACAGCTACAAATGAGCTGCGACATTGCATTGTATGCGAGCAACATTTAGATAACAAGTGTGTTTTTCTAATGACATTCTATTTACATGCGGCAGAGGACATATTTTTTGTAGCTTCTCCCCTAATATGAACTAACAGATAATCATGATCTGTAGCTGTCATTTCATGTCTTTGCTCTGCGCCTGAGGTGGGGTTTTTGCAGTAATAACACAGTGTGGGTCAAATGTATTTATGCTCGGTCTTTCAGTGAATGGCATTGCTTTACTCCTTTGTCTCTGGTTTATATAATTCTCAAGTGAATCTCAAGTGAATGCCAAAGAAAACTGAGCTTAATGTGCACTCTGAGACCACAGAGGGTTTTCCGGCCTACAGATATGTTGCTTGTAAACATTGAAGTGGTTATTGATTAAAAGTAAGGCTACAGATTATATCCTTATATAATCTGAATCTATGAAAGGCTCAGGTCTAATGGATTCCATTGAATTAAAAAAAAAAAAAAAAGCCTTCATACAGTTTCTAGAATTAAACCAGTACATTTGGTGACGCATGCATCGTTACAGATGTGAAATGTGAACAGAAGTCTGAATTATACCACATTGTGTCAATAAGGGGAATGGTAATTATCTCATGTGACAGTCCAAACTAGACAATTTCATTCCTTATTGATTATGTCTGAATATTTCATCATATGAGCACAGAGATGTCAAATTATTTAAGTGGACAAACATCAAGTTATAGATATGGTTTAATGTAGGTGGTTTTACACTCATGACAGTTTTATTCAGATTGATAAATAAAGCAACAACTACTGCTAATATTACTACTACTACTTCCTTTAAGTTGTCACCACAGCAAATCCTCTGCCTTCCTCTGACACTTGCTGCACCAACTGCTTGCATTTCCTGCCACAAATTTCCTCTTTAGTCCTCTTTGCTTCCTGTCTTCATCATCATTCCAATATATTCACAATCCCTCCTCTGCATCAGCCCAGTCTGGCTTCTCTCATTTTGTTTTGTAAACATTTCGAAATCCAAGCAAAGTTTTTCCAAATATCTCCATGCCTAGATGTGCAGTCTGGGCAATCTATTAAACTGTGAATGGCATCTTGTTGTTGATATTTTATTGCTGATACCTTAAGTCGGTGATATCAAACAGCTCATCAAATAGATGAATTTATCAAATGCATAAACTATATTTAAGACATTAACCATCAAGGGTGTTGAACTTATTTTTTATGGGCCACATACAGTCCAATTCAATCTAAAGTGAAATGACCTGGAAGTAATGACAATTATTATTTGATTTTATTTTTTGGGTAATTCAATTCTTATTACATAATGAAAATATTTAGAAACTAACCTTCCAACCCCATCATTTCTAGATCTCCCCATTACCAACCTACCCTGAAAATGTCATCAAAATCCATCCATATGTTTTTGAGTTATCGTGCTAACTAACTGACAGACAGACCAACAAACTCTGGCAAAAACATAACCTCCTTGGCAGAGGTAATAAACTGAGACATAATGTTGAAATTGTACTTGTTTTTCAGAAATAAATTTCCAAGTTGTACGTCATTGTTCAGGTTAATTTTACTTTGTTCCCACAAACAATGTGAAAAAAGATTATTATGCCTATTAAAGGGATAGTTCACTATTTTTCACATGAATTTGTATGGAATCAGTGTCTTTACTCTGGTGCACCCACAGTGACTTACACCTGACAGTGTCCTGTGAGTCGAGTTCTGGTCCGGTTTTGGTCAAATCCAAAGTAGTCCCGGCAGGTTTCCTGGGTTAACAAAATAAAACTGGTGTCTTCTCAAAACATTGTGTTTGAATGAGTGATTTATTTGCATAACAATTTGCATAACATGCACCTGCATGTAGCAGCCGCAAACACTGCCAAACAACTGCTGAAAGTAGTTTGCTAAGGTGCACAGCTGTTGGCAGTGACAACTCGCATTGATCATTATTGAGAGAAAGTAACACAAAGCAATTACGAGATGTGAGTTTTTGTTCCGTGATGGTTTTGTTACGCAAATAAATCACTCATTCAAAAACATTGTTTTGAGAAGACACACGTTTTATTTTGGTGACCCCAGGAAACCTGCCGGGACTACTTTTACTTTGACCAAAATGGGACCAGAACTCGACTCACAGGACACTGTCGGGGGTAAGTCACTGTGGGTGCACCAGAGTAAAGACGCTGATCCCATACAAATTCATATGAAAAATGGTGAACTATCCCTTTAATAAACTTGCCTATCCTCCTGTTATATAATCTCTGAACTCAAATGTCACTGCTGCCTTATGCGCACACCAATGTTATAGTTTAGGCCTCAGTCATTTGACTCTTAGAAGCCTATTATCAAAATATAAAAATCTGACCATCATTATCAGCAGTGACACCCGCCCCTCCCCCACCCCACTTCAGCATCCCAGTCTGCTTTCAGCCTACACACACACACACACACACACACACGCACAATCCTATTGAACAGCTTTGTCCATCAGGCTGTCAGGATACTGAACTGTGTCCTCTACCTCTCCCCTCTGGACTGTAATCCACCATTAACATTTGCACAAGAACTCTACCTTAACTGTTTTGAACACATACAGTCCCATAAAAAAATATTGGACCATAAAAGTCACCAAAAACAATGGTTATACCAGTGGTTCTCAATCTTTTTCTGTTGAGATTCCCCTTTGGAGGACCAAAAAATCTGCAGACCCCCTCAACAACCATGTAAGATTAGAACAGTGGTGCAATTAGAACTTTTATGGTAAGAAACACCAGTATTCTAACAACACTTTTTTGCATTTCTTTGAATAATTTGTTGTGCAAATTTAAAAATAACTTAAGACTTTTGCTTCAAGAAGGCAAATAAACTCCACACGACTTCTCCCTGAGATGATATTTTTCAAATAAAAGTAAGAAATGTGCAATTATCTTACAACTATGCCAATGAAATTGTTGCACTTCTCTAAATTGAGTCCAGGGTCATCCAATGCTAAAATATTAGTTCCTAAACATTAGTTCCACCTGCTACATGTTCTAAACTGAAAACAAACAAAAGAAAAAGACACCCAGGAGTGATCCCATGTTCCCCCTGGCAAACCTTCATGCTCCCTCTAGGGGGGCCTGCCCCACAGTTTAGGAAACACCGGCTTATGCAACCTAGTACTAACTCCTATGTGTATCATGTGACTAAAATAGACAGAAAAGAAAACATTGTTTTTGTCAGTACAATGTAATGGATATTGATATAAGAAATTAAGTGATTTTGATTATCAAGAAAACATGGAAAATGGAAAGATATCAACTCTGAAATTAAACTGAGATTTAAAAAAAAATAAAAAATTTAGTTGCCCAACCTAAACTACCTTTAGACGTACTAGGTATGAAAAAAAAAGATTAAAACAAGGGGAGGTCTCATACTCTTTTCCACGATGTAAGACTCAGCAGAATTTCTATCTGTGATATTTATCCCATCTGCTGTTATGTTGTTTTCTGCACTTGATTACACATTGCACTGTTGTCATATCTGCTGCTGTTTTGCTCCATTATTATGCACCTCATCACCTCTCATCACTATTGCTGTACTTCTGCACATCCCTTATTTTAATTGCTGAGAGAAAAACAATAAATATGTCTCTGTTCTTTTAAGCCCTGTGTATCTGGTAAACAATAAAAAACACATTTTTTTAATCTAAATCTGGGGTCTCAAACATAAGGCAGAAGGGCCAAATACAACCCTCCAAAGGTTCCAATTTGGACCATGGGATGAATTTACAAAGTGCAAAAACTTCCACAGTCAAGGCTTTCAAACTCATTTTAGTTCAGGTTTCACATACAGACACATACGTTTGAAAGTAAAATAATACTAGGATAACCTACCAAAAAAATTAGACTATATTTTCTTATTTTGATGTCAGAAAATTATTACATTATGCCTATAAATAATGACAACTTAAAATGTTGTCTTTATTTTAGTGCAAAAAACCCCACATTCAATTGTGAAAATATGTACATTTATAAGCAAAAACCTGAACAAATATGAACAACATGAAAAGTCTAAAGAAAATTAAGCACAATTGTAATATCTTTTTCTCCCTTGTTACTAAGTGTGTTGTGTTTTTGTAGATTTGATCCCTAATCCACATGTAGAAATAAGTCAGGGCATTGTATTTTTAAAATTGCACTTATTATTCTTAAGAAACTTGAGTTTTTTTTTCGTTTGTATAGTTTATACAAGTAAGTATTTTCATAATTTAATGTAGGGGGGTTGCACTAAAAACTATGATACATTTGGAATTGTTATGCTGTTAACCTATTTTACTGGAAATTTACTTGAGTCTAAATCGAGCTAAATGAAAGAAAATGACTTTGAGACCCCTGATTTAAATAAATAAATAAAAATAAGCTCATTAAACGAAGTCTGATAGCAAGATACTTGTTTCTGTCTGCAGGCCTGGTGTAATAACAAGGAAACAACAACCTCAACAACAATACATTACCTTAATTAGGATGTTATTCCTGTCGCCTGGGGCTCTACTTGTGCCACTCCGGGGGCCACTGGCACGTATCCTGAGGCTTGAAAAGTTGGGGCCCCTGCCAGGGTGGAAGGTAGGCCCGTGTCTGTGCTGGTCTGCGGCCGGGAATGTGCGTCGGGATGGGCGGAGGAGGCTGGAGGAGGCGGGGCTTTTGTTTGTTCGTGTCTCGGCTGGCAGGAACAAAGGGTCCTGTAGTAGTAGTAGATAGGTAGCACAGTCCCCCCCAAACAAATGCAGCTTTAAAGCGCATAGTTGGGAACTGTAAACTGACCGGACTCTGAGGAATTAGCCATTGGGTTTTACTTGCCATCATTTACCACCTTGTCCGGAATTGCCGGACCGCATTACAGACAGACAGAGCCGGAGCTTTAACCATCCAGACGCTCAGGCTAGCATCGAGGCTAGCGGGCTAAGAAACACCGAGCGGAGGTGTTGGGCAACGTTTCGGTGGACCTTTCTCTGCAGGTAACCCCCAAGCTTTAACCCCCCTTACTGTATCAACACTACTGGTTGTCGACAAACTGCTTTAAATAAGTCATATTCAATAATATGTGAAAACAAATGGATGGCGGTTGTAACTGCAGTTTAGCAATTAGGTTAATAGCTTAGCAATGGTATCCGATCTCAGCAAACGGTTAATGAATGCGGCCCTGTAGTTCAATTTACGCCCCGTGCAGTGAGATAAAGTGAACATCTACTCTTTGAGTTAAATGTCGACTGTGTATGTCACCAAAAACGGATGATAACCCAGCAGCATCAGAGTGTGGGTAAGTTGAAATCTTTGCACATAGCTTTGGTTGTTTTGTTGGCGGAGGGCCATTTACACTGTGCAGCGTCTGGATGCAGATCTATTGTTAGCAACGAGTAGTTTGGGCGGCCTAAACTGTCCCAAAACTCACAGTATTACAAGTTGATGAGTGTGACTTGATGTTAATCGGTTTATTGTGCAAAAGGAGGGCACGCAGTTCATGTCAGTTTCTTAGGTTTGTTGGTCACCACATCCGGATGATGCTTTTAACATGATGCTGTCTTGTTTGTCAGTGAAGCTGTCATTTACATGAGCTCCTCACAGTCTGGGCCCCATGATGGTCAGACGTTGTTGATGGATGTTTTAAGACTAATTAAGTGACTTGTGGTAATTGGTGTTTATGAGAAATCTATGTTTGAGATCGTTTTGCACATTAATACAGTTCTACATGTTTTATTTCCCTTGGATTGTGCAGGGTTGTGATGGCTTTTTGCTTCTTACACTGTTGCAGTAATTTGCAAAAATCTATGATCTAAGCTATGGCAAGAAAATATACTTCTTGAAGTCAGCACATTTCCAATCCAGTGAATAATGCATGATCCTCACTTACAAAATGCACCATCTCTACATTAATATGATACAATTACAACCAGGTTTTTGAAAAATGATCTGTGTTAGTTAACTTTGTTTTGCACACTATGTATCATATGGAACAAAAGAGTATCATGGGTTTGTAGAGGCCTAATGGTTGTTAGGATTGGGGGGCTGGGTCTAAAGGTCAGAGGTAACGCATAGAAAACCATTGTCACGTTCTCCTGAACAGGTTCACACACATACTAATGGGGAGGGGAACATGACCTGCGATGACTCTCTCGGGCATACTGAAGCAAGAAGAATGGGGTTTAAGTAAATGAAGGAGGGGAAACTGAGCTGTGTTGGAGAACACACGGATCAGAGGTCACAAATGCATATGTAAACTGAATTTATGTGTGTCTGTGTGGGTCAAGAGCCTCAGTTTGTGTGGATTACAAATATAGACAAGTTGCATCTCAAGTTCATGTTTCTATTTCTGCTAAATATATTAAATGCCTTTAGTTAACCACTCATTTAATGCTTTGAAGGCCTGTATCTGTGATAAAGAGTACACTAATGGACCAGGCTGGGTCACATTTCCAGTGGCTGTTTTCTCGGATATCCCAGTTCACCACTCGCCACTCAAGTATTAAATATCTTTCAGACCTAATTACACGCTGTCTCTGTCTGTGTGAGGTCTTTAGTTGCTCTGTATACGAGATGTTTTCCCAGAGCCCCAGATTGTTTAGGGCTGAATGCTTTATCTGGGCAGACAAGGGTTAACAACAGCCGGGGCAGTGAGTGGGGGATGGGTAGAAGAGGCAACTAGAGGGGAGACACACATTGCAGAGGTGCTGTTGTGGCTGTAACGTTGAGAAGTGGGTTCTCTGTAATGTTGTAGATGATACAGTTAGATGGTGAACATGTTAGCCCCTGTCCTCCCTACTCTCCTCCATTTCACTGATTGTTTTCTGTGATATCTGCAGGCTAATAAATATTGGCTTTTTTTTTTTTCATCACAATGATTTGTTTTCTTGCCCATTTACCAGATTGAAGATGCATTAGATAATGAAGGCAGCAGGAAATTGATTTGGCAGCATGCTTTTATTTGAGTAAATCTCAACCAAATCATCCAACATTAGATTACTTAGATGGTGCTATGAGTTTAAACC
Source organism: Siphamia tubifer (assembly GCA_020466265.1). Lineage (NCBI taxonomy): Eukaryota > Metazoa > Chordata > Actinopteri > Kurtiformes > Apogonidae > Siphamia > Siphamia tubifer. The sequence continues at coordinate 18,524,342 of CM035797.1, read as the reverse complement.
AGCTAAATCTAAGTAAGCTAAATCTCTCCTAAATCTCTCATTTTTTTCCCCCCTCCCTCCCCTCTGTACTTGTGTGCAGGCTGTTCGTCAAAGTCATTCAAGCTGTACTCTCCTAAGGAGCCCCCCAACGGCGGCAGCTTTCCCCCCTTCCACCCAGGCGCTATGCTGGACAGAGATGTGGGGTAGGTCTGGATATGCTGTTAAGACGTTAACTGCTGAGAAAAGCTGAAAAATACAAGCAGGCGGTGTTTTCAGCTGTGACATGAAATTGTTTGTCAATTTCTTTGTTCCTCTTTTCTACGCCTTTTATCCTCTGGCTTTTGATATTTTTGTTCATGACTTGACCTAGATATATTTGAGTGCAGCATGTCTGTTTTTAGCTAAGTGCATTTGTCAGATAGTAGTGTTTGATCATCACATAATACAGTGCATCCTTGCTACTCGTAACATGGGCATACAATAGAATTAGGTTTGACAGCACTTATGACTGCAGAGTAATTTTGAATATATTACCTGAAAGGTACAAAAAAAAGCTAAAGCAACATCAGAGTGGGAAATCAAATTGCACATGAGACAAACATTGTTTTGTTGCAATTTTTTTAGTAGTTTCTTGTTTATTATTATTATTTACTGTAATATAACAGCAATATCCAGTAACTACCATCTTTATTGATTCACTGTTTCTAGTGATTTTTTTAAGCAAAAGCTACAAACATTTTTCTTCTTAAATGCTCATTTTTGCATCAGTAATTGAAACATCTTTAGAGTTTGAAATGGTAATTAAAGAAATTATTTCACCTGGTAGGAAAATATTGTATGGTTCTCTTCCTCAATCTTCACCAAGTTTTTGAGTAAGCAATGGAACAGCTAACTGAAAATAAAAGTGATGGAAAATAAAGTTGCAGGCCTACAGTTTAGTGTTGTTGTTGTTTTTCTTCTGAAAGACATTAAAAAGCCAGGAAGGAACAACTAGCCATTGGTAAACACTTTCAACTTAAGCAAATAATTTGCTGTGTAGTATGCACGTTTCTCTTCCCTGAGTAATGTAGTGCTGAATCTTGTGTTTTTGTTTCCTCTCAGGCCCACACCCATGTACCCTCCGTCATACATGGAGCCTGGAATGGGGTGAGTGCACCTACACTGATGGTACAGTTTTGAGCAGCTCCAACTCGTGAATACTTCATTTTGTATTTGTTCAGTGAGGTCTAAATTTAGGACATGTAATGGCTTTAATTTTCCTGAACCACCTCTTGAGACACAGCAGTTTGTGTTAGTAGATTTTCCAAACCCACACTGCAAAGTGTGAAGTGCTAAATCCCAGCGTTTTCTGTTTCAGGAGACCCACACCGTATGGGAACCAGACAGACTACCGGATATATGAGCTGAACAAAAGGCTACAGAACTGGACAGAGGTGAGAGGCGTGTCATACGAGTAATCGGAACCGGTTCTGAAAATTTGTCATCTAAAACCACAGGGTTCTTATTTTATTTTTAGCCTTCATTCCATATTATACTTTTGAGTTCTTCTGAATTGTTTTCAGAATTTTCCCGCAGCTGCTGTTTATGAGTAGCTAACCAAGCTTGGGATTTTGTGGGAAATTAAGCCTGAGAACTCACGGACTTAATTTACATCCAAGCTGTAATAGGATTATCTAATCAACCTGGCTAAAACGTAATTGGAGTGCCAACTGTTTATATGCCTGAGCGTGCAAGTGAGAAGCTGTTAAAACCATCATTTTTCTCTGTGTCAGTTTGCATGCTAAAACAAGTTTTCACCCCTTATTCCAACCAAATACTTGTCTTTCAGAGGTTTTAAACCAGTTGTGCAGTGTGTTGTACTGTAAAACTCTTACTGGTTTCCACAAACTAATGTTCTGTAAATGGCCTGTATAAGTGAACATAAATGCACAGTAATAATAGTGGCACAGTAGAGGTAGTTGAACTTTGTTCCTTTTTGTTTTTTTACATAAAACTTGTCGTTAATTCCGATGATATTTGAGTAGCTTCCTTATATTTCTTAGTAAACACACTATTGCTTTATTAGAATTGTTTCAAAAGTATGTCTGAAAAAAACATTTTTCCTCTGATGGTATAACCAACAAAAGGCTTTTTTCCTGCATAGTTTTGTGCTGTTCTCCTCTGGATTTTAAGGAAATAAAAACAAACTTTCTTTGCTTTCAGGATTGTGACAATCTCTGGTGGGATGCCTTCACCACAGAGTTTTTTGAGGATGATGCCATGCTCACTATCACCTTCTGTCTGGAAGATGGACCTAAACGATACAGTAAGATTGATCTTAACTGGGGGAAAAATGGTTTCTAAATGTTGTGTATCACAGCTTTTACCCAAGGTTTTTAGGTTATCTGCTGTCTTGGTTCTACTATTCTCCCTGGGTTTGTGGGTAACTTGAGGCCCTCGATGTTTTCTCCTTCCTTATTTTGAAATAAAAATGTGACAATTTTACATCATTCTGACCATCCTTTGGACTAATTTATGTGTCAGTGAATGACCAAAGCTAGAGATAATTATAAACATCTAAAAGGCTTAAAGATAAGTGATGTTTAGGACAAGAGTGGCCATTGCAACTGGGGTCTTTCAGTGGAAGTTTAATGCTTTACAAATCATTTTAGATAAATTTACTTGAAATGGTGCCAAAAATGGCTTGGGTGTTCTCCCTAAACTTTAACCTGTACATCTGTACTTACAAATGCTCATACTGAACATGCTCTATAACAGGGCTGTCAAACTGCGGTCCTCGAGGGCCAGTGTGCTGCATGTTTTAGATATTTCCCTCTTCCACATGATTCAGTTTAATCCTTTAACTCCTGAAACTTTAGCAGTTCCACAGTAAAAGGAATTCAAATCAGGAACAAAATGAACAAAAATGGCCAAAGTCATCAATAAAATGAATAAAACCATTCGATCATTCCACTATCTTCTGCAGGGATGATGATGAGGAGCTGATGATTAACTCTGATGCCTTCTGAATGGATGGTTTAGTATAAATATTTAGAAAAATTCAACCCTTCTCATTTTTAGTATTAGTATTATCAGCTATTGCCATCGCACTTCGTCCGTCCGTCAGCGTCGTCGTCCACAATTCACTAAAATCACTTCTCCCACATTTCTGAACAGATTTCAATTCTGATGGATCTAAGCACAGGACACAAAACTTATCAATTTGTTTGTCAAAATTTGTCTTTGTAAACAATTTGTTTACAACTTTGTTTATTTTTCCAGTTGTTCACCAAAATCACTACTTTTTCTTCGGGTCTCAACAGTTTGCATTTCCGATTGATTCTCAGTTCAGTTTCAATCCAGGTCAAATAAAGTAATTTCCCCAATGTTAGAACATCAACAACCTCCTGTGTAGCATTTAACAGCTTTAACTAATGTCTCATTACCCAGTTACCTACTTTTGTTCAGTCAGATGTTACCCCAGAAGAGCTTTGGGGGTTTCCTATACCATTCATACTGTTTTTAGCATTTGTTGATAAAAACAGACACACAGTGGTATTAATTTTATGATTTATTGAATGACTCTCTTTTGTTGATAGCAAGATATCACAGCTGTGAGGCCTGGATGAGCACATGGGCATTGGCAAAATTAAAAAAATTTTACTGAGTTTTGTTCATGGAACAGGTGTCAAAAGGCAACAGAGTTAGGAAAAGGTAAAACCGCTGGGACCACATTTCAATTCTAGTTCTCTTTTTTTAGTACATTTTTTAAAAAATTTCCCATGTTTATAATTTTTTAAATATGAATTTTGTTGCTCATTTTATTTATTTTTTTTACATTTTGCTTTTTGTTGTATTTTTTTCTTTAATTTTGCTCCATTTGTGTCTTACTTCATATTACTAATTTTCTCAGTTTCTTATTATTTTTTGTTAATTTTATTGATGACTTTGGCCATTTTTGTTGATTTTGTTCCTGATTTGAATTCTTTTTTACTGTGGAACTGCTAAAGTTTCAAGAGTTAAAGGGTTAAACTCAATCATGTGGAAGAGGGGAATATCTAAAACATGTAGGACAGTGGCCCTAGAGGACCAGAGTTTAACACCTATGCTCCATAAACACCACATTTATTTCCTGTATTTTTTTTTTAAACTCTTATATTGTCTGCTCGTAACATAAAGAAACACAATGTCTCTTTAGATGATCTAAATGTAGAGCTATTTTACTCATGCGTATTGTATTTTTATTAACGTTAATTTATCACTAAGTTATTTTATGTACTGATGAAATGCTTGTTAACCTGATAATCTTTGTTCTGCAGCAATCGGCAGGACGTTGATTCCACGATACTTCCGAAGTATCTTTGAGGGGGGCGCCACAGAGCTGTTTTATGTTTTGAAGCATCCAAAGGAATCCTTCCACAGTAACTTTGTCTCTCTCGACTGTGACCAGTGCACCATGGTGACTCAGAATGGAAAACCCATGTTTACACAGGTACAATTAATATTTCTCCCACACACTGTGACCGAAGTCCAGTTTTCACTCGTGCTTTTTATCGACTTAATTGTCTTTGTAATCTGTGTGAAGGTTTGCGTGGAGGGTCGGTTGTACCTAGAGTTCATGTTTGATGACATGATGAGGATCAAGACGTGGCATTTCAGCATCAGACAACACAGAGAAGTGCTCCCCAGAAGCATTTTGGCCATGCATGTGAGTTTCATGCTCCAGTGTCCAAGGACTAAATTGTAAAACCCAACACATAAGGTTGTTTGTGTGTGACGTTGTGAACTAATTTGCGCAGGATCCTCAGATGCTCGATCAGCTGGCTAAAAATATCACCAGATGCGGGCTGTCCAACTCAACACTCAACTACCTCCGTGTAAGTGGATCTCCTGCAAATCACCTTTTTACTTCCATCTCATGAATTGCTCTTTCGAAATATCCTTTAACATGTCCTTTGGGATTGTCTGTCAATCTCCATTCAAGCTTTGTGTGATATTGGAGCCCATGCAAGAGCTGATGTCCAGGCATAAGACCTATAGCTTGAGCCCCAGAGACTGCCTGAAGACATGCCTTTTCCAAAAGTGGCAAAGAATGGTAGCACCTCCAGGTAACTTGCAAAAATGAATCTTTCAAAATCACATCTTGTCATGTGCGAGTGTCTTATGGATTCATGAACCCTACAAATAAATTCATCCACTACTCTTATCTGTAACACATAGAAATTATACATCCACATGCTGAAAAGGAATCCAATTCTTCCTAATGCAACTTTGTCTTTGTATCAAGCAGCTGAGCCAGCCAGACAAGCACCAAACAAGCGGCGGAAAAGGAAGGTGTCCGGCGGAAGTACCGTGAGCTCAGGTGGAGGCAGCAATAACAACAGCAACAGCAAAAAGAAGAGTCCAGCCAACAGTTTTTCTCTCTCCAGCCAGGTACCTGTAAGCATTACATCTACTTGAACTTGACCAACCTCCAAAGTCAGCTGAGCAAGGCATAGGAGGAGAAGGACAGAGGGTGGAGGGGCTGTATGCATCAGGAAGTTAATTGGTGGGGAGGTGTTTTTTGTTTGTAGGGGGTTTGGTGGGGTTGTTTGGTAGACGTGAAGCATAGAAGGTAGTAAAAAGGGAGGCCTCAGGAGGTGGGATTGAATCTTTGGGGGTGGAAGTTAAAGAGTGTAATTTTGCATAGAAAGAATAGAGTGAGTTAGTAGACCCCCTGATGTGAACCAGTGATGGGCAGTCCCTGGTCCTCTGGGCCCACAGGTTTATGGGTTTAAATAGGGGAGGCACAAGTGACTTCCATCTCTTAAGAAATGCTTATGTTACATTGTGGGGGCCACTGGGAAGGGTTACCTTGCTCTGATTTCTAGTGGGGCAGTTTTTTCCTCTTCAAATCCACTCATTTTTACTGCGCACAGTTACTACTAAGAGTATCAGAGCTCATGGTTTGCACAGCTCTGCTATCTTTGCATACGTGGTTGTTTGATTGAGAGAACGAGACCCGAGGTGGAATGAAAAACCCCCTGATGCAGCACTCAAGGATCAGGGATGCCCACTGCTGGCCAGTAGGAAGAGCCCCTTGACCCTGGTTCTTGGAGCAGGGGCAGGGAGTCAGGGCCACATGGACTTTATGGTTAAAACATCTTTTGATACCAGAGGAACACCACAATGTCCTGTGGGGACGTCAAAGTTAATACCTCAGGATCCTAAAGCTGGGGTACACTGGTCCCTGAAAACAGCTTTTATTAATCACAGTGATTTTGAAGTTAAAGGTAGAATTCAGAGGTTTAAAAATAAAAGTGGATGTGGATCCAGTTAGATCGCATCTAGACAACAAATTAAAAAAAAAAAAAAGCAAACAAAACACTTGAGTTATAACTCGAGTTAGAGTCATTGCGCGCACCCCCCTTTATTATGGGGATAATATGTACCGGCCCTTGCTGTCCCCTTTAGGACGTGATGATGGTGGGAGAGCCCACTCTGATGGGAGGGGAGTTTGGTGACGAGGACGAGCGTCTGATCACACGGCTGGAGAACACGCAGTACGATGGTGTGAATGGCCTGGAAGACGAGGACAGTTTCAACAGCTCGCCTGCACTCGGGGCACACTCGCCCTGGAACAACAAGGCCCCTTCCAGTCAGGAGAGCAAGAATGACAACTCCCAGTCATCCCAGTAGAGAGTGCTGAGGTCATAGCCAGCCCCTATTCATTGCTTAAAACTACTGGGATTCACCTGAGCCAACACACTAGTGAGAGGAGTCAGGGAGGGTGGCCTCGAGCACTTGTGTTCAGTTACTTCTGTTTGTTTTTATTTCATTATATTATTTTAAAAATGAAATGAGAGCAGTTAGGGAAAGGGAGGCTAGCTGATGGACTTATAGCTCTAAGCTGTCATAAAGGACAGTTTGAGCAGAATCCCACTCTTGCTCCCTCACATTGTTGCACATGCTCAGTGGTGCTCAGCCTTGGCTCTTGTGTGCTTAGCTCTGTCCCTCTGGTTTATCAGTCTATCCTAGAGGTGTGATGAGCCTGTCGGGGTGTGTACACTTGTCTTTATCCCCCCCACGCACCACAGAGTTGGAGCCAGAGTTGGCGTCTCCTGTTGTCCGAGTGCTCGCCATGGCGACCATGTCAGTGGGTTCTTGTTCCAACCTCGGGTCTCTCAGGCATGCGTTTTCCTTGACAACGCACCTCGTTGTTTCTGTTCTGCTCATGTCCCAGGGAACAAAATGCTTAGGTTTTATTTAACTTATTTTTTTGCAGGCTGCAGAAACTGTGTGCACTTTTAGTGTTAAAAAAATTCAACGTTCGGTTTGTAAAAACTGAATTATTTGTTTTTGTAGGACCTGGTTGGAACAAAAACCTGTACAGTGCCGGAGCTTGAGGACCGGAGTTGAGAACCACTACGCTAAATCTTAAACCCTCTCTCTCACTCACACTCACCTACATCCACCCACACACAAACACAAACATTCACATACGCACACACACACACGCATACACTGACACCCACTCATACCAGTGCACACACCAATACAGTCACCTACACGTACAGCATAAAACAATGAGGTACTGGAGAGGTGGTACGCAGCATGTCTGGACCCCAGAGCACCAGGCGCTACAGGAGTGTGTTTTCATTTTCTATGTTTTAAACTTGTTTTTTTTTTTTTTCTTTTTGTTTGTTTGTTTTTTTATTTTTGTAAACAATTTCTAAAAATAAACAGACAAGCAAGCAAACGAAACACCCCAAAATATTCTTTGCACTGTTTTCCACTATTAACTCCAATCTATTTTTCTTATAAATTGACAGTGTATTTTTCTTTTCTATTATTGCTAATGTAAGAACTGTAAAACATCTGAACCCTGCAGTATATTAATGTATAAGTATTGCTGTTAGATCATTCTTATTGTGATGGTAATAACTTTCATGTAAGTCTATGCTTGATATGTCATCCATCTGTGTCAGACTTCACACTGTCATCAGGTCCGTGGCTTCAGAAGACAGACTGGGGGAGAACAAGGCTAATGTTTAATACTCAACTACATCTTGTTTGACGGGAGTCCAAAGCGCCACACTGGTTACCAGTTTCCCCACTAAATTTCCATCACGCACCTGACTTGGATCTGTCGTCTTGTCATTGCAGAACTGTTTGCTTTGTCTCCTATTATCTATCTGGGGGTGCTCTCTTTGAGACAACAGAATAACACAAACTTCTCAAATTTGCTACACAAAAAAAAAAATATTTTAAAAATGCATTTTGACAGGATTGTAAAATAAGAAAAAAAAAGACTTTTGTATTAACTTAAGTTTCCCAAAAAATGTTTTTAAACACAGTTATGAAAGCTGCAGACCAAGGAGCTACATGTAAAGATTCTTTAGATATTGATTACACTGCGCTGTCAATTTGTTGGCTTTACTCCTCATGTTTGTGTCTGTGCTTGTATATTTTTAGGTAGTAATTTCTGTAAAAGTTATTCTATGTATTGCTCCCTAGAACTATGAGAAGCTCAATCTAATGTAAAGAGATGAAAAGCCTCTTTAAAGTTTTTTTAACGTGATTTTTAATGGTACAATCACTGATAAAAGAATTTTGCCCTCATTTTAGCAAACTGTATTTATTTTTCTATGTACTTACATTCTGTTTAGGTCCAACCCACCTGTACAATACTCATGATAATATATGGAGGAGTTTGTGGGGCTGCTCGGTCACTTAATGCTATTAGAGGTCATTCATTACTTGTGTTTTTTGACAGGCGGCTCCAGGGTCATTCAGACTCGACAATTACAATGGATCACTATGTTTAAAATAATGACAGATTTGACAGCCATTTTTTGCTGTTGTAGGTTTCTGCTCTATCTGAAAACATACCAGATGCACTAAAATCAATAAATAACTTCCATTTAGAGACAACGATAACCTCTAAGATGTCTTTTTTTTTTTTTCAACAACTGTGAAATTGCTATAACTTCAGTTATTACTTGAAGATGAACTAAGTACTCTGCAGATGTTGGAAATGTTCCTCAATGGTGTGATTTGCAGTCCATAAAATAGTTTTTAAATAAATTACAAATGTGATTACCTGAAAACATAATGCCAATTAAACGTAATGCTGATCACTGGGTATGCCACTCCAAACAGAAGGGTGGATATGATCATTAGATGCTATGCTTAGTGAGGTACAAAGATAAAAATGACATAACGTCCTACACCAACAGTCCTTTGCTCATGTTCCCAGCAGGGGTCTGTCAAAGCACCAACACAGAATGAGCAACTTGTGAGAGATTCTCCTGTTGTATCTAGAAGAAACATTTCATCTGTAAATCATTGTGGCAGATCTGTCATGTCTTTAATCGTTGTTTTACTTTTGTGCCATAGAAGTTCACAAAGTTATAATATAAACACCACATTATTAATAAATGTATGGTATATTAGGAGTGGAACTCTATGGCTTCCTTGTATCTAGTATGGAAGAGTATTAAGACCACTGGAGAGAAAAAAGGATGTGTGTGTGTGTGTGTATATATATATATATATATATATATATATATATATATATATATATATATATATATATATATATATATATATATATATATATATATATATAGATAGATAGATAGATAGAAAGTTTGGAAACAACTGGATTAGTCATAATTCAAATTTTTTTTTTTCTTAATTCTGACTAATCCAGTTGTTTCCAAACTTTTTTGGAACTCCTGATCCCATTTTAACATCCCAAATTTACAGTGACCCCAGTCATTCTAAACAGAGACATTGTTTTGCTAAAATAGTTTGCTATACGAAGGTGCACCTAAAGGTTGAATTTAGATATTATTTAGGCTATATAATCTATAATAATAATAATATGTATGAAGGCAGAAAAGCCAGATTGAGATTCCTGCACAAAGTTAGTTTTATTTTCCTTGGTCAGCAGAGCAAGTTTTGGTTTTGTGGGGATTCTATGCAAGCTGGTTTTTTGGGGACTCCTATTTTGCCAAACTGGAATCAAACTATCTTAGGTCATCTATAAACACACACCAAACAAGCGGTGCCAGTTATTTAAAAAAAAACAAAACACCCCTTTGTGCACATTTCTCTGATTTGCCCTGTCTCTAGAGAAAACTCGTGTCAGGAGCTGTGGGGGATGGAGCCACATCAAGCCAGATTTCTCATCCAGGCAGTTTATGATATTCTGCCATCACCAACCAACCTCCAGCAATGGTATGGAGATGATGCCACATGTGCCCTATGCCTTTCTCCAGCTAACTTAAAACATATTCTTGTTGGCTACAACACCAGCTTGGCACAACGCCGGTACATCTGGCAGTACAACCAGGTGTTAAAAATGCCTGATGGCCAGTTTAGAGTCCAAGTGAACAGCCACTAATACCTTTCCTCCTGTAACAGCCAAACGCACACCATCATTGGCCTTTGTTCGTGCAGCAACAACACAAAAACATCTGACAGATCCAGACCCAATACTAGTCTGCTCTGCAAAGCACGTGATTGGAAGCTTCTAGTAGATTTACATCAGTGACTGTGTCCCCACTGAGATTGCAGCGGTGAATCTTAGGCTTGATCTTGTCATCTGGTCTATTTCCTTTCACACTGCAGTAGTAGTAGAGTTGACGGTGCCATGGGAAGGTTCAGTGCAGGAGGCTTATGAACGAAAGAGCCTGAAATACTCAGATCTGGCAGCTGAATTGGAGCTGTGTGGACAGTAGGTTAGGATCTACCCAGTGGAGGTGGGGTGTAGAGGGTTTGTTGACCGCTCAGCAATTAGGATGTTGAAGGACTTAGGACTGCAGGGGCAAGCCTTGCAACAGGCAGTCAAATCCCTCTCAAACACTGCAGAGGAGGCCAGGCAGTAGCTCTCGCTAAAGAGAAAGGACTGTGTCTGGACCCATAAGGGGGTCGGAAGCTGGGGGGGGGGGGCAGCTGAGATGCCATTTGTTGCCGGTGAGCCCTCTGGAGATGTCTTGGGCTCATCATCGATTGACCTGTGAAGGAGGCTGCCCACCTGATGATCCCGGTGAAGCTCATGATTCTTCTCATCCCTCTCACCTGTCTCTCCCATATTCCCAGCAATTTCGGAAACATGGATTCCTGGATTGTACCAACTAGTCCTTTTCTCAGAGAGAATGAGTAACTTTCTGGAGTGCAGATTAACCAACTGTGAGAAGTGAAGGAAATATATGAAAAAAATTGGTTATGCAGTACACACTGTTCATGGGAAAGTTCAGGGCAGGTTTTATGTAATGTCCTAGTCTGAACCTGAAGTTACTGTATAAAATATTAACAACACATACACACACACACACACACACACACTTTACCTGATTTGCCCTATCATTGCAAAAACACACTTTTGGTGACTGTCTGTAAACTTTGACCTACATTCACCAAAATGTAATGGGATCTATTCTGGACCTCACACCTTTCCTGTAAATTTCATGGAAAGTGGTCCAGTAGTTTTTGCGTTAACCTGCTTACGAACAGACAGACAGACAGACAGACAAACGAACCACTCAAAACGCAATACCCCTCTCTTCTGGGGGGCGGGGTACCTAGAAAGACTTTGGAGAGTCTAGACCTCCTAGGCAGAGGGCCAGTAAACGACCTTCTGTACCCCCCCCCCCCCCCCCCCCCCCCACACACACACACACATACACATAATTCTCCGACCCAGTGTTTTTCTTCATCAATGGGATCCCCTCAAGTGTAAATTAACTGGTAACATTGAAAAAATTGGGGTGTTCACATCACGTGTCAATGTTCACAGGATTACTTTTATTCTGGAACACAGAAAACAACCATTTTGTATAACGGCGTCTCTTGATTCAATATACTACTAATTACATTAGATTAGATTCAACTTTACTGTCATTACTCATGTACAAATACAGAACAATGAAATGCAGTTAACAGAATCATGTTCTTTATCTCAAGGAGATCAAACTACGTCATAAGACAATGAAAAATGTTAATCAGTAAAAATAAACAATAATAATAATTACAAACAAAATTACATCCAACCAGAAGTGCATAGTATCAGTGAACACACACAACACCACGTCAGTTAGCAGTACCTAGCATAGTGCTGGTTATGGTACACTCTAAACAAACAGAATAACTTCAACATTATAGCCTAAAAAATAAAACAGCCCTACACTTAAATTAACGTATAACAATATTATTTATAGAAAGCTTTTGTACTTAACCCACAGAAAACAGTTTTATACAGTGGCATCAGTTGATTCAGTATCATAGCTCTGTAAACACGGCTAATGCTAACATAACTGTTTCTGTTCTCATATGAAAAGCAGCATAGCACAATAAACCACACTACTGTCCATCACAAGAGGCACAAATGAGAACAAATACCACAGCAATAATCATAAATATAAAATTACAATATTTATAACATGTTAAAAAAAATTTAAAGTTTAGAAAAAAGTCTTGTTGCCACATTAGCATTTAAAGAATAATAGACAGTGATTTGGAATCTCAGATGAGACTGTAGCCCACAGCAGCTTTGGGGGCCCCTAGTGGCTCTGTGTCATAGTCTGCAAACAGCAAGGAACGGCTGTTAGTCAGGATATGTGCAGTCAGTCCAGTATGTACTTACAAGACTGTAAATTAATACTGAACAAACAGTAACTCAAACTATGAATTATGAAAGAGCTTCAGCATCTTAAACCAACCACAGTGAATATTTGACAGATCAACAGTGCCACAGTGTTTCAGTGCTTCAGTTGGTCATGTATTTCATGGCTTGGAATTGTCTCTGTCAATTAAACATTTGTTTTTATTTGTGAGTTTTTTTGTTTTTTTTAGCAATTGCTAGAAATTTCAAGCAACCCTATTTGAAATTCAGGTGACCCCAGATGGGGTCCCGATATCAGGGTTGCTTTGATCTCATGATTCTGACCCACCTCCCTCAGAATAATAATAAAAACAAGTATATGTATTAGACCTTAATTTGTTTCAGTGGCCCTAATCCTCTTATGTATACTGTAAAGATAGAAATACTGTATATTAAAAAATAATAATGTTGTGAAAGTGTAACAAGTGTAAGCCTAAAAAGACCTAATTTTCTTCAGTCATTTTAGAAAACCAGTATTTCAAGTTTTGATAATAACATCTACCTTTGAAAGAAAACAGAAAGGCAAGATTTTCCTGGCAAACAAAATTAGTTCAACAACTGTTAATCAATGTTGCATCTTGGATTTTTTTTTTTTTTCATTGAAACAAAATAGAGAAGGGAGTCACTGTAGCGCTGGCTTGTGAGTTAACCCTTTAACTCATGAGATGTAAGCGATTCCACAGAAAAAAATAAATTTAAATAAAGTAAGCAACAAAATGACTAAAAACTGCCAAAGTGATCAGTAAAATGATCAAAAATGAATAAACTAACACATTAATATGTAACATGAACAAAGTAAGACACTAACAGAACACCATTGAAGAAAAATAAGAAAATAAATAAATAAACAAACAAAACTTAAAAAAAAAAGAAGCTGATAATGGCAGAAACTAATTACAAGTAGAAACACTGCACACACTGGTACTGTTATTCATTTGGCTAATAATGTGTGCGCAGAGCAATGCATACAATCTTAAACTAGTTTAGGCTATTTCAGAGTCACCGCCATGTTTATGAGAAATGAGCTTTTAACGAGCTCAGACTCCAACGACCATAATAGCTCTGTGACCAGTTTCCTACACTCCTACGTTCTCTCAAAATATGAAGGTATTGAGAGAAAGGTGGGGTCCTAGTATGAGCATGCTGTTCCTCATACAGTAATGAGTGACTTAGATAGCCACAGTCCCACACATCTGAACTGATCTGATACAAGCTCAAATTGAGTTAAGTTTACATAACTGGAAACTGGAAGGTTCCCGTCCGTGATTAAAATACGCATTTATTTACACAAGTAAAGTAAATATTGGAATGCGAGGAATCTGTTACAACCTGGGCAAATATTGTCAACTATGGATAAATAAAAAGCTTAACGGCTCCCGGTTAGCTTAAAACTACACCATAGTAACAGTGCTGAAATAGTCGTTGTCACTAACAGCTAAAACGAACACGTGAGTAATAAATTGTGGTTTATGTGTGTGTAATAACACTCTCAAACAAGAAAAGTTGACGTATCTTGAGTTCTAATTTCACGTATTGTCAAGTATGTTTGACAAATTCAGCCACAGCTATTATAGCTAAATATTTAGCATAGCACGCAGAGGTAAACACCTGTGCATTTTCTCTTTGCTCACTAGCCAGGACAATTCATTTCACATTTTATTTACAAACCATTTAACATACGTATACAAGTTGTATTTATAATTTTCCAGCAAGATATGATTTTGTAAAACAGGTAAACCCGTAAGCTAACTATAGCTCATGATCCAGGGCCAAGCCACACAGTTACAAAGCACCAAAATCTTTCATGACAAAATGGAGGTTGGTTGATGGTTTACTTGCTAGGAAGACCAATGGTAATGTTTGAGTGAAACCTTGTAAGGTTCCGGGATAACAACTCACGACTTTGGGTTGACCGTGCTTTGAGTGAGCGTACACTTGATAAGATCAACAGAACATGAACCACTATCACGCCCATTATGGGTAGAGGTGGCTTTGTTTGGGCTGAGTGAGTGAGGGAAATAGGATGTATGTTTATGTGAAATCATATGCATGTCATGCAAATGGCGCGAAATAATCACTGTAACAGAGGACTGTGGGTATCTTATAACACACAGCTGGCAGTATTGTGTATGTGTAGTTCATCGTGTGTTAAGTTCATTAACTACACCTCATGAGACTACTTTAGAGTTGGTAAAAGGTAAGAAATGATTAAATCTTGATTGTGATTTTTCTCAAAGTGAACCACAGCCCTGTAGAAGAGGTGTATTTAATTTGTCAGAAATATTTCACTGAATATTTTTGAGGATTTCACAACTGGCTTTATATCTGATATGCTCTCAACCCTCTTTTCCAAAGCCACTCATATTCAGTGATCTTATCATTCATATTTGGGCTATGTCATTACTTGTTTTGTTACAGTGCTGTTGTAGAGATTTTTTTTCACTCTTTAAAAACCTGAAAAATTCAGTAAAACAAGGGTTTAGCATTTTAGCAAGTACATTTCTCCATAGTGTTAAGATTAGAGTGAATGAATATAAGATAAGATAAACCTTTATTCATCTCACAGTAGAGACATTTACAGTCTACAGCAGCAGAAGACTTAAAAAATATTATTATATCGTTATAATGAAGATTACTTTCTTGAAATTCCTTGTGCAGTTCTTTTGAAATTTCCTATGCAATATTCAATCTTTAAAAAACTCTTCTTCCTGAAACAAAACTACACACCTTGATATTTGAAGTTATCTTCCAGTTATTTCTTTTCTACCTTCCCACTCACATCTTTCCCAAGTCCCACCCTTTTTTCCCTCCTCCCATCCCTCCCAAACCTCCCTCCCTCTCCTTTTAGAGCCCATTCTCTCCACACGATACACACAGTCAACTTCAACTTCACAGCTGTAGGAGAACATATCACATTTCCACAGGATTATTTACTGACTTACCGAAGAGCAAATCTGCAAGACTGTCCAGTCAAGGAAGGTCAGTTAAGTTTTTTTTTTTTTTTTTTTTATCATATGCATTTTTGTATATCCGTGACTCTCATCTTGTACCTCCTTCCTTGTCATACTCAGACCAACACTACCTTGACTAGTGGCACTGCAGAAACAGGTTGGTTTATCTTGAAAGTATGTAAATATTCCCTAGGATACTGTGTGTTAAAAGGATGAATGGCTTATAAATGTGTACAGTTTATAAAAGCTAAGGGCATGGGTTTGCATAGGGCTAAACAGATGATGTGAGATGTACAAGGTTTTGTGTGTTTACACTGTATACAAAGCTCTGATACCAGGATCCAGCAGGTTTTAGTGTAGTTCTTCCCCCTGCTTATAACTTTTAAATGTCAGTACCTGTTGTACATCATTACAGAACCTTTCTGGACGTATTTATAGTTTGAAATAGGGGCTTAAAGGTCAGTTATCAGAAACCAAGCAGGTGTTGGTTTAACATTTACATTTCCCATTAACAAATGTCATTTTTGTATTACTTCTCTAAAACAGCAGTAATTTTATTCTGTTGCTGTTTTGTAACCAACAAACTCTTTCTGTGTGACTCAGTCTGTGGGTTTCTTCCCCTGTCACAGTCACTACTTATTTTGCTTTGTATGATTGGTGAATACAGTATGTGTCATTGTCTTTGTGTTCTGTTTCTAGGCACATCAGGACAGAACATATGCCATGAGCTGATCACTCTGTAAACCGTTGTCACTGGCCAAGTGTTGTCCTCACCGGTGGTCATGGGGATATACAGGAATATGGGAGGTTGGAAGCTGTGGGTCAGAACTGGATTTGGAATCCTACTGCTTGAGCTCAGTCTGGCCCAGTCTGTCCCTCCACAAACTGTTTGTCCAGCAGTCATGTCTCCACAGAGCATCACCCAGATAAACTATCAGGGCTCAGCTGAGGAAGACCCTGGAGTGGGCTTTTTAGCACCTTTTGTCCACTCCTTCCTCAACACAGTCCAGCCCAACCCATTTCCTAAAGGTCAGTGTATTCATTTTTGTTATATGGTAACTGAACATCTTGAGTCCATTGTATTGTGCTGATGTATGTATTTACTTGTACTTACTTTGCCTCCTTGAAAACATTTGTCATTGTACATACATTCTTCATGCCCCACAACAACTAAATTTGTGTATCAAATTTAAATCACATTAAAATACGGTGGCTTTCATTGTCCATTAAATTTTCATCGGAGCAGAACATAGTTTTTATCCTTCCTTTGTACTCTATGCTACTATGATCTTACAAAAGATAACTGCATTGGTTAATCATAGAGTTAATGTGAATTTTTTCAGTCAATCTTTAACCTTTGTGTCCAGCTCTGACGTTTTAAAGTCCGCTGTTTGTGTGACTCAGACTGACACTGTAAAGGGTTGTAATTGCTTGGGAAAATCCTTTCCCATTTTCTTTTCTTCCTGCTTTGTATTGATTTAAAAAAGCAAACAAATTGAGCAAACATACCTTTGACCAGGTCAGACTCATTGTAGCCACAACAATAGTTGTTTAATAGATCAGATTGCATGACTGATGTCCTAGACAAAAAGAAGAAAAAAATACACTGAAGTTACACTCAGAAACTATGTATCAGCAATTGTTTCATATGCTCTCATCATATCATAAAGCAAATTGCTTTATTGTTATTTTCTTTTTTTACATTAAGTCACAAAATCTGAGATTAGCAATGTTAGGTTAGTGAATGTTGTGACACAGATTTTTCTTTTGATCTTTACATATTTATAACTCAATAATGATTTGACAGATTAGATAGGGATACATGAAAAGTATTTAGAAGTGTTGTTTAACAGAATAGAGAAGGAAATGTAATCAGTTTGACAACATATTTTCACAGTATGTTTCCTGATTCATAAAAGCACATGTTAGTTGATCATGGAAATAGACAAATCTATTCAGTTGCTGTTAAGACAGGTTTTAATGGTGCATAACAGGAAGTTGGGTAGTTGGCTCTTCCCATGCTATGTTTGTCAAATAACCTGTATATTGAAATGAACAACAAACTTCCAATTTTAAGTATTAAAAATAAGTGATAAAGAGACATTAAAGCTCCAATTACTGGCAGGCCAGATGTCAATTCACAGAGCTTTTACATCATACAGGAATGAGTCAGGAGGTTTGTGGTTGTAGATTGTTAAAAGCACCTGCACAACATATCTTGTCAGTAGTCCACACCTGTTTTGTACATAATATCTACATTTATAGTCTTTCAGTCTTTGTATTGTGGAGAGGTTTTGTGTAAAAAAATCTAATCTTCACTCAAAACTGTCCTGGTTTCCTAGTTACGGTAGATGGAGGTCTCAGATTTCTAGTTTTACAATGCAGGAGATTGACATGCTTTGTTTGGAGCACAGGACACATTGTTCCTTTGGCTAGGCTTTTGTATATGGATGATAGGAAGGGAACCTGTCGCTTGGATAGGAAAAGTCATGTATCCCTGGCATGTAAGCTTGTTTTCTGTGCCTTTTTTTTTTTTCAGATCTGATCGTGACAGTAGTTCAGGATATAAATCAAGTTCAGGCAGATCAAGCACTCATCAAAGAAGTAAGTGAAATGAATGAACTAGACATAATTGAGGTTGTTGGGTTAGGGGTAAACTGACACTCCTTGCTCAGTACTCCTAAAGAATGTAATTTGAGATATTCATAGCTTTCAAACATCTTTGTTTGTATGAACACTATTCTACTGAATATACTAAGTCTTTCATAAGCTAACTGTAAATTGTAACCACAGTAAAATAAAACTACTTCTGAGTTTTCTCACTATATAACGTCACAGTGGATCACAAAGACTTACCACTGTGCTACCTTTCTGGCATTGAAATTGATATCTATGCCATTTTAGTAGTATTTTTAAAAAAGACGTGTGTTACTGTGTTGTGTTTTTCTCTTTAGGTTTTGATATATGAAGTGGGTTTCCTGGTTTGTATCGCCATTGGCATTGTCTACATCGTGCTCATGCCCATAGTTGGTTTTTTCTTGGCATGCTGTCGCTGCTGTGGTAACTGTGGTGGAAAGATGTACCAGAAACAGACATCTTCCATTCAGTGTTGTAGAAGAACCCTCTACTGGAGTACATTTATCACCACTGTTATCATCCTGTGAGTGTGTTTGTGCTAATGTATGTTTTTCAACAGTGTAATAATATGCTATCCAAAATTTGGATATGTAAAAAAACCCCTCCTGAATATGCATGCTTCACTGTCTGTGCGGCTGTTTCTCAGAATGTTACATTGAGACAGATTTGTTTGTGTGTGCATAATTGTAGGGCTGGAAACATTTGCATGTTTAAAAGTAACGAAGCCCTGAAAGTGGCTGCAAATCAGAGTCCAGCGGATATCAGCAAAACTATAGATAACCTTGAGACCTACCTCACTACTGTTCCTCAGGTAAGACAAACTGTACCTGGCCGAAGCCGCTGTTATAATTATTGAAATTTATGGTGGTTAAATGCCACATCATTCATTATTGTAGCATCAGTACTGCTTATGTAACATTCTTTACCATTGTCAAAAACTAAAATAACAGTCTATTAAGTGTTAGTCACAGTTCTGCATTGTTACCATCCATCTACTGTGACTTGGCAGTATTTGTCTGCAGTCACCTCACTGATTAAATATCACCTCCGTATTCTGCAGTGCCAATATGCTTATCTCAAGATCAAAGATAGTGGCAACACATTGGAAAGACAGACAGTGCTGTTTGTTGTTTAAATGTACAATTAGCACATGTCTTTGACGTACTGAATGCTATTTTTCAACTCGTATCTTTTGTGCGCACTTAATAAGTTTGTTTTCTCTGTTGCTTATCTCTAGCAAGTCCTGGATGTAGTAAATGAAAGCTACAGCACAGTTCAGGAAGTTTCAAAGAACCTTGATGGTAAGGGGGAACCGAGCTAGAAAAATTAAGGAAGTACTCCTGTGTGTATGATTTCCATAATCTGTGTGTTGTGTTTTCATGATAAACCTTGTCATACCTGTTTCTCTGTCTGAATAAGCCATCGGGCCTCAGCTGGGTTCTCAGATACAGGATCGCTTCAGAGGAACCTTTAATCCAGCACTGCAATCGCTTCTACTCACAGACCAAGGTACAGAACACCAGCATGCTCAATCTTGCTTCAGTCTGTGCATGTAAACGCTTGACTGCATCCAAAAGGAGATCAGTAATTACATGGGGACAAGTCTGTTCAGACACAGATATGAATTTTTTTCATATCACATCTCTGTCACTAATTTAACATTAAAATTAAAATTCTTTAAAACTCATTCCTGTTGTGCAACGTCTATTGTATTTTCCCATCTCACTTACATCTGTATGACTCATAAATGATGTTATGAGCACTAAGTATAATATTATTAGTTAGAAATAATATGATGTTTGCTTTTGGAATTCATACACCCCACACCCATTCTTAGAATAACAGAGAGCAGGAATGTTAGAGAAGCTTGGAAAACATATCTCCAAAAGATATCTGAATGTCATGTTTTCCTTCAAAGCATGTTTCATTTGCTCATCATTGGCCATCAGTTGTTCTGAAGTTACAATTGCTTTCATTTCTGTGTGGCATTTGTATAACCAGAGATTGTAAAGACCAGTACTCAGTTGAAAGAGCTGAACAGAACTTCCACAAGACTGCAGTCCAATGTGACCATCCTCCAGGCCAATGTTACAGCTGTAAAACATGATATCCTCCAAACCATATCCAGGCCAGATTGTGTTGGCTGTACCAACCTGAGGCCAGAGATACAGATGATGACATTGGACACCATCACTGTAAGTATTAGTTAATTATGTACATTTTGACTTTGCAACCTCGTATACAGGATGGCATATTCTGATATGATATGCTTCCTCTTGAATAGAACTGGATGTCTACCACTCTTAGATCTAATGTTTATGCAAAAGAAGTCAGATTTGACTACTCTAAAAACACAGCCCTGGCTTTGCAGTGAACTGACAGGAAACACAGTTTATACAATCGTGTTACATCTCATACAGACAGACCTTGTGACACATGACAATTGCTCTTTATTTTTCACTTGGATTTGCCTTCCGTTTGTTCTCTCTATTCCTCTTACACCTTTTACTCTGATGCATAGCAGCTCCCTCTTTATTAGTAAATATTCATGTAATTATTTGCCACACAAATATAACATAATCAGAAAGGAAAATAAGAGGACAATCACTTAATTTCATTTTACTTGTAAGTATTTCCTTAGATAAATGTAAGCTAAATATTGTATGCAGATGTCTGCTGCCCCCTTCTGTTCATCTAAAGTACAACACTGATATGTCATTTGTGTTTTTTTTCTCTACAGTTTACCAGTCTGAGTGAGTTTGAGTCTGCATTGGATGAAACTATGAAAACTGATCTCAAATCCCGGATCGAAGAGGTCAGTAAAACCTGCTCACACCTTTGTTAGCACGTCAGAGTGAGTGACCAGATAGGACGGAAGGCACTGATTTATATTTGGCTCTATTGCTTAACCTGGCCTTTGAGTTTAAGTATGCATTATTATTATATATACTGCTTTTATATCAGATTCAGAATAACTTCAACAACATCCCCCAGAATGTGACCAATGACACCAACGATGTGGTCCAAAGTAAGTGAGCTTTGTGCCACAAATTTCTGATCATTTTTAGACTCATTAACAAATAGTGTGTATTACAATAAGTGTTTGTGTTTTACAGAAAGCAAGCAGGTGCTGAACGACATAAAAAATCAGATTTCTCAGGTGACTGATGGAGAGTATTTATCTGCCCTGGATGATATGGCAGGTAAACTGGATCAGGTGCAAAGAGACATTGGCAAGTTCACCCCAAATGTTGAGAGAGCAGAATACATCAGGTAAGACCGGCCACAGTTATAACACAAGGTAAATAGAGAAAAAAAAAAGCCAAATCAGTGATGTGATCATGTGTGGATACTCTCCTAGATGGGCAGTGTGTCTAGCCTTGTGCTTTGTGGTCCTCCTGGTCGTGGTGTGTAACTTCCTGGGTTTGATTTTGGGTCCTCTGGGTCTGACACCCAAAGAAGACCCAATAAAGCGGTCATGGACAGCCAACTGTGGAGGGACCTTTTTCATGATGTGAGTGCTTGAATGCACAGAAGGATTGTTTTATTTTTTTCAATCTTAAATAATGAAAACCTAGACTAGAAGGTGCAGTGAGGAAAAGCTTTATAATCACAATATTCATATGCACTGAATGGGAAAAAATACAATGAAATATAACTGAAGTTGTTTTTTGTTTTTTGTTTTTATTATTTAATTTGGATTTCTGGTATTATATGTCAAATTTCATCTACTTTATTCTTTCATCCTACATTTTTGAAGTTCAAAATTTTCCTGATAATATCTGAAAAGCTACTGTTACATCTAAATGAAAGATAACTAAAAAGTGATCATATCCACAGAATACAACTAGTGATGCACCGATATTACCTCAAACCAAACTAAAAGACATGTAATAAAAAAAATCTCTTCTCGACTGCAAACTCAAGTTAATTTTTAATTTGTGTTTAATGCTACTGTTCATAACTTACATGTAATACTGTTTAACCTGTTGGACCTGAGTTTGACCTCTGACCTGGATGTTGTTGCAGGGGTGCAGGATTTAGCTTCCTCGTCTCATGGTTGTTCATGATATTGGTGTTGTTGTTGTTCCTGCTGGGTGGAAATATTTATACTTTGCTGTGTCAGCCCTGGAAAAATGGGGAGCTGCTAAAGGTATTAGAAAGACACAAATGCATACACAGGATAAATATTAACTCATAAGTCAGTCTATTCATATTATATTATCATATTTTTAACCTCTTTTTTGCAGGTCATTGACACTCCAGGTGTATTTCCAGGACTGAATATCAGTACAACTTTAGGAATAAAAAATGTCAGTATTTCTGGTATTTATAGGTATGTAATTCCATCCACACAAAGAAACACACATATTTCTAATTTTGGTAAAAAAAAAAAAAAAAAACAAAAAAACAACTTTCATATCTAAGTTTTTTAGCATGCCTTTGTGTCATTGTGGGTTTAATGTTTCAGGACAGTACTTTCAGTCATGTGGTCAAAAGTATCCAACTAAAATGTAACTTAATTTTTACAGTAACTGTGAGAAAAATGAGCCTCTGTGGTCAGTGCTTCATTTATATGAGCTAATAGATCTGGACGACTTACTCAATATATCCAAAGTGAGTTTTTTCACAATACCAGTTTGAATTGTTAAACATGAGCAATGCCCTGATCTATAATTCTGTTATTTTCCATTGCATTATCTTTATATATGTCCTTTCCACACAGTACACAGAGGAGATCAAACAGGAGTTTGAAAATACAAACATCACTCTGTCCACTGTCACATTTCTGAGTCCTGAAGTTACAAACCAGCTTCGCAGATTTTCTTCCACAGCTAATAATATTGACTTCACCGATTTAATTCAGCAGGTATATTGTTTAGCACTTGGTTTTCTGCAGTATTCATGTGTACTGTCATTATTTATATTTTTGTTCATACAATCTTCTGTTGTCTTTTTCAGATGAATAACATTTCCAGCATTAATCTGAACATAACTGCAGACAAACTTGATCACGCTGCTGCCCAAGTGAGTCATTAGAAATAAATAGGTAAAAAAAAATGTAATATCACATTTATATTTTACTACTAAAATATAATCATCCACAATTTGCTCACTCTATTCAAGACAAGTGATCGTACTCAAAGAGAACTCCAAAATGAAGCCAGCAGCCTGAGGCAGATCCAGGCGGACATCGAAACAACCATCATCCCACAGCTGGTGAGCAGCCTGCTCTATCTTGGCTGTCATCACTCTTAATCTGTTTTTCCTAGTTCTTTTTCATGCTACCCATCCAAATTAATTTAGAGACATTTAAACATAGACCTCTATTCCTTTCTCCCTTAGGATGAGCTGAACTCCACCATCAAGGCAATTCGATCCACGACAGAGAAAATCAATGTGAATACACTGACTTAACACCTGGAACTGCTAAGAAAAGAGATCAATCTCCTTCCTTTCCCTTTCTGCAGCTCACTTTCTTTCTTCTGTCTCTTCCAGAGAACAGTGGGGGAAGTGCTGAAGAACGTACGAGCAGCACAAGACTTCTTCAACACAAATACGACACAGATCGTCAAGACCGTGAGTAAAGCCAGAAGTCACATGAGTCAAGGGGGAAAAAAGTGCTCCATGTGTTTCCTTAATGCCTTTGGTCAGTCAGTCATTTACCCAGAGGGAGCGAAGGGGGGTGGGGGGGGGGGGGGGTGGCTACAGCTCAGTTAACATAAGTGTATTTATTGTAGCTGAAACAATGTGCTTCTTGGACCATAGTCTTCATAGTGTCCTCAAATACTGTTATGAATTCTAATGCATTAAAGGCATTACAAGTAAAAAATAAATACTCACGGGACCATTTTAAATAAATCTTCTTTATCTGCTCAACCTCTCAGGTTGTAGTGGAAAAATATACTTGGTTAATGTCATCAGAACAGAGAGAACTGGCAATGTGCATACTTCTAAATGTACATTAAAATTACACACGTCTATATTCATGTTAATATTATCTGTACTTACCTATACATCTATATAGGCATAGATACATATAGACCCAGCAATGCTTTTTTTTTGTCTTTGATTGTTTTACTTAAAAATGCTGTCCATTGCAATGAACATTCCATTAAAGCATAAATAAATAAATAAAATAATTTCAAAAATGTATGTGAAAAAATATTTGCATTATTCAGTTTCTAATCAAGACATTCATTTAATGTAAAAAAGGTCAAATTTCACTCTCTTTCAGTGTTTATATATATATATATAAATAAACCACATTGAGCTACCCTTTGTGTGTCACATGACTAAATGAACCTAAACTAATCATATGGTTTAATACATGCAGTTATTTACGGGTCACCTCAGAGGATTGATCCATAAATCTATTTGCTGAAGTAGCTGTGGGTTCCCCTGATTCCTCATGACTTCCCACTGTAAAGTAGTTTAAAAATGTGTGGAATTTACTCTCTCTCTCTCTCTCTCTCTCTCTCTCTCTCTCGCTCTTTCTCTCTCTCTCTCTCTCGCCCTGTATTCCAGGAGAGCAGAGTGTTTTTGGACTGTCAGCTGGGTTACTTCACTGCTTATGCTGACTGGGCCAATATCACGGTAAAGTGCGATGTATTTACACATTTAATTCTCAGTGTATGTGTCTGCTGAAGCCTGTGTTTTATGTGATTGTTTGTTTTCACCTATATGATATTGCCTTTTACACAGTGGCTCTGGTTTATTGTTTTGTAGCTCACACAGGAGGTCGGTCGCTGTGGGCCAGTTGCAGGAGCCATAGACTCGGCTGAAATCATCCTCTGCTCAAACATAGTGGAATCTCTGGTGAGGGATAGATGTTATCTTTACCTATAGCAATGCCTAAGTAATCGAGAGTTAGATTACTTGGATAAATTGTAGTTTTATTCCTTGTAAAGCGTTTATGGTGACCACTTCCTCCTTATATCCTCTCTCTTTAGAATGCATTCTGGTTGAGTCTGGGATGGTGCTTGATCTTCTTCATCCCCAGCATCATCTTCTCTATCAAACTAGCCAAATACTACAGGAGAATGAAGACGTCTGATGTCTTTGAGTGAGTAGCACACACCACACCCAATAAACACACATTTTCAAAACACAGTACAAGAGTCACATGTCTGCTTCATTCCACTTTAACCTTGTCTCTGACGACTCTTGTCTTTTTCCAGTGACCGCATTATAATGAACCACATCCCGCGAGCCCAATTGACATTCAGCTGAGGAGGCAGCTCATAAGCGGTGCAGCTTTTAACCAACTGTAGCACCAACTTAAGCGCTGTTTGACAAATAAAAACAGCAATGTTGCTACACAGACGTGGAACATTATAACTCTTGTAAACAGGTCACAAGCTGACACATAGAAAAAAGGGGTTACATTTCAATTATAGTTGTGTTTATTGGGTGGAGAATCAAAGTAATAGCTTATGACAGTCATCAGAGTATTTTGCATACACAGCCCATAAGAGGAATTAACCTCAGGGGGACACAGGACAGAAGGGAATCGGCAGGGATTTTTTTCATTATTTCAAATGAACATTTCAAGAAAGTTATTGCGTTTGTTTTTATATAATATATATAAAATGTGCTGCTGCTGGACTGTGAGATGATACAGTGAATATGTAAACTAAGGGTGATTTCCTGTAAAGCATTCAATAGACAGATGCTCACGTTTAACATCAAAGTAAAGAGTCATTTAGGTGTTCAGTGTTCTGCCAGCAGTGTGTTGTGCCATTTGGCATTTATGTTGTGTCAGCCTAATGTATTTTTAGAGCTGTTTTTTGGCAATCCTATCCCAGTGAAAACACTTTCAAAATGAATCTTTAATTATATTTGCACTAATGTTGAAATTTTTCCAGTTTACTGCTGTTAATTCTGTGATTTCCTTTTAATGTAATGAATCCACTTTTTTTGTACAAAATGCTCCTAGTTTTTATGCTTTTTTATTCATATTTTTGCTAATATTGCATTGTTGATTTTGACCAATATTACTCTGAATTTGTTTGTAATGTGTATGTTCTGTTACACAGCACTTTAAAGGTTGTTTTTGGCCAATGTAATTACAACTTGTAAATATTTCTACCAGTTGTTGTGAAAACTACTGTGAGTAAAATGGCCGCTGATTGGCTAACACGCCGTTTCTGCTGCGCATTTTCCTACCTTAAGTGTAACAAAATTGGAATCTCAAAGCTCAGTGTGTATCTTATTTTCCACAGAAACCATGCAAGGGTTCATCACAGGGTACCTTAGCATAGTGCATGCCTTAGGATCTCATATGAACCTTCCCTTTAACACACCAGTTTGTCAGAAAAAGGTTTAACACACTCATTTAATGTGATCTAAACTGTATTGCACAAGAGCAGCACTTATTTCTTTCATAAACTGCACTAATGTAACTACAAATTATAAATATGGCTTTCAAAAGTTCTATGAATCCCTTGTTATACAGTTATGTCTATATGCTTCAGTAGAGACTATAACTACTTTGGCTCCCTGTTAAATGTTTTCATTACATTCATGCATCAATTTGTGCATCTCAGTGGATTAAAGTCAGCTGTTTATAGTCAGAGGACACTGCAGAATGTAGCACAGCCAGCTTCTGTTCAGGTTATTTTCATTTACAATGCTATGAATAGAATATGCGAAATCAATGGCATTACGGTATGTCTTGAAACCTGGTAATACGAGAAGATGGATAATCTGGAAGGAAGAAAAATGGTGTGGAGAGATGATAAAGCACAGTAAAAATGAGGAAATAAGGTATGTCTGTAATGACCTTATTTACTGCTGCTATAGCTCCCTGTTTTGTTGCTGTTTGCCATTACTCAGTCTCTCATTACCCTCTCTAACACAGGATACAGGAATTACTAACCTCCACTTTCCACTTCATTTGTTCCACTCCAGTGATTACACTCTCACATGTCTGTGTGGAACCTGAATATTGACTGTGAGGACCAAACACACTCATATAGATTCACTTAGTGTCCTATCTACCTCTGGGTTTGTTATTATATGAGTTAATAAGTTGAAACACAGACGATAAACTGGAAAATACCTAACATTCTTTTTCAAGGGTCTGAGCATGGAAGTGTTTTAGATATTTACACATCCCTCTGCTAGATCACAAACACACACACACACACACACACACATCTGTAGTTAAAGTGGATCATGAATGAATATTAATTGCATAAAAACCTCAAATGGCTACACAGTTAAGCCTTGAAATTAGAGAACCACTTTTAGTTTTTTTCAGGTTACATTAAATAGACTTTAAAAATAAACCCAGCTACAGTAAAACATCGCTGAATATTTCACTGAGAGTGTGTTATCTGTCAGGCAGACCTCCTGTTTTGCAGTCATATAAATAGACTGCTGACAAAGCTGAACAAACCAGCACTGCAACACTTTATGTGGATGTGGACTTGTCAGGTGTGTGACAATGACATGTTCAAATGTGCCAATTAAAAAGAACTGCATGACAGATATTTGTTACATAAGGTAGGTTTAACACAGGGCTAACATCAAAAAGTTCATCTCAAAGCAGAAAATCCACAATAGGAAACCAAAGTTTTATCTTTAGTTTAATAGTTGACAGCTTTCAATCATAAACACATTTGATGCGAAGGGAGATCATCACCGAAAAGTCTGGAGTCACATCAGCATAGGTGTGAAACTGTATCTGTTAATAGAAACCAGAAGAAACTCTTAAGGCTAATTAATATTTAACGTCTGCACTTTCGTACATGTCATCAGCTCAGGGAGCCTGTTTGGTAAAGTCAGGGACTTCCCACTAACTCTGGGTTGGGCTCAAATATTTTACAGCACCGTACTTTACTTCTCAGTCCAGTTTTATCATGCTTGTTCAAGTACATGCAACTTGAAAAATACAAAATACACACCAATATGAGCCAGCCCAAAGTTGAGGAACTTGATATTAAAATTCACATACAAGCAATTTTGGACTAAACAGATCTACAAGTACCTTGCAGAAAGAGCCAATTTGAGTAAAAAAACCCCACCAAAACAAAAAGAAAACTTCTAAATATGGAATATAATAACATCAGTTTGACACTCAGTCTGAGTGACACTGCGGAGACACAGGAGAAATGTGACACTGTCCTGTAAATGAAGGGCGGCACTGGGAAAAGGCACTGTGATTGTTCTGCAACACTTTAGAGCCTTTTCAGATTGTCATTAAATACTTAAGACATGTCAGTATTTCTTTATCAGTACCTCATATGTGCATGGAAGACTGTGAATCTGAAACCACTGTCTTCAAATGATTGATATGAAATAAATAATTAGTTTCAATGGCTTCCATTTATGTACAAAACTGCTGAAAAGAAAAGCCAACATAAAGGCACTAAATCGAAACACATTCACCACATGCAACAAAAGAATGGCACAAACAAAAAAGGCATAAAAGTGCAAGTGGTTTACGGAAACCTGGCGGGGGGAAGACAGATGCCGATAATCTGTATAATCGTTACAGTCACTGGGTCCTTTAAGGGAGACGTGACCTTACCCGAGTATGGTTCCTCTGTTAGTCACAATGTGCCTTAGCCTCACTAGAGCACTAACAGAATTACCTTCAAAATTTAATTTAAAGTCAAACTATGAGTCACTTTTACTGGGTATTCTGCCTGGAATGTTGTGTGAAAGGAAAAATGTGGACAGGATGTTCTCCAGAAACATAAAGTGGGACAGGCAGTACACTTTCTAAGTTTGAGTTACAGATGTTAGTTAACATCTAGTCATCACAGTTAACAATTTAACTTTTATGTTTAACATGAAAACAAAATTGGCAAAGGAACCTTGGACTTCCTCTGTCCGCTTCTGAAACATACCTCACTCTAAACAAACATTCATACACAAAGACCAGCTTGTCTGGATAACACTCAGTAGATTACCGGCTGCATGAATGTCTAATGCACTTTGACATTAAGAGCGCAGTACAAGAGAAAGGCAGCTATACTTGGCTACAATTAGAAGAAAACGGCTACTCTAAAGGCCAAGACTGATTGTGATTGTATTGTACGCACAGATTTCCAGAAATGGAAAATAGTATCTTTGTTGTTGACAGCAACTAGGTACTATACTGTGTTAACACAATATTTTATTATCAATACTGCTATTCTGCTTTAGGGTAAGCATTTTTGATGCAAGATTATGCTATAACATGCACATGCCCACAGGCATTTAAGGCTTAAGAGATAAATAACATGGCATATACAGTATATACATATTAATACTTAGAATTACATCCAGTATTTACCCTGGTATTATTGTCAGTAGTCATTTCAAAGTTCCTAGTAGTCATACTTCATGTGACTTTATCAACCTATTAAAAACACTATGAGAATTATAACAAATATACTGCATTACACTCGTCATTACCTGCAAAACAATATAGTTTTTTTCTGATTGTCATACTGTACCGATTAGGTGGAACACAAACTCCTTCACTACAGGGCTGAACAGTTCATTGAAATATGATCAAAATTGCAATATGGCAAAATATAAGTAAACTGTGTCATAGAACAATGCTATAAATGAAGCACTTCAGTTGCCCAGGCCCCCATCCCAACCAATTCACACCATTTTCAATGTTCTTTTGTCACTCCAACTAAAATTATGACATGATGTCACAACCATATTAATTGCAATATGATTTCTTTTTAATGCAAATTGTTCAGCCCTACATCACAGTTTGGTCAGATTACACATGGAATGTTTTTGGTTTTGTCTTATGTATTATTATTGTGCTTGTTCATGTTAAATATTATAAGTTAATTAAGTCAGAGTACATTAGCAGGTAGTGCCATCCTCACCCTCTGGACAGGTGTGTAAGTGGACGACTGCTGCTCAGGTGACTCCGACAGGGTGGCTGTGGGGAGGTTGTTGTCCAGAGCTGAGTCTTTGTTCACATCTGTCACAGTCCTGAGTGTCTCTGCAGGCTGGCGGGGAGGAGCTGGAGGAGGATAAACAGGTGACTGGAGGATGTCGGCGTAACACTGGCTGGGCTTGGTCTCCCTCTGAAGAACTTTCCTAAGCAGAGGTTTGAGCAGGCCGATGGTCAGTTGGCTGCTGTGGGGGTCTGCAAAGGGGGCAGGGGAGGAGGAGGAGGAGCAGGAGGGAGTAGAGCTGGACATGGGGAAGGAAGATGAAGATTGGCTTTTAGGGGCGGGGATGTTCTTTAGGACAATGTTGAGGATGATAGTGACAGTGATGTCCTCAGGGCAAAGGGTCCATAGCAGGTCCAAATAGGGATCCAGGTCCCTGTGCTGGGCCACCTCACAGAGCAAAGTAGTGAAAATCTCCTTATTCAGCAGCGGACTCTGCTTGCAGAACTTCTGAGCTACTTTCGTGACCCGCTCCCACTCCTGTCTGCCCATCAAGATCCTCAGCGCCTGGAGGATGGCGTTAGGCCGCCCGCTGACCAGCAGCAGCTCCACCTCCAAGTCCTGGTTCTGTTCTCTGTCTGAATTCAGGTTGGTTAGGACGCACAGAGCTCGTTTGTAAAGCGGCACATTATTCTCACCACTCTCTGCTCCTCTTCCGCTGGACAAACCCCAGGTGGTAGAAGCCAGGCTCAGGCCGAGTCCAGCTGAGCCCTGCTGTTGCTGGGAGAGCTCGAGGAACGTGGGCAGCCAACTGGGCTGAAAGTGATAAACGGAATGGCAGAGGAGTTCAAACACAGGCAGGACAGTGGGGGGAGTGGAGGTGGCAGGCTTGACTTTAGAGTTGGTAATGTAGTTGCCTTTTGAGCTCTGCTTATATTTTGGCTCACCGTTGGTCATATGAACATTAATAGGAGTACTGGAAGTTGGCGCGGGACTGAGAACAGTTTTCCATATATCAGGGGAAGCGCTGCTGGACAGACAGGCCTCTCCATTGTAGTGAAGCTGGAGGGTAGCCTGTGCCGCCCTCCACGCCTGGCAGGGAAAGATACTGAAGATGGAGTTGAGGTAGAGCAGAGCGTCTTTATCAAGCTCTGGGGATGACAGTAACCTTGCGACTTCTTTCTCCACTAGAGTCTCACATACTGCCTCTACCTCTTTAACACTTCCCCTCACTAAATTCACTTTCACCTCCTCTAGTGAGACCAAAGCCTTCAGTTCAGCCTCCAGAGAACCCATTAGCTTGTCTTGCCCTGCCACACACCCACCCCCTCCTCCATTCTGGGACAGCTCTTGTCCCTTCTGCTTCACCCCTGTGCTGAGGTAGTTCCTGACGATGGAGGCTAAAGAGATAGGAGCCTGGAACCTCCCTCCTTTCTTCAACACATCTACAGTGAGCTGGGTGCTGCTCAGGCTCCTCTGCTGGTAGTATTTACAGGCCTCCTCAAAGACAGCCTCCACCAATAGGGTTCCAGGTCGGAAATTCTCCACTGTACCAAAACCGGGAAGTTTTATCTTAGAATTTAAGTCTCTGGTGTCTGTTCCTTGGTGCACCACATAAAGTCCAGTTTCTGAGAGGAGGTGGGGAGTCCATCTCTCCACTTGATTTATGAATAATAACCCTCCGCTATTCTTGGTGATGAGAGGAGGCTCCTGCTCCTTGCCACAGTTCAAATCTATCAGATGCAGGTTCTGGTCTAGCAGTAGTGCCACAGTGTTATGGTAAATACAGAGGCTTGTGTGAGTATGAAACTTTACATTGGACTTTTCTACTAGTTTGTAAACCTGTCGCAGCATCCCATCTCTTTGCAGCAGACATACCCACCCAGTACTGAGCAGAAGCAATAAGCCACCATAACCAGTAGGTGAAAAGTCATAAATCTCAGGTGGGTCCAGAGTTGATAAATAACCTAAACAGTCTGTTACCAACTTTTTAAAGTCAGATTCTTTAGCAGAAAGTGTGTCTTCCTTCAGAGGGGTGCTTTTACAGGTGGTGTTGACCCTGAAGGTGTCACGGCGAGGACACCATGACAGGAGGAATTTAGAAATGCTCAACAGGGGCTTTGTTTTCAGGTCAGGGAGGAGATGCACATATTCTCCTGAGCTAATTACATTGAACTCTGGGTTATTGTGGAGGGCGATTTTGACTCCTGTTAAACTCACTGCACCCTCCTCTACCTCAAAGTCACGTCTACAAACACAGTATGTGAGTTTATTCCTGGTGGAGCCCAGGGCAGGAGAGCTCTCTGAGGGGGGTCTCTCCTCACACCAGATGATGAGGTTGGAGCAGGTACAGACAGACACCACCCTGGCTCTTGGGCTATTGCATAAGTCTGACGTCTGCAGGAGATGCCAGCCTGGTTTGGACTCCTGGAATCTCCAAAACTCAACTTTTCCAGTCTCATAAACTACTGCGACCACCGCTGAACCCTTGCTGTTGTGGTTCTGGTCCAGATACAACACATCCACAATGGGAACCGTCCGCGCCAGGCACAGATCCAGCTTCTTCTGGGCCAGCTGGGGTCTCTCGTACTTGTCAAAAGTCACAAGACCAACCTTAGGCTTGCGGAGGATGACATGAATGTGACGTCCATCTGGGCTCACACGGACATTTGTGCTGTTTTTATGCTCGTTGATATTCACTTTCATTAGCTCGTTCAGGTCCCGGTTCCCAGAATAGTCCCCGAAATCTGACAGCTGCTCCAACACAAACCGAGCCATGGCGTCCTGTTTCCACACTTAACAGCCGATTAAAGGCTGGAATTAACTAACCTGCTGGCTTCCAAGTGGTGTGTGGCACGTAAATCTGACCCAGGACTGCGGAGCGGCTAGCTGAACGGCATCCCGTTAGGTCCTACGGAGCCGTCATCCCGTTAACGTCCGAGCGGAGGGATACATCCTTTAACACCATTCGACCGTGTTAACTCCATGTCAAGAGAGAACAACGGAGATAAACTGTTAGTTTACAGAAGGCGATAAAAAAAAGTTTGAAGTCCTGAGAGACACTCCGGTCATTCCGATGCTATGCTAGCACTCCGCTGGCATCACGGGATTGTTAATTTCCGGATACCAAGAATGTTTTGCATAAGAGGCGGAGCTCGCCTACGACACAGAGAAGAGTAAAGATAGTATAAAGGCGCAGAGAAGAGAGACTACAGCTGCAGTTAGTTAGTGCCATCTATCTATCTATCTATCTATCTATCTATCTATCTATCTATCTATCTATCTATCTATCTATCTATCTATCTATCTATCTATCTATCTATCTATCTATCTATCTATCTATCTATCTATCTATCTATCTATCTATCTATCTATCTATCTATCTATCTATCTATCTATCTATCTATCTATCTATCTATCTATCTATCTATTTTTTTGTTTCAAAAGATGTGGTTACATCTGACAAACAAATGCACATTTTTGCTGTTTTATTTATTGTTTATAAGAAAGAAAATAACAAAACTAAATGATTTTCAACATGTTATGTCCTGGATGTGTTTCTGTTGAAACATCTAGTCTTGACCATGGACAGAACAGAGCATGTGCAGAAGGGAGCATTTGGGTTTGGACAATGGAACAATACTTGGCAGATTTCAATGACTGAAGAATGATTTTAATACAAAATAAATCACACATGCTTGGGATGTCCACAACGTTTTTCCACCACTGTTTATCATGAATATTCAACCCATTAGAACATGAATAGTATATTTACTATTATATTACTATTATACTATATGCAATTTATATTAAAAGAATTACAATGAACAGTGTGAAATATTGTTTCAGTGAAATGTTTATTACAGCAAAAGTACAATACGATTCCTGTATTTGTTTTCACACTCTGACCTAAAAGTAGAAGTGATAAAATTACAAGAGTTGAATATTTCCTGAATTTTCCCTTGTATCTGTATATCTATCTCTATCTGTAACAATTCTTTTTGTAGTTTTATGTAGCGTCCATTGCCAAGAATATAGGAAGTTGCAAAATAGCATGCAGACTATTTAATCATGTTGTTTAGTTCACTATTGTTTAACTCTCCACCATCTTAGTCAGGATGTAAAATAGGCCACAGAGCTTTTTTTCAAATGTCAGAGTACATACATAATAATAATGTGATACGTGAGTTGATTAATTGACTTACTTACAATAGCAGTGTCATCTAGAAGAACTTTTAAATGCCTATTTAATCAAGGCTGCATGAGTCTTAAAATATGTGACACGATTAAAATGATAACACATCTTCGGTGACCCTAAACATATCAAGAAAGACAATGTTACTTTTAGTCTGAAGAGATTTAGATTTGAAGAGTTTTGCCACAAATTATGACTTTCTTGACACGTAAAATATCTTTAAAATTCACAAGTATTGTATGTGTAAACAATGGCATAAGTCAAACATAATTTGCCATTGACTACTATATGGGTCTACTCGAAAAGGCAGGACTGTTTATATAAGAGGGGTTCACAACAACATAGCTTTGACATGATTTAAATTGAATGGGTCTTGGTTTTACACAGATGGACATAAGGGCTGGTAATGTTTGCATACGTGCATTAACTTAGTAGTAGTAGTAGTAGTAGTAGTAGTAGTAGTAGTAGCAGTAGTAGTAGTATTAGTAGTAGTAGTAATTGTAGTAGTAGTAGTAGAAGTAGTAGTAGAAGTAGTATTAGCAGCAGTAGTAATCTTTATTCATTAATTTTTATTTATTTATTTGTAATTTAACTTTTATTTATTTATTTTTTTTTCAAATGTTATCATTATGATTATTTAAAAAAAAAAATTTAAAAGATGTTTACACTCACTACCTAATGTCTACTTGATTACAAACTTGGTTGTTATAAGACATGGAAATGTTTGTGTGTGTGTGTGTGTGTGTGTGTGTGTGTGTGTAGGGACTTAAATCTGATGCCACAGTGATTTTTTTAAAAATTAAATATATGGTGTGGCAGCAAGGATTTAGCTGTGACACCTTTTCCACAGCTAAACCTTACCAGTGGAAAGGCTGCATTGTCCAAAATATTTAGCTTCAGCACTAAGACTTTGGACATTTCCATACTCCCAACTTTGTGGGAGTATGTGCACACAGTAAAGTCCATAAAGACATGGAAGAGAGAGGTTGATGTGAATGAACTGAGCTGAACACAGTCTTAACTTTTAACCCCATAGAACACTGGGATGCATTAGAGCCAGGGTAAGGATTAGGGTTAAGGTTAGGGTTAGTTAATGGTTTAGGGTTAATGCTTCTGGGAGGAATGGTAAAAAAAAAAAAAATCCCATAAAAACACTCTTAAGCCTTGTTGAAAAACTTCCCAGAAGACTTGAAGCTGTAATATCTGCAAAGGGTGAATCCACATTAGATTAAAATGGATTAATAATGGAATTTCAAGTTCATGTGTGAATCAAGGCAAGTGAGGGAATACATTTGCTAATATAACGTATGTCCCATATCGCTGCTGTAAGAATTCAATGATTTTTTTTTTTGTGTTTGTCCTTCAAAATGTGCAGTTTAAACAATTGAAAATAGTTGTGGTAGGGTGTTGGTGTTACTTCACTGCTGTGGTTATGAAACCAAGTTTCAGATCCAACATTAGCAGGTACAACCACTCTTTAACTTTGAGTGAACACAAACAGGAGGAACATTTTCCTTTGAGAATCTACATGGAGGCTTAATTTGTCTCATTTTGAAGAGGAACATGTAGGTTTTTTAAAAGAATGATGCAGGTGAAGTGTTGCTGAGCAGGTACAGTTTGTGAATGAGGCCATTTATCCGGAAGTTGAAGTATGTGAGTGAAAATATGTGAACAAATGAGGAACTGCACTCACTTCCTTGTCTGAGTTGACAGTATACATTAAAAGCTCTTTGAAAAAAAAAGCCCTTATTACTTGACTATGAAATTGGCAGTTATGTTTTTGTAGGCGTTAATGTGTTTGTTTGTTTGTTTGTTGTTATGGATGGATTTGGAAATGTTCATACTGGCACAAGGCACGAGCCATAAAAGTGGAGTGTGTGTATGTGTGTATGTGTGTATGTGTGTGTATGTGTGTGTGGGAGTGGGGGTGGGGGGGGGGGTGATCTGCCTTGGCGGAGTCTGTGCTTTCCGAGTGCTTTTCTAGTTCACACAATGTAACTATGGAAACCACTTTTATCTCCACAGCTAAGAAGTATGAGTCCATCTTAATTGGCAAGAAATGAAGCTGAGAAAGTGTTCCAGTACATCCCAGATCAACTTTGCAAGAAGGTGTGAAAAGAGAAACGGGTCAATACTAACTAAAAACATTTTCAGATGGGTTAACACAAGCCTGAGAAATGACTCCCTTAAATCAACTTTAATTCCATCGTTCTTCACAGTACAGATGTGTTTGCAGGAGGATTTGAGAAGTGATGTTGGATCTTATTAGATGAGTCTGGAGGAACCATCTGAGTGGGCATCTTAATCACAGCTGAAAAATGTCTTTGTCTGTAAAAGAAAACAACATTTATTGTGATCTAACGTTTACTCCTGTTTGTTGTGAAGCCTTAGTTTATTACACCCCACTCTGTGAAGTTGGACTGATACATTTCTTGACATTTACTCCTCAAAGGCCTGTATGAGGGTCTGTGAATAGCCAGCTGTGATGGATCGTACTGAACAATATGACAATATAGAATTTTCTGAAGTGTTTTTATTGTTGTACTTAATTAATCTTCATAGAAAATAGATTTAGCTTGAAATGTATTGTTTGTTTCCCCTTCAGAATCTGTCTTGTTTTGTCAGTTTCTTATAGTTTTTTTATTCCTACAAAACTACTTTAACATCTACAAATTGGTATTTTAGAATTTAGTATTTATTTAAGTATTTATTTGCACTGCAAAAACAAAAAGGCAGATAAAAATAAAAGGAAACACAGACAGCAGACCTCCGTCAAGGCTTGATTTTTCATTCACATGTGATGTGATGGAGCCACAGGTGTTGACCCATCTGATGTTTGAACATGAGATGATG
Source organism: Siphamia tubifer (assembly GCA_020466265.1). Classification (NCBI taxonomy): domain Eukaryota; kingdom Metazoa; phylum Chordata; class Actinopteri; order Kurtiformes; family Apogonidae; genus Siphamia; species Siphamia tubifer. The sequence goes on along the minus strand of CM035797.1, from coordinate 18,487,244 downwards.
TGAATGAAAACAAACAAACAAACAAACAAAAAACCTGTGAGATTCTATCTTGTCTAAATCCTGAGATATTGGCACTGATGTGTTTTAGCTGTTGACCTTTAGTGTGACCTTGTCCTTTGACCTTCATTGCTCAAAATCTAATTTGCTCTTCCTTGACCCATTATCTATCATTACTGAAAGTTTAATCAAAATCCGTTCAGAATTTTTTGCGTAATCCTGCTGACAGACAGACAGACAGACAGACAGACAGACAGACAGACAGACAGACAGACAGACAGACAGTCACAATGTCTTATATAAATTCCTCCACAGAAATAAAGAATATACAACAGAGAAATAATAAAAATATAGCATAATTGAAATGTTAATAATAATACAAATTAAAAAATTTAAATCAAACATTATAAAACTTTCTTTTTTTCCGCTATTAGAGTAATTTTCAGATGCTTTTAAAATAAAGATAAAGAAGAAATAAAAGAGTAAAAAAATAAATAAAATCCTCTCCATTTAGGTCTTTTGCACATGGGAAGAGTTTTTAATAACAGATGCATTGTTGACAATGAATGACAGAATGTTGATGAAGATAAGAGTAAAGTTAAATACTAGTGTTTGATAATATTAAGTACATTACCAAGCTTGTGATTCCAATAACATAATTAAATCATGGTTAAAGTTCCACAGTCTGAGTATCACCACCGCATAATTATCTTTTACAAAAGTGCTTTGCTAACAACACATTGACTAGTCTACTGTTTTTCCTCTGATTTTGATTTTTAAAAAATAATTAAAAACCCCCCCAGAATAAATCACTTTTAATATAAGGTGAAAAGTTTACATCAACAGGAGGAAACTGTGTTTTGGTTGAGTGAGAAAATTCATCTAACATCCAGGAGGAGGCAGTATTGAGCTGTACTTGTAACTTAAAAGCTCATTGTATATAAAAGAAATATTGTAAAACACTGAAGCATCTAAGTAATACTGACTGAAACATAGATCATCTAGGTTTTTTTTTTTTTGTCCTTTTGTTCCTCTGGTGATTCAATCTTTTTCAGTGGAAGAACAGACGACGTTCAGTGTTTTGCAATGAAAATCACATGGCTCTGGAGACTCTGCATCACAAGGCCTCGTCCTCTCTCACTGACCGTTCACTTAAATAACCCCACAGTCTTCCAGTGTTGGCAGCTGCACAGGCCCATTGAGAGTTGAAGTGTCTGGTTCAACAGGGCCAATCTTACTTCTTGAAGGACATACATTTTCTCATTTTTTATTTTGCTCTTATATTTTTACAGTCTAAGGCCAGGAACTAATGAGGGTTTTTTTTTTCTCAGTAAAGCTACATTTTCTTCCTCTCACACCCTTTATTTCAGCTCACATTTATTATTATTATTATTATTATTATTATTATTATTATTATTATTATTATTATTATTATTATTATTATTATTATTATTATTATTATTATTATTATTATTCTCAAGGACTCCTCCCACCCTGGTCATCACCTGTTTAACCTACTGCCCTCTGGCAGGCGTTACAGGACTCACAAAACCCGAACAAACAGACTCAGGGACAGTTTTTTCCCCAGAGCCATCAGTGCTCTGAACTCACCACATCATTAAATAAAATCCAAGTGGTATTATATGTGCAATAACTGGAATACGTGCAATAACAAGAACACATGTGCAATCACCATTTCCCCGAACAACTGTGCAATATACACCGATTTGGTTTTTATAACGTATTGATCTTTTGTTGTCTTAATATTTATTTTATCCCAATATTTTATCTTGAATATTTATTTTATCTACACTGAGCACCTTGTGGAGTAGCATTTTGCAATTTCGTTATATGCACTGTATAAAATGACAATAAAGGCTTTTGATTTGATTTGATTGATTATGATTAATAATCATAATCATAATCATAATCATAATCATAATCATAATCATAATCATAATCATAATCATAATCATAATAACTAGAATAGCACTCTGAGAGCGCAGACCTCCACCAAGGTAGACCCCCCCCGCACCCCGATCACCCCCCAAATGAAATTAGTTCTTCATGTTCACATTTCCAACATATCCTGAAAATTTCATTTCTTCTCTCATATGTGTGACTGTATTTCACAATTTTTTTTAATCTGATGATTATGCATTTAATCTCACTTATGACCTTTTTATGTCATAATGATGATATTTCATCTTAATTGTGAACCCCCCTCTCCCCATTTTTCCTAAATTTCCTGCACATTTAGTTGTGATGGTCCAGAAAATTACATTTATAGTCAGTTTTACATCCTTCACTTCCTACTTAATCATTTCATCAAGATCCCCTGAGTTTTCTGTTCAAAATAGTTAGATATTCTTGCTCTCATCTGTCTCATATTTATGTTGGCTATCTGAAATATTGCACCAGTAAGCACTTCAATGCAGACAGGAAACTATTCACACTGGTGTGTATGTGTTTAACGTCCTATTACGCCTCTGTGTCATCTTTACAGAAAATATAGAAAATGTTATTCAAGCTGCAGATATAAGCCCTGCTGCCTCTAGACATGCTGGCTTTGGACAGAAAACACCCATTATTACACAGTGTGTTTAGTCTGTGGTGCCTGTAGACAGGAAGATAAAATGCTTGTCTAGAAACCAGAGGGGACTGGAGGTAGGGTAGATTTCCTCTTTGAGTTATATGGTGCAGAAAAGAAAATCGAGGGCTGCAAAATTTTGCTGCAGAAGGTAAAGAAGAGGGGTAATCTGTCAGCTTCGCACCCTCCTGAGGATACTTTAAATTTATTTATTTATTTTTTATTATTATTATAATTTTTTATTTGGCCACAATTTAAAAAATGACATCTGAGCATGTGAACTTGTGTTTGACTTGCTGGTGTTTTATGAAAAGGCAGAAATCAGGAGGTTTCTCAGTCTGTTTGGGGTTTAAGTGAAATGCTGTTTCTCTGTGTTATATGTCAAATAAAGTTGCAGCTGCCTGTCAGCCTCCTGTCTACTGGCAGAACAGGCAGCTATTACTGTCAGTTTGCTCTCACTGTTGTAAAGCTGTCATGTGTGCAGCCTCTCTCTCTCTCTCTCTCTCTCTCTCTCTCTCTCTCTCTCTCTCTCTCTCTCTCTCTCTCTCTCTCTCTCTCTCTCTCTCTCTCTCTCTCTCTCTCTTCTGTCTCTCTCTCTCTCTCTCTCTCTCTCGCCATATCTCATTTTTGTTTCTGTAAATCACTTCATGGGTGAATTTTGTTTTGAGCTTCAGGGGTCTTTCACTGTGCTGAGCGTTGCATGATGAGAGTTCAAGTCATCTATCATTTTTTCAGCACATGTATCTTTTATGTTCATATTAGAGTGGAGAAAAACAAGAATAACAGACTTGAAGGAGAGGAATGAGGGAATAAAAAAAAGAATAAGAACAGCCGTGCTCAATATAAAAGTCATTATTATTTAATTTTAATAACTGTGTTATAGTCTAGCAAAAAAAAAAGAAAAAAAAATATATATAAAGAGTTAGCGATTCAATTTTAACTGTCTGAGTGGAATTGCTTGAGAAAAAGTCAAATGATCCCATTTTCAATAAACTTATTCTCCACAATTAAAGAGCACCAGCAGATGAGCGCATTAACAAAATAAAACAGGACATTTTCATCTGATACTATTCAGAAGTCTATATTGAAAGTGTTCGTCATCTGGAGTTTTTAATAGTGCTCCAAATGCATGCAACTTAAATCTTTTTTTTCTCTTGAGAGTTTAATTTCCTGACACTGATGAAATGTTTTATGTGGGAAATATTTGTCAGCGAGATTTTTTTTTTTTTTATTAGATTTTTTTGGGCATCTGAGTCCATATTTCAGCAGCTTCTCTGCAATATTGACTGCTTAATAAATTTGTAGGAGCACATGGAGTGTCAATTCACAACAGACTGTTGATCTCAGATCACAGAGTGGAGAGAATGAAGCTCGTGTTTGTCTTCATTTAGAAGACAAACACATCTATGACTGTCTCCATCTTCAGCTGACATGACTGAACAATAACAGGCTGGATGGGAAATATTATTGGGATAATGATATATGACTGGAAAACATTTAATGATAAATATCCCAGAATTTGTAAGACTTAAAATGAATCCCCGTAGTTTATAATGTTTTGCAATTGAAGTTAAGAGAGGTCACAGCAGCGGTGAAATGACTGATGCTCATAACATATCCTTTGCTTCACTGGCTGATTAGATATCAGGCCATTTACAATGGGCTGTCCCTCCACATTTAGCATTGGTACTTATCTCAATGATCCATACCCTAACTCTGAGCATAAATAGCATTAGCTCTCACATCACACTATTAATCGGATTCATGGCCCTTGGCTCATTGCTGGATCTGTTCGATGTTTTCCGAGCCCTTTGCCTCTTGTGCTTGGCTTTTATCTCTGTATCTTCCATCCTGTCACAGACATATTCAGGGACAGATCTGCTCCGATACTGAAATGTAGTACCGTGTGCGACCACAAATTGGCAGTGCTTGCTTTGGCTTTGATAGAACGTCACTAGAAGCTGTTGATGTGAGGATAAAAGAAGGTCGTGCCATCACTGAGTGTACTGACTGAACTAACTGTATCCAGAGGGTTTAGAGTAAAGTACATGTGCTCTGACATCAAATCCTACTCCCTTCTGTGATTGTGACAAGAGAGCTTAACAGCCAATAACACAACTTTATCTCCTCTGTGTTTTATAGCAATGGAAACAGGTGTGAGTCACAGTGCTCTATGCTGCAGCTCTGAGTGTATAAAGTCTCACTGGAGCCAGGGATCAAAGAACAGGAATCAGCCTCAGCTTCCTCCTTGATTTCCTGTTCATTTCACCTCACTGCCTCTTCATTAATCAGCCTGGAACTGCATCAGGGTTTCCTTTCTCCACCGTTGCACTATATCTTTCTCTTTCAGCCTCAGTTTCTGCTTGGATCTCTTTTTTTTTTTTTTTTTTTTTTTTTTGTTTCCGTTGCTCTGTCCCAGGATCAGGTGTAATTGCTGTTGTGATAAACCCTCCGATGCAATTTCTCTTTCTTGTCTATGGAAACACCTGCCTCACATCAGCTTCACTCAGGCAGTCAAACCGGCATTAATGCAGCCTTTGATCACACAGAGCATCTTCTCCCTCGTCGTGGCCCAATTTAATGGCTATGGATCTGCAACACCTTGATGCTGTCACTTAAAAGGCCTCCACCTCGGTTGCATTCTGAAGCAAATTTGACAGAATCACAACAGAATCCCATCCTTTAAAAACAAAAGGGTGTGTATGTACAAGTGTGGCTGTCAATGAGGAAGATGAACATATTGTGGAGGGTTTTTCCTCTTAAATCTGTGCCAATTGTGTGAAATATGAGACGATTAGAACCTCAGACACTGAGGTGTGGGATTGTAATGACTTACTATATTGCTGGCATTTGAAATCATCTGTGTGCTTTCAGTGATTGCTGTTATGGGCTTGTAATCTTTTATAGGTGGCATTGATGGCTGAGATAGTGTATGTCTTAATGACAACATCTGTTTCTTTTGTGCTTGCACATTCGTGACCAACCACACACAGCAAGAACTGTCTATCTCCCCTTCCCTATCCACCCCCCCCCACACACACACACACCCACACCCACACACACACACACACACCTATTCTAAACCTGCTGTTAATTGAACAGTATCCTCAACTTTAAGATCCCTGCATGTGGCATGTTTT